>VZRS01009229.1:22677-73649 GCA_013398055.1 Ifrita kowaldi
CGTTCCTAAGGACGCGGCGCGCTGGGAGCGCCCGCGGAGCACATGGCTGCGCGACCGGAGGCGGAGCACGTGGAGCGCCGCGCGGCCGCGCGCGCCTTTCCGCCCATCGCTGCGGGGCAGGCCCGGCCGCCCACGGCGGGCGGTCGCAGGGGGGGCATCGCCCCGGCCACCGCGAGGGACGCTGGGCGGGGGTGGGCTTGAAGCTGCTGGGCTTGAACCGCCGCGCGGGGGGCTGCGTGGTCGGCAGCAGGCCGCGCACTCGCCTGGGGTTTTCCTTACCCCACGTGTTCCACTGCGTGCGTGCCCAGAGTGCCGCTAGTTCTCTGTGCAGGTACAAGGCCTGGGAGCAGCAAGTTGCAAAAGCAATGGTTAGCAAATACCTGCGTCTTTAATAAAGTAGTAGACGTATAATTGAATTGTCCTTTTACAGGCTGCGAGCTTAAAGCGGATAAGGAGTATCAGTTTAAAGTAGATGATGAAGAAAATGAACATCAGTTGTCTCTGAGAACGGCAAGTAGTGTTTGGTTTTTAACTTTACATTTTTAACGTAGTGGTGTGCTGTGATGCAAGAAGTGAGTTTTTTAACGTGTCATTTAGTTCTCCAATCTTAATTCTTCTAGAGATAAATGTTACGTGAATCTGTTCATAAGCATCTCTTATTGGCAGTGGAATGTATACTGCAATTTCAGATATTTTCTGTATTGAAAAAAAATTCTCCACGGATCTTTCATTGTTAACAGCAAGCAATGCAAGACTGGAAAAGGTTAAAAATCAACTCACAGTAGTTTAATAAATACATACTAAATTGAATTAAATGCCAGACTATACACTCAGGCATCCGTAATGCAAACAGTGCCGATGCTACAGGAGCACGGGGGAAGGATAGATTTACAAGACTCATACACAGGTGCACTTCTGTAGACTACTAGAAACTTTATTTTGAAAAGTGTTTCAGTGTGTTCCCAAACATAATTCCAGTTCTTGTTCTTTTCCAGAAGCAGATAAGTAAATCCAAATAAGAGGGCAAAAGGTGTATGTTTTGATTTTTGTCCTTGGTTTGCTCTCTCCAAGGATGTAACTGGGAAACCCCATCTTTTAGTCAGATAATTCATCTGACAGACTCCTGGAGAGTTCTTGGATGTACCCTTGGAGCTTTCTGGTGCCACACAAGTCAGACACAATATTTCAAGGCTTTCGTTCTGGGTAGCAGAACAATTATATGCCCCAGCTTCAAAGGCAAGATATTGAAGAGTTACAGCATTTCTGCTGCTTATTGCTGTGTTTATTTAGATACAAAGAGATGCTTTGATACCTGGGAGCAAGAGAGTCATGCAATTGTGGACTAATTCCTACAGCAGAATTGCTTCCTGGAGGTCACTTGAATAATAATGGTCTCCAAACACTTCGTAGTGTTACTTAAAACACTTCTGTGTTAGTTATGTGACTCATGTCTTTTCCATCCTTGTGTATTATGAAAAGTACAGCCTGGACCTGATAATGAGTAATTTGTTCTTGATTACAATTTCTTTTGATGGAAGACTATAACAATAAAGTATGTGTAGGGAAGTCCACCTGCAAAGTTCTTATATCTGAATGTTTGTTATGCAGATAAAATTAGTTATACTTAAATTGTATGATTTTACCCAAAATACCTTTTCTTTTTCTTTTTTTATTTTTTGAAAGTTACCTGTAGCATCTTTTCTGATGTTGTACACTGTGTGAGGGATGAAGCAGATCAATCCACAGCACTACTTTGTTGTTAGTCTTGTGGGGGTGATAAAGTCTTTAATCAATAACCTCTTTTCATAGAACAAAAAGGGATGATACACAGGAGAAATGGGATTAAGATTACAAAGGACGAGCTAGGAAATGTTTAAGAGACTGAAGAGTTGAAAGGTCTGGGGCATGGTTGCAAACAGAAAATGCCTTGTTGAGCATAGGAAGAACTTAAAGAAAGATAAGGTGTGAAGGTAACAAATACCTGAGGGCTGATCTGTGCTCCTGATAAAAGCCCAGATGAGTAAAGGCAGTGCCTGTTAACATACAAGTGTGGTGATGGACTTGGGCATGAGGTACAGCAAGAGGGGGAGAAAAATGGGTAAAAGTGAAAAGAGGAGGATGGATGAAGGAGGTAAAAGTGGTGTGAGTTTCTGAAAATGACTTAGTAATAATGGCTAAGGACAGGAATGGTTACTGCTTCATTACCTGTTTATTCAGTGTGCATTCCTTCAGTGTAGAAATTTAAGCACATGCATGGATGCTTGCCAAACACAGGAAGTAAATGAATAGTAAGTGCTGTAGTATTACTCGAACTGGGGCAAATGACAGGAGTAGTAGAGGGTGGAGGGCATGCTCTAAAATTTTTGTCCCACTAGCTGAACAATTCAGTGTTGTTGACAACACATTTGAGAGGTGAGATCAGAGCTGCAATTTCACCTCTTTAAATTGCTTATAAAAGTCTGCCAGAAGCAGTGAATCCAATATTCTGTTTCCCAGCCTTCAGTCTGAACATCTAAGTCTGGACCATTATAGGCTCCTTAAAGCTCAGCTCTTGGAGAATGGAAGCTTGGGTTGTATGCCTCTGCCTGAAGTATTCACACCCACGTCGCCTGTGGGGGTTGGAAGGCTTTCTTTGTATGGGCTTTAGGAAAGGGAAGGGAGCACAGAGCCTTGTGCACTGTTATTGGGAATAGTTGTAGCACAAGGGATTCTTGGTTTTTTCATCTTCTGCCTGTAGTCCTGTCTGAGAAGCCAGAGGTTCAGTGAACTGGAATTTCAGGCCTGACCAATGTCTGTCACTCACTTGTCTCCTTGCAGCCATGAGTTTTGACTCTTCAGAAAGTGCCAGACTCTTACTCAGAGTAAGGAATCCAGGCAATTGAATTTAGAAATGCCTTGGGACAGCAGTTCTCAGTCTGTGGTGAATTAAAGCAAAAGGCATGTGCATAAATCACAGTGTTCAATTAAGCTGGTGTTAGACTTGACTCCTCAGTGAATGTCAAGTAAGCAGAAGGTGCAGGGTGTGATGAAGGGAAGCGATTGGCAGATGAAATATGGCAGGAAGGGGAAGGCTGTAGGCTGTGATTCTGTAGAAGAGATAATGTGTTTGTGCTTCTTTCCTTGAACCAGCTATAGGGCTGACTGAACTTGCCACTGCCTCGTTTCAGTGCAGTGATCCAGCAGCAAATGACCTGATTTCACTGTCATCAAAGCATGCCTGGAGGTGTGCCTTGGAAGTTTCAGTGCTGTTGAGAAAGAGTATTGGCTTGGCTGGAGTGCAACTTTATCATTGGTAGTTAGAAATGCACATTGCAGCATTCATTGATGCAGAACAGTGAATGGGGTTTAGAAGACTTTAAAATATATGGGAAGATGCTCAGACTGTGCCTTGTTCTTGACTTCACAGGTTACTTTAGGAGCTGGAGCCAAAGACGAATTACACGTTGTAGAAGCAGAAGCACTGGACTATGAAGGCAACCCTACTAAAGTAGTACTGGCATCTCTGAAAATGTCAGTGCAGCCTACAGTAAGTGCAGAAACTTGGGAAAATCGACTGTAATATTGGTCTCCAGTGAGAAAAAAGTTAAAAATGGCTTGGGTCAACTGAATTTTAGTGAGACTGAACAGTGTGTTCAGATAAGTGTCTTGGTGGTAGTAAATGCAAACATCTTTTTTGTGCCTGGTAGAGTTACTTTAGTCATTTGGAGATAATTGACTTGTTCAAATTATACATTTTTTTAAAGTGATAGTAATTATGCATGTCATCTGTATATGTACAAGCATATGCAAGCAGATTCATCTTAAAGCTGTGTTGCTTTCTTTAAACCCAGGATGAGAGCAATTAGTTTTTTCTGAAGGTCCCAAGCTGTTCAGGTGGTTGCTATTCTTTGTTGCTCTAAGGGCACCCTGTTGTCATTTCTGCTGTCTGGAATGTAGTGTGCTCAGTTGCTGATGATGTACGAGTAGAACTACACAACTCTAGAGGCAGGTGGGACAGATAATGTTCAAATTGACATTGCTGCCAGATGGAGTAGAAACAAATGTGTACTGGTAGGGCCTTGGGGTGCTCTAACTAGAATAAGCAACGAATGTAGTAAACCCCTGTTGGTGGCTTATTGACCCCGAGTTGACTCTGTAACACTTGCAGAATATTCTGTCAATGGGAACTTGGAGTAACTCTGTTAGCCATGGAGTCTCCAGCTGTTGGTGCTGTTGTTTCCACTTGGATGGAGTGTCTGTTGAGTACCCTTCTCCTGGAATATTCGACTGAATAACACTGCTTTGTCCCACAGGTCTCATTAGGCGGCTTCGAGATCACACCACCAGTGGTGTTGAGATTGAAATGTGGTTCAGGGCCTGTTTACGTCAGCGGTCAGCACCTCGTGGGTACGTATGGCTGTCACTGCTCTGTCCTGGCACCTGGCAGCACCAGCAGAACTCCAGGGGATGTGTAGCTGGTGCCTCCAGCAGTGCTTTTGCTGATACTGACCCTCTGAATCTTAAAGTCACATCCTCGGTGGCGTGAAGTGACTGTGGGGCAGAAGTTCAGAGGAGTGCTTGCATGCCTTTGCTTGCCACTTGTTTTGTATGGATAAGGGGCATTTATCAACCTTGCAATTTGAGTTCTAATTCCTCCCCTTAAAAGTGGGTGTTGGTGTCCCACTGTTGGCTTTCTGCTTATCAGTTGAGTGTGAGAAGACTACCCATGAAATAGTTTTGATTTTTAGCTAAACTAACCCAGGACTAGCCTTCTCCTTTGGAGAATTGTTTTTGATCTTTCTCTCTACTAGTTTTTAAATGTGTCTCCTTAGGAAAGTTAAAAATGTTATTTTTAACTTTCTGTGGTCTGTTGTGTGTGAGGAGTGTTCCAACCAGTGTGTGTGGTGGTTGTCCACCTGCTTTGGATTTCCCTGCAGTAGTATCTGCACACAGTCAGCTGGAAAACTTCTGGTCAGTGGTTAGGTCACTACTGGGAAGCTTCCCACTATCAGTTCAGCACTTCAGCAAGACCAAAGCTGCTGGGTTGTGGATGATGCTCTTTGTTTCCTACTAGCAGTCTTGCTTTACCTATTGTTTAGTAAGGTGAGGTTTTTACACGTGGCCTTTGCTTCATCAGCATTAGAAGAAGAACCAGAATCAGATGAGGAGGAAGATGATGCAAAAATTGTTAATGCTTCAACAAAGAGACCAGCAAGTGGAGGAGGAGCTAAAACACCACAGGTATATGGACTTGCAGTCACTTTGTTCACAGCATTTTCTTTCAGTTTGGTATTAGTGCTGCCTCTAGGAGTAAGTGAGATGGCTTGCTGTAATAAGTGGGAGGGGATTATTCTGTACTAAATTACAGGAGAGTAATTAAGTACAGAAAGCTCCCAAAGTTTTGCTGGAGGGTGAATATAATGGCTGCTTTTGGGGAAGTTCTGTCCCCTGCAGTAACTACAGGTTCTGGTATAAACATCAGTGTGTACTGCAAGAGTTAAAATGCTGAAGGAAAGGTTCATATGTTCAGAGCACATGCAGTAAACTTGTCAGTAGCATTGGACTTGGCAGCTGTAACTTCCTGGGTTTGGCTAAATTGATGGAAGGTATTCTTGTAGTTATGCCACAATTATTTTAGATAGCAGTTGCTCTTTATTACCACAAAATGGTATCAACACTTAACAGACTTTTCTTTTTTAAAGAAAAAACCAAAACTAGCAGAAGAAGATGAGGATGATGACGAAGATGAGGATGATGACGATGAGTATGTATTCTTGTTTTGAAAATGTATTTTGAAACACAGGGTAAACTTTCAGAATATGAATTGTGTGACATAACTGGATCCTAAGTGAAAAAGCTGCTGTGTCTTGGCTAGGGAAAAAGCATGCTTGCCTTACTTATCTCTGCAATGCCATCTAAATTAATGTTATTCAGATATGTCATACTGGGTTGTAATGCTTGGCTTCCTGTTACTCATTAACTTCTAACAATAGTGGTGGAAGTCCCTGGGATACATCCCTTCAGTATTAAAGAGGAGGGCATGCATGTAACTGCTTTAAAGGTAGTGCTTGCCCTAGCACTTAGCCATGTGTTAAGGTATAAGGTAAAGTTGGAAAGATTGCTTGCTTCCTTCATGAATAAAACATTTTACTGGGAGGGAGGGGGAAGATCAATTCCTAATGTGAATCTTGAGTTATGGTGAGTGACTTCCTTTCTAATTGTAGTGATGAGGATGACTTAGAGGATGATGAGGAAGAAATTAAAGCACCAATAAAGAAAGTAAGTGGCTAATACTGTGATACAACAGTAATCTGGCAGGTAGTCCCTTAAATCAATGAGTTTTAGCGCAGCTGTCTGGAATGTGTGAATGGGGGCTGCATTAGGTTTAGCTCAGTCTGTGTAAAGAAGTTGTAATAGGATGTGAGAATGCTTCAATGTGAGTGTGTGTCCATGCAGTCCCATGTTTTATTTCCTTGGTTGCAAAGGGGTGATCAGGTTTTTATCAGCACAGGCATGCAGCTGTCAGACTGGTGTGGGCCTGGATGGCTGTTGGGCAGCAAACAAAATCCTTCTCCAAGTGGGTTCTGCTTTGCAGTTTCCGTCCTGCATGCTGTAAAAAGGATTTTTTAGCGACCTTAAACAGAAAAGGCTGTAAATGGGTGAGCCTCTGGAAGAGGTTCCCTGCAGGCAGGCAGGTGCTCGGATGTGCGTTCCATCGGGCCTCGAGTGCCATCTGGTGGTGCAGTAAACGCACAGCAGGGCAGCTGCGCAGGGAGAAGGCAGGCATTTTCTATTTCTTGTGTACATTGGCTTGAGGTTTTGTGCTCATATCTACTGTTTAAAAACAAATATTTAATGTTTTACTTCACCATGTGCTGCTCTGTCCCTACTGAATTTCCATAGGTGATAGTGTACAGTGGCCTGGTAGAGACAGTCTGAGCTGCATTCCTGCCATCTGATATAACCCAGGGTGACTGAACAAAATGGTCCCTTGATTTATATAGGAATGTTAGACTCCATATGTTCAACGTTTTTGTGGTATCATGTCCCATGCACATCCCAGACAATATTTCTGGATAAAATGGCAAAGGAGGTAATGGTTGTGTTACAGAAGAAAAATAGCACTGAATGAGGTCATGGAACTGCAGTGCCACCAGGAATAAATCTTAAAGCAATATCTGTCCCCCCAAAGACTGCATGTTAATATATAAGGGAAGGTGATATATTTAAGGGAAATATAGTGGGAGTCCCACACAGTTGTATGGTATCATAACAGAACTTGTTCTTTGGTATGTTACTGTGCTGCACCGACAGGTTTTCTTTTGGTTTCCTGTAATGTGCTATCTTGAGTCTACTTGCAGCTCATTTGACAAAAGAACTTGTGTGCTTTCTTTTCAGCCTGTTCGTGAGGTTGCAGGAAAAAATATGCAGAAAGCAAAGCAAAATGGAAAAGACTCTAAGCCATCCACACCAGCATCTAAATCAAAAGTGAGTGAAAACAACTGAGAAAAAAAAGGTTTATTCTAGTGTGGAAGCTAGTTTTCTTGCCTAATGGTAACTTGAAACAGCATACTAACATTCAAGTTAGGGTTTTTAATCTTAATATGAAGCGTGTTGAGGATACTGTTCACTGCTTCATGTTCTCTGTGAAACTTCAGTGATGAATATATACCTACAACAGCCCAAGATTTGAAATCAGACATACCGTCCTTTGGAAATATTGGTAAATCTTTGGTTTGAAACACTAAATCTATTGGTTTTGTGCACTGTCTTGTACAAGAGGTTGACTGCCAAGTGTGTTTCCACCAGAGAGCAGCTGGAGGCTGCTGCTGCTAAGGGGCTCTCATGACACTGACCCACTTCAGGGCTGACAGTTTTCTTGTTCAGTGCTGTATAACCGTGTCCTGCTTCCTTGCACAGCTTTTCCTTGCTGCATCTACTCAGACGTGGTGCCAGGAAGGTTCATACAGAAATGAGCATGGGGTACATGGCAGGATAGCATCTGAAAAGCAGTGCAGGTGTGCCTTTTAAAGCATGACCTAATCTGGCTGCACATGCGGAGTAAACTTTGAGTCACTAAATATTCTGACTATTTTTGGTTTCATTTCTATTGAGAGAAAGCGCTGTGGAGGCACCTGCCCAGAAGCATAAGATACCAACTGTGCTAACCATAATAACTCCAGACTTAAAAATAGTTCTTTTTCGTGCTTCTGAGGAATGTGTGGGAAGCACAAATTTAGGTTTTGTGACTTCTTGAAAACTATATGGACTATCAATGGGATAGCTTGTTTTCTGTTCCATATAAAATCTACAGTAGGTTCTAATCTACTATAACCTTGTTTTTATAGAATTTATCTTATATTCTGAGTAGCTTTATGTGCAAGTTACTAATGAAATGAATACTTTCAGACTCCAGATTCCAAGAAGGATAAAACTCTAACTCCAAAAACACCAAAAGTCCCTCTGTCGTTAGAGGAGATAAAAGCAAAAATGCAAGCATCTGTAGATAAGGTGAGTTTTTGGAATTAAGGTTTCTCAATCTTGTTTTTACAGTTCCACAGATGAGAAGAATTAAATGTTTTAAGAAATGGTTACGATGTTGCTGATTGCTGTGCTGTTACCCATCAGCATGTGTTCATGTTGAAGCTCAGAGAAATGAAAACACATTTGGGAAAAAAAAGCCTCTGTACTCATGAGAAACAAACCCACTTTGTTTCTGTATTCCTCCAGCAGTGCTGATTAGCAGTTTGGTATTTCTTAGTGAACTGTCGCCATTAAAATTTAAAAAAAGCCAGCAGAAAACAAACACAAAAATCCTTAGGTGAAGATGACTTAACTAGTGTTATATATACATTTTAGGTTACTAAAGTAAAGTGGAGTGAGTTCCTCACATGCTTGGAATGCCTTGGTCTTGAAGCAGTATCCCGGTGCTTGTAAGGCTCAGTAACTTCCAGAAGAGGGAGATAGGTGCTTGTGATGTGAGCTGATGCATTGCTGAGGACCTGAAAGCATTGGCTTTCTGGAGGGATACGGGGCTGAGTCTCCCTTCAGTGGATGCTTCAGCCTTTAAAGGTGGCAGGGCAGTCACTTGTTCTGGTTGTTACCAGCTATGACTAGCTCTTGATGGTCACACTTCAGAGTAGTATTCTTAGCTGCTAGGGAAGTATAAAAGAGAGAATTCGGTTCTGGGCTGCTTGGGTGTTAGCAGGTGATTCTTGTCCTCCTTAGCCAGGGGTGGAAGTGCATGTGCAAGCAAGGGGTGTGTTCTCAGTACCCCTGTGCTCGTAGCAGATGGGAGTGAGGACCTGACTGGTTGTTCTTGGCTGGCTCAGAAGTGCTGATAGGGGTGCTAGGCAAAATGGTTGGTTTGCTGATGGCGTTTTTTGGTTCAAAATATTGCCCTTTTTAACCCCATACAAGAGCAAACAAAGGTCACCTAAAGAATTAGGATCATCTTCTGCTTAGATCATTAGTGGTTTGAGGCTACTTTGTTCCAGGAATGCAAAACAAGACCAGAAGTGTTCAAATACGGGGTGGATGCAGAGTGAGCAATGACAGGCTGTGATGAGGATGGAAATGCACAGCCCTAGACTGTGAGCCTGACATGATGGATGGGACCATTCTAGTGGGTCACAATAACCCTGGATGCTGCTGTGGTGTTCTAAAATGACTCAGAGGAGCCATGATTAGTGGTGCTTCTGCAGTGTAAGCACAAGTGGCTGAGCTGCTCACAGTAGACATGTCCCTGTAGAGGGAAGCATGCAGAGCAGATAACTGGCAAAAAGAGCTTTAAAATACATTATCTGGTGCTGAACAGTTTTTACTGGGAAATGCTGTCTAAGCACTGTAGCAGGGAGCTTAGTTTAAAGTTTTGTCAAGATGGTGCTGGAGCATCCCTTAGTAAGGGAAAGGGTGTCTGCATTCTGTATACACAGGACTCCAGCTGACAAGCCAGCAAGTTAACAGATTTTTAAAAATCACTAGATTTAGAGTGGAACTCTTGTATTCAGTGGGTGTCAGGGAGCTAATAGAAAAGTATGAGGTAAGACAGTGGCCAAATCCAAGCTTTCTGGTTGCAGTATTGCAGTTTGAAATATTCCTCATGTTGCTGTTTCCTTTGAACAGAAATTGCTGCCTTGTGCAATGTGTTGAGTGGCAGCTCAGCGTGCTGTCCTCGTTGGCATGGGATATTTCAAATGATGCACCTGAAAAATGGGAAAGTAGTTCTCTTGGGACATGTTGAAGGAAATCAGTGTCTCCTAAAATAGCATGGTGTAGTATTTTCCTTGGAGATACTAGGAGCCATGATGGTAAACCTGTTATCTATGAACTATTAACTGAATCTGCCTTGCACATTTGAGCATGTGCAAAGACAATTCCAGGCATTACAAGGAAATGTTTCTAGAACAGTTCTTTAAATAAATAGAAGTGGTGTAGTAATGAGTAGTGTATTAGTGAGTTTTAAAGGATAGGTGGGAGGTCAGTTCATGTTTTGCTTTAGAAAGCTGAAGTTAAAAACCTACCTTTGAAGAGTAATCTCAGGTTGCATGCTGTAGTAAGAGTCCATAAATATGGAATTAGTTCTAGTTTATCTGTATAGCATGAGGCCGTTGGCTACAAAGTTATTTAAGTGGTGAATGCTTGCTGTTGTGCTCTTCAGCATCAGCAAAGAGTCTTGGACAGCAATTCAGTGTATAGCCACTCCTGTGAGAAATATTTGAGTATGGTAGAGAAACCTTCTAAAATGGTTTAAAGCAGATTAGTGTGGGACGTTGAAAGGTGAGTTCAAATTCCACATGTGTTGCAAAGGGTTTCAGTGTCATAGGTTATTTATTGGAAGCATTAAATGATCTGCAGACCCTAAAGCTTGCTTTTTTTCCAAATAGGGTACTACCCTTCCAAAGCTGGAGCCCAAATTTGCCAACTACGTTAAGAATTGCTTCAGGACGGAGGACCAGAAGGTAACGGAATTCATCAGAGCTTGATAAAGTCCAAAAGCTTTTATAACCTGACTTAGGGTTTCTTTTCTACTTAATCTTTATAAGGTTTGGACTGTTTCAAAGGGTTACAAACCACAAACAATACTTCAGATTAAATAAATGGGAATGGTTTTAAGGGTTTAGTTGGCTAAGATGGGAAAGCTAATATTTTATTACATTTTTCCAGCTTTTATATGGTTGGTAAATTATCTCTTGCTTACTAAACCCACAGAATTTTCCTTTTGGCACCATATTGGCTAAGGAAATGAGCTGTGGTTTTCCTTGCTGCTGAATTTGGCCACCTAGGCCAGTCTGCTGTTCAGCCCTTTGTTGGGGAGGGTGTCTGGGAGGGGGAGCTGTTTTGTGATGGAGATCATGGCATTCTTGCTACATTCTCTCCCAAAATCAACTGAGCTCTTAAAAGAGCACAAGCCAAAAGGTGGTATCAGGAAGCAAGTTTCTGAACTAGTTATTACTTAACACAGACTAGGCTGAAAATGTGTGTTAGATTTCCCTATCAAAATTCGTTTAGGTTAATTTTTTTCCAGTGACAGAATTCCTTATGCTTTCCTGCTTCCCTCAGTGGTTCAGAGTAAACTTGTCTGATGGACAAATTGGTATGTTCTTAAAGGAATGTTGAAAAGCAGTCAGCCTCAGCCACTGGAGCTGCTGTGACATTAGCCAGGGTAGGCAGAGTTCAGCCAATATTTGCCTAGCTGGTCCACACCCATCTTCTTGCTCACCTTCACTGAATTATTACTATTGTGACCTACTGTGAGTAACAGTCTTCTAGCAGAAGGACCCAATGTCATGCTTTCAACTTGGTTTTCTCTGAAAGGAATGCATTTTTTGTTATAATTTAATGCCAATTTTTATGGAATAAGTGGAGATAGTAAACTCTAAAATAATTTCAAAAATAATTTGAAAAATGGATTTCAATTTCTAACTTTTGTGTACACTTCCAGGTCATTCAAGCTCTCTGGCAGTGGAGACAGACTCTGTAAGAAAAGAAAACAGTTTAAACAGTTCATTAAAATCTGCAGTCTTACTTCTGTAACCATTATTTGGCTGTTCTTTTTACAAATGCTGAGCGAGCTTTCCCTCCTGTGTCTGATAAATGTCATCCAGATTACCTTGCCAAGAATGTGTTGTCCAAAATGCCTGTTTAGTTTTTAAAGACGGGACTCCACCCTCAGCTTCACTTTAAGTATGTATGGAATGTTTTGATAAGGCATGGTGGTGGTCAGACAAATGGAAATGGTGGGGAGACTAAATGTATGTGGAAAAAAATAAAATTTAGTATTTTAATAAAGTACTATTGTTTCTTTTTTTATGGATTGGGGGAGTCTGCATACTGAACCCAGAGATAATGAGGCTTTAAAGTTCTCTGAGGAACTGCCTTTTGAGTATTTTAGCTGTTTTACCAAGTACACATAAGCTATCCTCGTGTGTTGTCAACTTTAAAAACAACTCCAGTTCCATGGGCTTTAGAGCTAGTGAGCAGATGATTGGTGAGAAGACTTAAGTGGCAAGCAGGACTTTATTCTTGTCTGAAAGTGACCACTAATTATGTAATTGCCTAAAACAGCCCTTCCTGCATCTCAGTTTCTGACCTGCTTCACTGCGCTTTGGTTTATGGTTTCTCTCTAACTACTGAGTTTATGAGGCCTGGGACCCCACTTGTAAAATGCAATACTTTTGATTTGGGATTTGCTGGCTGTGCTGTGCCTCTGAGGAGCTGCAGAGTCTGAGGTTGCCTCACATTATGACTCCTGTGAGGGTTTTGTGGAGAAAAGAATTAGCTTGAGTGCTGTAGGGTGTGCCTAGAGAGCTCACTGGGCAACATCAGAGCCTGTGGATAAATTCCTGGGAATGGTGAGACTAGTCTCCAGCAAATCCAAGAGCTTAGATGGGCAGGTAGTCCTCTCAGGTCCTCTGCTCTTGATTATGGCCTACATGTGATGCTAAGAGGCAGAGGTAAAATTTTGGGCCATTCTTGTCACATGAAGTAAAAACCTCAAAAGCATGAATGTCATGCCTTGAGGATGAGACTCCTCAAGGCTCCTGTTTAAATGTGTCACTTCCGATGCTTGACTGCTCCATCTTGTATACACTAACTGCAGTAAAGGGATGGAGACTGGAAGAATACTATGAAAACACTTAGACAGTTGTGTGGTAACTATTAAACTTGGCTTTAATCCTCGTTGTGTTTGAGAATTAACGCAGCTGACTCGTGTTCCTCACAGCAGCACACCCCTCAGTGAGAGTGAATCAGGCCTTAGCAGGTTGAGGTTTTCCCCACTTGAGGGACTTGCACACTTGGGTCCTGCAGCAGTTGGCTTTGCAGGATGTGTGAGCACAGGCTGGGTTGTGCTGTTTGGGTATGGGGTCTCTTCCTCAGCGTTCTTTACAAGTTATTTAAGTGGGATGTACAATTTGGTTTGTAAAATTGCCACTGAAAATACTTTTTTAAGTGCTGCTATAAAAACCCTTAGGTCCTGTAGTTGAGATGCTGGGTGCAGTGGAAAGCAGTGCAGGTCTCCAGAGGCAAGTAGTTCTTTTTTGGGAAAACAAAGCCAAGTGAAGTGCATGATAGAGAAGCAAAACGGTGCAAGTCTTGTGTCAAAGATTCGTTTAAGCTTGAGTATAATTGCAGCATGTGAAATGGCAGAGTATAAGAGTTTGAAATGCCTGTTTTGGTGGGGTTATGTCAATAGATGATGTCATATGCACAAGTGAGAGCAGATTTCCCTGGTGAAATAGAGTTAATGGCACAGACAGGCTTATTTAAGCAAAATTGCCCTCAATTTTGGCTGAAAGAAGTGAAAATTGTACAGTAATTTCAGCAAGAGCCTTTCTAGCCAATAAAATATTCTGATTATTAAAGTTTTAAGAAAAGCCGGGGTGCTGTCTGTCTGTAGGTGACTGACCAAAGCAGGTCTGGGGTGCAGCCGCACTGCACAAGCACTGCAGGGGGAATATGGAGCCTGTATGGGCAGCTCCAAAGGAAATCATTGCTGTGCTGGTGCTGAGCTATAATGTAGGTCAAGTTCAGGCTGCTCTTGAACATCATGAGGCATCTTTGAGGCACCCTCATGGCAGAAAAATAGCTTCATTTGGCCCTGGTTAGCTCACCCACTGTTTCCTGCCAGTTTACAGAGTCATGAGGGGTGGTCAGTGGCTGCCCACTGCCCCACTCCTGGCTGTGGGGCCGTGTCCCTGCCTCTGCTGTTGTGCTGGTCACGTCTCCAAACCCTCTGTCCTTTTGGGACTGGCCATCCGATGCCTCTGGATGCAGCTGTATCCTCTTGGATATTCACATGCAGCTGCCAGTTCTTTCCCTTTGAACAGAGCCTCAAAGGTTGATGTAAAAAAAAGCTCAGATGTGAAAATACCTGCTGAAGAGAAGAGACAAATACCAGATGTGAGTTATTGAAGTACTGCTCTTGACTTTGTGCAGAGTTGAAACATGTTCTTGCCACGGTAATGATGGCAACCAAGCCGTAGTGTTTTGATAGCTGCATTGAGGGTTCTAAGCTTCTGTGTGATCCTGGTCCTCGAGGATGGCTTATTTGAGAGCATGGAGCTCCACAGCCAAACGCATTGATATTTTCTCATGCTATGATGGGAAAACAAATTGACTTCCCTTTACAGGATGGTGAAACGCCTCTCCAGGTAGCGGTGCCTTCACCTTTCCTTTGTACTTTGAATTCCTTTGAATTTGTGTGAATTTCCCCTACTGCTGCCTTTCCTGTTGCAGAGCCTGTCTCTGGCTTTTCTCATGTTTCACTTCCTTCTGCGAGTGTTTCATTCCGTACAGTGAACAGGTAGTTGGTGTCCCCCTGCATGGGACAAAGGGAAAGGCCACCCAGCTGAGTGGGTGTGTGCAACCATGCAGGGTTGGCTGCAGATAGAGCTGCTCCATATGGATCTACTTTGTCTCAAAGTCTCTGGTGTCTCTTGGCATCTCATTGCAGAAGAAGTGATAACAGAAGGTTCCCATCCTGTCAGGAGCTCTCAGTCTGTGCCTTGTTCCTGGGGGTGTTCGGGAGAAGTGCTTGTGGCCACCTGAGGTCTGTCCTGGGGTTCTGTTTGCCTCTGTGATCCAGCAAACCTGCCGAAGTGGCATTTCAGAGTCCAGGGGCTGTGATGAGTGCGAGGCTCTTATTTTGCCTGTGCTCAGCAATTGTTGCAGCCTTTGGAGAGAAGCAAGTCGAGCATGGCTGGCAGGAGGGTGGGAGTGTGTGTGGGCTGAGGTAATGGAAAGCAGGGCCAGGATGGGTGGCGGTTCTGGGCTTCTTGCCACCCAGACGGTCCCTCAGGGGCTAAGTTCATGCTCCTACCCAGATACCCCAAGCCATGTCCTGTCTCTTTTGCATGTGCCATTACTGACTAGCAGCCAAACTCCCTCAGCATTTCCTTCCCTCTCTGTGGAACCAGCACCTAGATCTTTACTCCCCTCGCTGTTTTCCCAAAAGGGCATTTAAGACTGGATCCTACTTAGAAATGTCATAGAAAAAGCTGCAAAAGAATGGGGTGGTTTGGAGCTCAGCGCTGGATGGAGCGCAGCGCCTTTATTCCCTGCCCTTGGCTAGCGGGCAGTAGGTTCTGGCAAGCAGCAGCAAGTGCAATCGGTTGTGTTGAGTGAGGTTTGGAGGTTTGTGATCTGGTATTTATTAAGGATTGCTTTGTCTGAGCCTGGTTCTCAGTCTGAAGAAGGAGAGCTGAGTGTGCGTGATGGGGTGCAGGAGAAGCGATCCTGGACTTGCAGGTGTGCCTGGAGGGGCCTGACCTGTGCTCCCGTTTGCAGGTCAGCTGGCTGCTCGCTGGTTTGCCTACACGGACACTTCTGGGAGCCGTTCTGTGTTGTGTTGGATCAGCTCTTCAGTGGCTGGCCTTTGGGCTGCCTTGTGTAAATGGGTTTTAAGCAGTGCCTAATTGGGACCAAGTAAATCGATCAAATATATCAAATGTTGATGAAAATGTGTGCCCTGGGGGCCACATGAATGGCCTGTGTCCAGCTGTATGAAGATGACTTTTGCTCTTCTCCTTACTTTCTTCAAAAACTTTCTTCTCTCCTTCCACCACTTCTGTCACCTCTCCCTGACCAAGCCATAAGAGCCTTTATGGGAGAAGGATCCTGGGAGAAAACAAGCAAGAAAAGGCAACGAATAAAAGAAGGGGGAGAAAGGTGAGAATGGGAAAAGCTTTGACCCTGGGAGGGATGCTCAGCAGGGCCCCTCTGGCAGTGCCCACCCGCACTGAGCTGGCCGTGCCAGAGCCCTGTGCTGCTGCCCAGAGGCGTGTCCAGCACAAGGGCATGGCCATCACCCCACTGGGACCGCAAATGGCAAGAGGAGGGAACAGAACTGGGCCACTCAGAGTGGATGCACCTGATTCACCTCAAGTGAGTAGTTTATGCTGGTACTAGAAACAGTCTTAGTTTTAATTGAAGGCAATTTTGTTGGAAGGGTCCTGCAGTCTTACTCAACTAATTGCTGGGGCCTGAAGCCTGCTGAGCCCCATCCAGTTCTGTTGACATCCTGTACTTAAGAGAAAACAGTTTGTCTTGCCTGTTTTCAAATTAAGCCTTAGGTTTTACATTGGTTTTGGTTTTTTTTTAATGAGTAATAATTCCAGGGAGAGTTGAAGGTGTATTGTAGCTGTTGAGGTACTTGACATTTCACTGCTGCAGCCACCTTTATCTGTGCCTGTTCATGAAACTTTTCCCACTGCTCCTTACATTTGTCCCAAAACTTGTAATTGTGCTGCTTTCGCAAGAATGTCCTTGATGAAAGGCTTCTAGCAGCCCTTATTGTGCTGTTTTGAGGCAGTGAATGTTACCTCAGCACTGCTGCGAGTGGTGCTGTTCCCCATGTGTAAATGTGTGTGGGGACACCAACAACAGTGCCCAACTACAGCTAATGAGTAAAGCTTTCAATTTAAGGCCACCTTTGCTGTTCAGGACATTTTTCGCCATTCCTTAAATCTTTTCCCCATACTTTCAAGCTTTCCTTCCAATTTTCTACATGGAAAATAGATTTTAACTAGGTAACTATAGCTAAGGGCAATAACTTGTCATGGGACCACTATAGTGCAGGGCACTCAGCCAGTCCTCGTGATCTCCAGAGAGCACAGAAGGACAGGGAGATTGGGGGATCTTGGCTTCATTTTTACGGTCTCGAATTAGGAGAGATGCTTCTACTTGTTCCCTCCAGCTTCATGGTTCTAAATAGTCCTTTCCAACTCATTCCCAGTTCTACATCTGGCCACAACCTTCTCCTTGCTTAGTCCTTCACTGCTCTTCAGACTTCTCAGTCTTCTGATCCTCATCAGTTCCTCCTCCAGTCTTCCCTACCCACTGCCGTTGGAGCAGCATGGCCTTTCCCTGGTCTCTAGGAGAAGTTTGGACACCATTGCAAACCTGGTGCCCCATGAATCTGTCCCCTTTCTGGGTTGCTTGGCAAAGTGTCCCTGAGAGCCCAGCTGTGGCTGGTGCCCTCAGTTTGGTGGTGGTGGAGAATGCTGATAACAGCCCTGCTGCTGCACCTCCGAGTGGGTGGAGCTCTGCTTGTAGGAGACGCTTGTGCGTGCCCCAGGAGAATGGGACTTCCAGAGATGTCTCTTTACTGATCTGTGACGTTGTGGTTCCAGAAAAATGCCATGTTCCAATGTATTCTTGTGTAAATCCACCCATATTGTATTTTTTGTATTGCTCTGATGCAAAGTGTGGCTACAGCTCCTCTTCAGAAGGATTAGTAGCAACATGGGTTTTCCAATGTTGTTTTCAGAAACTGTCCTGTCTCACAGCCCAGCCCGAGTTCCTCCAGGGTCACTCATTCACTTGTGCCATCACTGAGGACGGTGACAAACGGCATTGAGAGGTCCATGATGTCACCAGTCAGTGCCTGTGTCAACCCTGAGCTGCCCCTGCAGTGGCACGTGCCAGCTGTGGGGACAGGGGTGGTCGTGCACCTTGTGTGAGGTCCCGCCCTGAGCCAGCAGCTGGGGCAGAGGGCAGGAGCCCAGGGTGGTGGTGTGGGAAGGGATCGGTCATCCCACAGACAGGGCTTGAGATTGTGACTTGCTGGAGACAGCTCAATTCAGGAGACTTCAGTCAAAGAGGTTTATGTTTAAGAGCTGTTGAGCTGAAAAGCTCCAAGTTAAGGAAATATTAAGTTTTGAAGCTTAACAGCTTGTGATTTTTTTTAATTTTTTTTTTTTTTTAGGGAAAAATGAAACCATAGAGGAATATAAATCCAAGGAGCCAAGCCCTAGGATTTAATGCAGTGCAAAGGCTGAAAAGTGGAATTTCCCACTGGTTTGTGTAGGGTTGTCTGCAGAGGTTGGCTTGTTCTTGCCTCCCTTCAGAAGCATTCTAGCAGCTGCCACGTGCTGTCAGTGGGGAGCTGCTTCTGGGCACTGGGATCGAGGAAAGGCCATGTGTGTCCACCCTGTGCCAGACACTGGGGCAGGGGCGGCCGGGCTGGGGGACACAGGGCGGGGGCAGGCTCTGGCTGAGGGGCTCTGGGCACTGAGGGGGGCTGGACACCCAGGAGAGCAGGGTGTTGACCTAACCCATGGTCTGTCCTTTAGCTTGAGATGTCCATCGTTGTCACTGATTTCATTTGCCTCATTGCTCTGCTGATAAAGCACTGGGATTTGTTTATGGCTATGCTGGAGCTTTCAGAGGAATCTGAGATTCCAGTCCCCAAATCCCGTTGAAATCCAAGGGGTGTTCCAGTGGAGAAAAACCTTTGTAAACTCTGAAACCTTGCCTGCTGAATAATGCCTGCTTCTCTTGGGTTTCTTTTCTCTTATAAAGCAATGATTCACATCAGAGTAAGGGCTGTAGCATGCTGGGTTCTCCCTTTGCAAGGGGCCACGGGACAGCCCTGTGGCCAGGAGCTGGAAGGGATGCTGCAGTTGCCTCTGTTCCCAGGAAGTCCAGGGAAGGCTGTTGGCTGCAGAAGCTCCTGGGAGCATCCCTGCTCTCTCTGGAGCTGGGATGGCCTGTCTGCAGCACTAGGCTGGTTTCTGGTGGCTTTTAGGATTTCCTGGCCACCTCTCTTCTCCCAGGATGCAGTTCTCTGCCCTGCCCTGGCTCCCTCCCTTTCAGTCCACAGAAGGCTGCCCTGGTTTGTTGTTGCTCCTGTTAATGCTACAGGACAAAAGCTGCCATGCTCGATATCCTATTCTTTGTATTTCTTTTATTGTTCCATTTTCTGTTATTTTATGTTGGGTTTTATTTGGCATGCATTAAGTGCCCCTTCCAGCCTGTGTTCTTCAAGGCAGGAGCTCCCACTGGCCAAAGGAAGCCTATGTTGGTCACAGCAGGGAAAACTCTGGCTGAGCTGGGCTGATACATCTGTGTGAGCTCTCTCACTCACCGCTGAGGTGCTCCAGATCATTCCTTAGGGGTATTCTCCACTTAACTCTGAATGGTGGCTGTGTTGCCTTTATCCAACCTCCAGCCTCTTTCCAGCAGGGCTTCCCAGCAGCTGTGAAATTGCAAATATTTCTTGCTGAACCGATGGGGTCATGCCACACCTGCCCCTCAGCAAGTGCCAGTGTTCAGGCCTCTTGACTGTGGCCCCAGCCCAGCCAGGTGCTGGGTCACCTCAGGGGATTGGTGCCTGTATTTATTTGCAGGATCAGTGCCGCTGGTCCCTGGTGCCATTCCCACTGGCTGGCGTGGCACGGTGCAGTTCGTGTTTCAGCGTGGATTTGTGGGACTTACGAAGCACAGCTCAATGGTCACAAGCTCAAAACTCTGCGAGCAAAGGGCATCCAGCAGCAAAAGCACTGGTTTGGGTTCTTTTTTTTTGCATAATGAATGCTCTGTGCTTTGTGCTTCCAGTGCTTTGTGATGGCTGAATCCAAGTCCTGACTGTTCTTCACCAAATTCCTTCTGCAAGACTGTGCCTGAATGTGGTGGATGGAGCTGAGGCTGAAGTTCTGTGCTCCTGGACAGTTCAGGGTTGTTTTGAGGTGGCTCTTTTGTCAAATGGCAGTAATTGCAAAGCATCCCCTCCTTCCCTGTCTGTCCAGACTATGTGGCCGAAGCCTTTCTTACTTTGGGATGAAGTTGTCTTTTTGTGTGTAAACTGGATAAAGACAGAACAGGCACCCCAGCCAGTCTAAAAGTTGTCTTTCCTTTTACCAAGGCTTTCAAAATCAGAAATCATCTTTAATCTGATTTTCTGTAAGCAAAAATTTGCTTATTGGAACAACCCAAGGCTGGAGATGCAGATGACAGGAGCAAACAGCACGCGGATTTTCTCACCGGCAGCAGGGCTGGGATGCAGAGCTGAACTTGGTCTTTGTAAAACATCAGCCCAGGTTTTTTCATTTTAATTTAAATCTTGGTATGCCAGATGCAGCGGGGCCAGATCCTGGCCGTTCCTGCTGGCTTCTCTTTCACATTCCAAAGGGGTGTCCGGGGTGGGAAGGTTTCCCACTCAATGCTCTTAAGTCCTCGGCCCCATTGAATGGGCTCCATGCTCTGTGAAATGCCCGCTCCTCGTGTGATATGGACCAGTGGAGCAGGGCGAGGGAAGCTCATTTCACTGGGGGCACCTCCACTGCCCTGCAAGTGAAAGGTCAGGCTGCTCAGACTTTGATTTGAGCTGCTGAAGGGCGGTCACTAATCCAATAAGCCACCGGGGCACTGTAGGACACAGCCTTATTCAGGCATTTGCAAGGGTGAGTGGAAGGCAGTAACCCCAGGAGCTCCCAGGGTGTCCTGCAGTGCATGGTCCTACCTGGCCTGTGTCTTGCTTAATAAAGTGTTGGGAACATGGAGCTCTCAGGAGCGTGCTGCGCCAGCCTTCACACCCTGAGTGTGCTGTAAGAAAAATAAACAGCTTTAAGGGTTTTCCAGTGGGCATCGGCTGCTCTGGCTGGATTTGTGCTGGGAATCTGATCACCTAGGAGCCTTCAGCAGCAGAGCAACAGGTCTGGGTGTGGAGCTTTTAGTATTAGATATATATATACACGCATATATTCCTAACAGCATACAGCTAAATGATATTTCTATTTTTTCAGAGATGCATATGAGCTGCCTCATCAGTGTTGTTCAAGGCTGGTAGTCTGAGATTCACCCAATATTGGTATGTTAAAGATTAAGGGGTTTTGCCGGACTACTGAGGCACAAAAGATGGATCTAGTTTAAATAAGGAACTCATGTGTGGTTGCGAATGAAATAATTGAAAAAAGAAAACCCCCATGTGCCCTCTTTAAAACAACCCCTGGTGTTGCCCTGGTAGTTTGTGCTGTTTGAGGTGTCCAGGTCCTTGTGCCCTGCGTGGATCCAAGTCTTCTGGCCGCAGTTGGGTCCTGGCTGTGGGAGGCAGCCGTGCTGCCAGCACATGGCTCCCCAGCACGGTCTGGGCCAGCGTCACCTGCAATGAGTTTTTCCATGCATAACTCACAGCTCTGTTGTAGCTGCTGTAATTTTACCTGCTGTTGGGGCAATTAAATTGATCAATGTTAGCAGCAGCTTCACGAATTCCTTTTCTAGCTGTTCTGCTTCCACCCAGGTGCAGCAGCCCTGGGCCAGCTTGGGTGTTGGGCAGAGCCATCGGTCGCCGTCTAAGGAGCCTTTCTTGGCGGCAGGTGGTGGGGCTGCCACGATGGAAGGCCTGAGGAGCAATCAAAGCTCACACCCACAGGTGACCTGAGGGTTTTGGAGGAGTTACTGCCTCTGGCTCTGCAGAGCTCCTGTGTGCACTGGGCAGCAGATACTGGCCTTAGGGAGGTGAGGGGCTGGTGCACGTGGCAACGCTGGGCGTGACCCTCTGCTCTGGGTGCCTTTCCTGTGGGAGCAAGCAGCACCTATTAGCATAAGATGGCGCAGGCTGGGCTTCTCCCACACAAACTGCTTCCAAAAAATGAGGTATTGGTGATGATTAGGGATAAATGGAATATTTTCACATCTAAGCTAAATACTGTCATCTTGTGAGTCCCCAAATTCTGTATCGTTCCAGTGTAGGCATCTCGGTGAGCTCGACTTGTAGGGCTCAGGATGGTGGCTCTGATGTTTTCGGCCTTGTGTGAAAACAGCTTTCAGCTGTGGCAAGGTGCCGTGGGACTGCTGGGACGGGGATGCATGGGGCCTCTGATGTTGGTGAAATCAGCAACTGACAGCAGTTTGGGCTGTTTTTATTTTTTTTTGCTTGCAGATCCATAAGACCAGAAGTGTGAAGTCTGTTAGATACATCACAGGCATGTGTTAGTGCTGGAGGTTTTATAAGGACTTACTTTGATCACTGTTTTAAAACTTAATGTTTTCTGTGCCTCTTGGGCCTGAAACTGTGGGCTGAAAAACCCTGTGACTTGATGCCTGAGAGGTCCCCAGTGATGAGCTCCAGGGATTAAAGATGCTGCTCGATTTGTAGCTGAGAATGCCAGGGGAGCAAGCACCTCGGTCCCTGCAGAGGTGGGAGCAGCTGGGCCCGACACGCTGCACTGATGCACGCTGTTATTCGAGTGGAGAATTTGGAAAGCTCGGAGTTCTGAGCTATGGTTATGTTCTCACTTAATAAGGTGTTAACTGACGTTGGGTGCTCTTTGGAGAGTTTGGTTATGCGTGGAGGTTAATGGTTCGTGGCACCTTGTCTGCTACAAACGAGCTTTCGGACAAGAGGAAAGAGTTACCACACGCTATCAGCGTGTGCATTTTTTTTCTTAACCTAAAACAAACCCCAAAAGAAGCCAAAAAACTCCCCAAACCTGAGGCGGAGGAAGCCCCTGGGCTTTCCCCGGGGCTGCGGGCGGTGCGGGGCGGCGGAGCGGCCGCTGGAGGGCAGGCGAGCCGTGCGGAGCGGCGAAGGCAGCGCCGGGAGCCCGGCGCTCTGACCCCGCGGTCCGCGTCNGGAGGAGGAGGAGGAGAGACAGGGGGAGAGGAGAGCTGATGCCTGACGAGTCACTCGGCGGAGGCAGAGCGGGCGGTACCACAACTTCCCGGCGGCGCGGAGCGGCGCGGAGCAGCGCGGCGCGGATCGGAGCTCGCCGGCCGGATCGCTCCCATGTCAGCGCGGCGGCGGGGGACTGCGCTCCGCTAGCGACCAGCCGCCGGCCAACCCCCTCCTCGCCCAGCGATGTATTCACTGCTCTCAGCCTGCACTTGCCTGTAAGGATTATGGCATATTTCTAAATATTTTTTTTAATTTTTAAAAAATATTTTTAATTTTTTTTAAACTTTCATTCCGGAGGCTCGGTTGCATTTTCCTTGCAGCCAGGTGGTAATGGGGACCTGAGCCTTTCTATGAGCAGAGCATCGCTCTGCGCCCTTTAAAAAATTGCAAACAAAAACAAAGCAGAAAAAAAAAATCAACTTTAACCATTTTACCGCATCATTTGATCTTTTGTTGCTTTTTTTTTTTTCTCCTCTCCAGATGTTTACATTTCCTGCTGCTGTGCTTTCAGGTACAGGTACGTGTCCTTTCTGTCCTCTCTCGCTTTTGGTTGTAAAATAGAAACAAAGGCGGCGTGCTGACCTCGAGTGCCAGGCAGGTTTGGCTGGGGCTTTCACTTGTTTCCCTCTAGTTTTTATGGCTGTATTAAACCGAGCCCCGCACCAGATGCTGGAGTGTCCCTTGCCCCGGACCGGGGCTTCCCCTTGTGCTCAGCTCCCGTTCCGTGCCCGGTTGTGCTCGGCCGCCGGTGCGGGCTGGGGTGCAGCCGGTGCGCCGGTAGCCTGCCGTAGCGGGATCCTCTGGAGTGCATTAGCCTGGCTAATGATGTGAGAGGGAGTGCTGGACTCTCCTTGCACAATGTTGATTGATGCACTTGCCTTGGAAGAGCAGGCGCTCTCCTGCTCGCCCTCTTCTTTTGCCCGTTCTCCCCCCCCCTCCCCCCTTTCTTTTTTTTCTTTTTTTGGTTGATTTGGGGTGGTTTTTTTCATTTGTTTTCTCTTCCCCTCTTCGGGAACTCACTCCCAAAACCCGATGCTTTGAAAAACACGAGTTTCCCTAGCCAGAAGAAGGAGGCTGCGTGTTCCCTCCCCATTATTCAGTAGAACGCCGTCCAAGTCAGCTCCAGCCTTTGATCCTGCCTCGGCAGGAATGAAGCCGTTGGAGGAACACCCTGAGCGAGGCTCTGCAGCCCAGGTGCCCCGGGATGGGGATGGCAGCTGCCCCCGTGCCACGCACCCCACTGCCGCAGGGATTTTAGCTGGGCATCCTGGAGCAGACCCACCTGCGGGGCCGGGCACAGCAGGTGCCACTTCTCCGGTGGCTCCAGCCACCCTCCCGCCAGGGCCGGGGGACACTTGTGCCACCCCTCGGCCCCGAGCTGTGCTTTGGCCGGGATTGCACCTGCTCAGCCTCTCCAGATCCTCGGCGGCAGCAAGGGATGGTCCTGGATGAGCACAGCCTTGGAGGGGGCTCCATCCCTCTGGCCAAGCTAAAACCCAAACCAGCCCCATCCCCTGCTCTCCCATCCATCTAAAAAAATCCCCGATCACGTTTTTTTCCTCATCCTCTCCAAAAACTGCAGCTCGAACCCGACACCGGCAGAGCCTCCCCTGGTGGAGCAGCCTCCCCGCAGGAGAGGATCCACAGCTGTAAATTACCCTGCGGTTGGAAGGTGTTTGCTCTGTTTCTCTGGTGCGTGTTTTTTTCAGCCCGAGGAATAACAAGCTGCTCAGGGCTCGCACCCTTTGCAGCGGGGAGGCTTTTTTTGCGCTTGTGCGGTAACTGAAGTTAATCAGCCCTCCAGCCCCCTTCCTCTCCCCCTCCCTTCGGTGCTTTTAGTGAATCAGAAAAAGTTTGGCTGGCTGCCTGGAAAGCACTTGCTAAAATCTGATCTCTTACTTCAGCAGCCTTAAAACAAAGTTATTGGCATTTATACAGTTGGAGCTTGCAGGCTTCCAAAGCAATAAAATAATAATAAAAAAAAAGGGAAAAAAGAAGAAAGCTCAGTGCTCTGGTGCTATTAGAACCATACTCGCTCCCTTTCGTGCTGATTTTGCAGCATTCTGGGGGATGTGAGGTGGGATGGCTGCGCTGGGCTCTGCGGAGGTGTCCTGGCTGCGGCGGGAGGGGCGGCGGAGCTCTCTGGGTGTCACACGGAGAGCGGAGCTGCTTCGGCGATTAGTGTTGGGAGCCAAAACATTAGATTAGTCATACTCGAGGGCCTTCGAGTGAGTGTTTACAGTATTAATGGTAGATGAAAAGATGTGAATGCTGTAAGTTTTTATTGCCCATTTTGTTACACTTTCTTTCTGGATTTATTCACGGGATTACATGTTTTGAGCCTGAATGGGAGCGAGGGATTATAGGATTTCTTTTATAATGATCAGTTTGGGTAGGAGTTAGCCTTCGGTGAACTGGAGTAAATTAATGCATCACTTAGGTTTAATATTTATTTAGTCTAAAGGAAGTTGTTTAGTTTTGCTTAAAGGGCTCTGCGTTGTACTGGGGAGATTTAAGAGCTCCTGAAGTGGATTATATTCTAAGGCTGCCTTTTGCCCTGCGTTCAAGCCGTGATCTGCAGCTTGTCCTGTGTGCTGGTCTCTTACTCTCCTCTGCTGCTGCCTGGTACCTTGTGGCTCTGCGTGCAGAGGTGGAAATCCCTCCAGCATGTATGGGGCTGGAGGGATTCTGGGACAAAACACCATGGTTTGGGTATGTTCTGAGTGTTATGTGCTGAGTGTTCTGGTAGCTCCCTGTGTCCGAGGGCTGTGGTGAGCTGACGTGTGAGCTGCTGCAGTTCCGTGGTCGGGGCTCAGCTCTGGCTAAAAGCTTTCTCACAGACCCCAAGGCACCCCCGCAGCCGCCGGTGGGTGACCCTGGCAGCTGTAGCGTCTCCTGTGGGCAGGCTATGGCAGCACTGGGGAGGTGTTCCCCAGCCCCGGCCACAGGGAGGTTGGAGGGTCGGGAGTTACCAGGAGCGGGATTTAGACCCCTGGATGAGTCAGACTCCCCCAGGGCTTTGCCATCGTGTGACATTTCCACCGAGGAGCACGGGGACCAGCACGTGGTGGGGCAGAGGGGAGCACTGCTGCAGCGTGGATGCATCACAGCCCTGAGAGCGGCCCTGGACCTCGCAGGGCTGCCTGGAGGACAGGACATCCACCAGCCCCTTCCCCTGCAACAGCAACGGCCCTGTCTTCTTTTCTTCTCTTGCATCTTAGGGAGTCCTTCTGATGCTTGGGGTTGCTGCAGTTCCAAAGCAGGGACACTGGATACCCTCGTGGACCCTGGAGACATTAATTTATTTATGCAGGTTGTTCTTAGGGATGCCCTTTTGCTGATGGTTACTGAACTCTCCCTCTATCGCGTGTCTTTGGCATCCTTCAGTTTGTTCTCCTACCTTCTCACACGTCCAGGAGCAATTTCTCTTTCATGTCTTTTTTCGTTCTGTATATCACAGTGCGGTTTTGGGTTTGGCTTTGGAGTCAATCTCTGCTGTTCAAGCAGGTGGGAAACTCCAGAAGCACCTTGCACGGTTGGAGGGGATTGCCCCATGCTGTGCTGGCCCTGGCAGCACCAGTGACCCTGAGGATAACAAGTTTGGGGACATGGCACCTCAGAGGGCCCCCTTTGCCAGGGCAGGTGGGGGCTGGAGGCAGCTTCAGTGTAGGTTGAGCAGCAGGATGTGGGGTTTTGAGTGCTGTCCTGGTTTGCAAGAGCTTCCAGCCCTTCTGTCCCTGAGCCACCTCGAGTGATGGCCAGGCAGAGCACGGGGCGATGCCGGTGTGGGCTGCCCTGGCTGTGCTGTGGAGCAGAGGGTGGTCCTGCCTCAGCCTCTCCCCTGCCCTGATAAACCTCGCCGTGCTCTCCTACATGGAGTGCATCTGTCTTAGATTATGAAGAGGTCCCTGATAGGGCCAAATCCTTTGCTTTTATGGCTCTTGTAGGTTAAGATCCAGCTTTGGAATCTGATCCAGAAGCAAACAGGAGGTCAGAGGAACACACAAGGCAGCACTGGGCTATTTTCACATCTGCTGGTGTTGTGTAAGAGGGAGGCTGCTGTGCGCCATGCCAATAGCAACTTATGTTTCTCCTAAGCTCCTGTGCAGCGACAGACAGTTATTGTTTGGGGCTTTGTAAAGTGAGACACCCAGAAGTGTTGCTTCCACACGTTCAGTGAGCCAGATCCTGCGGTCTGGCGAAGCCACACACAGCACATGTCGGAGGCGTGAGCCTGCTGAGCAGCTCCCTCCCCTCTCCCAGTCTGCTGCTCCACAGCCGTCCTCCCTGGGACAAGCAGGACGAGTGTTGAGTGCCACTGAATGGCTCTGGGGATACCACTGTGGAGAAGCCAAGGGTGGTCCTGGTCACAGCCCGCCCAGCTCGCCTGGCCACCCTTTCTGTGGCCACAGTTGTAGAGGCACAGGTCCCTGCCTGCCCTGCCTTTGCCCTCCTGGTGACAGCACCGAAGGCAGGGTGCTGGACTGCACGTCACCAGCAAGGTTATTCTCATGTCTACCCTCCCTGCAGATGGGCACCCACCTGCCTTTGTCCTCCTTGGGTGGCACAGTGTCTGTCTGGAGGCGGCGGCCAAGGCTGCGTGTGCTGCCGGGGACGGGGCTCTGGGCATCACAACACTGCTGTGGGATGGGGCAGGTGGCACCTCCGTGGGCTGTGCTGCTCCCTCCTTGTGGTCAAGCCCTGCGTGCCAAGACTCGGCAGAGCCCCTCAGGCTGCGTGATCCCGTGCCTGCCCTCTCTGCTCAGCCTGGACTGGGAACACCACATCCTCGGCACAGCATCCCTGTGCCAGCACCTGCCTCCTGCTCCACGAGGCTGGAGAAGTCATGCTGAGAAGGACAGAATATCGCAAACGTGGTCTGTGAAAGGCTGGGCAGCTCTCTGTTGATTTTTCGGAATGCACCTGACTTGATTGTTAGGCAGTGAGAAGACCAGAGAACCGGCGTGAGCAAAGCCTGGTTTAATGAGCGGAGGAGCTCAGTGATGCTGAAGGGCATGGCCCCATCACGGGCTGGAGCTGATGGGATGGTCCCTGGCTCTGGCTCTGTGCTGCTGCTGGACTCATGGTGGTGGATGCAGCTCCTGGTGGTGTGGCTCTGCTGGCCTGCAACCTGCGGGAGCAGGTCCTGTTGCACATGAAATCGTTTGTTCCAGTTTCAAACGCCCTTGCTCTCCAGGAAACAACCATGCGGCTTGCCACAAGGGATTTTTATTCCCTGTTGCTGACTCATTGCACCAGACTACGAAGTGTTGTGTGCTGAAGCTGCCCTGTGTATCCTGCTTCTGCCTCCTGGACTTTGGAGAGCTTGGGCTTGCGGAGGAAGAGGAGATGTTGGAGCAGTTGCCTGGGCTGGAGCAGGGAAGCTGGGTGGCAGTGGGCTGGTGCTTGGGCTGGTGCATGCTGGGGTTCTCCTGTGGGAGAACGAGACTCAGCTTAGTTTGGGGTGAGTGTCGGTGTGGGTCTTGCTCCTGCCCAGATGGGAACGTGCAGCCTGTGCCCCACCAGCCGCTGTCGGCTGCCTGCCCTGGGCACACCCTGCCTGTGCTTCTCTCTGAAAGTCCCCAGCCCTTCAGAGTGCTGGGACAGGTCTTCTGCCACAGAGACCCCCCCAAAGGTGTTCAGCAGGAAGATTTGCAAAGCTGTTTCCAGATTCTCACCCCAGTGGGGCTGACACAAACGTGAGCTGCTTCAGCGTTTGGGGGCTTGGCTTTCTGGGTGTGCTGTGGCAATGGGCAGCAGAGCAGAGCTGCTTGGAGGCTTTGCCCTGCACTCCTGCATGAGTGCAGTTTGCTTTTCCAAAGCTCCAGAGATGTGCCAGGTGCTTCAGAGGAACAGAGATGGACGTGGGCATTGTTGAGGAGAGTGCCTAGAAAGGCACGATGAGATTCAGATTTTAACTGGATGCAGCGTGGGGGTTGTGATTGTATTTCTGTTTTGCTTTCCTTTTTGCACCTGACATGTACAAGGCTGGATGGAGGCAAGCAGTGTGGGGTTCAGAGCGGTGTGAGGTTCAGTGCAGGGTTCGGAGCAGTGTGGGATTCTGAGTGGTGCAAGGATTGGAGGGGTGCAGGGTTTGGAGCAGTGTGGGATTCTGAGTGGTGCAGGGATTGGAGCAGTGCTGGGTTTGGAGCAGTGTGGGATTCTGAGTGGTGCAGGGATTGGAGCAGTGCTGGGTTTGGAGCAGTGTGGGTTTGGAGCAGTGTGGGATTCACAGGAGGAATTCCTGCTCAAACTCCAAACTAGTTTTTGCTCGTAGAGTAGCTTGGCTCTACCAAGGTGGGAGAGAAAAGAGCAGAATGGGTGAAGCGTGGCACTGCCCCAGCTCTGCGGGTGTGTTTGGCATGTGGTGATGCAGCTGGTGGCGGGAGTGATGCTGAGGGCTGCAGGAGGCTCAGGGAGGGTGAGCAGCACTGGGGGCTCGGGCAGCCACACCGAATATTTCCTTTTGCTGTAAGCTGATAGCACCAAGCTGGTTGGCTGGGCCAGTGGGTATCTCCCTCTGCTGTGGGAGGCTGAGCTCAAGAGAGACTCCTCTGGGACCAAAAATCATTATTTTGGATCTATGAAGCTACTTCACAGATCCTCGGGTGTATTTTTATGTATCTCTTCCTTTCCTTAGGACTCTGTTGTGCTCTCTCCTCTTCTCCCTTGCAGAGCTGCTTTTGCTTTGTTTTCCCACAGATATGGATACTTTAGGTATCAGTTATGGTAACTGCAGGTGAAAAATGTGTTCATGGAACACGATTTAAAAAGGACAAAAAGGAATGGGTGCTGTTGGTGCCTGGACAGGGATGGGGATGCCTGCTGCCAGGGTCTCTGCCTGGGGTCTGCGAGCTGCTCTGGCCCTGGGAAGCCTGGGGTCAGTCGTGCTGGGGGAGTTGGAAGCCCTGGGCCTAGAGAGGCACCTAAATGCCCTCCTGTCTGTGAGATGCTCTGCTGCTGAGACCAGGGGGCTTCCACCTGGGTGTCTGTGGCCCAGACATGATTGTTTTTCTTTCCTTCCCTGGGTTTTTGTGCTTTGATCACCTGCTGTGCCATAACAGCAGGTACAAGCAGAAATTATGCAGAGCTGTGCAATGTGCTGCCTACCTGGTATGTCGCCTCTGTGTCCTGGTACGTCTCCAGATGTCCATGGAGGATTAGGCATCCAGCAAAGCAGCTGGAGGGAAAGTTAGAAAAAACACCCCCAAAATATAAAAGACTGTCTGGCTCTGCCAAAGTATTTTCCTATTGCCATTCAGCAGCCTCGCCACAGCATGAAGAGAAAGAAAGGGGAACAGAGAGGAAGGAGGAGGCTTAGCCTGTCATGGTCTGTGTGTTTCCCTTTGTGCTACCTCCTCACAGCCCCAGGGGCTGCAGTGGGTGGGAGCCGATGTGCCAATCTTCCCCTTCCGGGGGCTGGGCTGTGGGTCTGTGCCCTGGTGCTTCCCTGTGGGGCTGCCTTCCCTGGGCAGTGCTTCCTCAGCTCCCTGCCTGCTCTGCCCGCACAAACAGCTGCATTTCAGGCTGAACCACATGGCAGTGTCATCCACGCAGTGGCAGCGCATCCTCCCCCCTTGCCAGGCTCTGCTCACCCTCTGCTCGCTGTCTGTGTTTGCTTTTGCATGGAGTTACTGGCCTGGTTGTGCTGCAGCCGGGAAAGCCGGAATGCCTTCACCCTCCAGAGCTCAGGGTGGAATTCTTCACCCTCCGGAGCTCGGGGAGCAATGCCTTCACCCTCCGGAGCTCGGGGAGCAATGCCTTCACCCTCCAGAGCTCAGGGAGCAGTGACAGCGCCTGGTGTTCCTCCTGCACCTGGGCTGGTGCTGCTCTGGCTGAGGGCTGGAGCTGGGCTGGTGCTGATGTTTGAGTTTGCTGCTGATGCTTGCTGAGGTCAACGTTGCTTTGGAGGCTGTGGGAGGAGAGGGGAAGATCTGAGGCTGTGGCATTGGGGTAAAAGGCCTCAAGTTGCACCGGGGAAGGTTTAGATGGGATATTAGGAAAAATTTCTTCAACAAAAGCGTTGTCAAGCACTGAAAGCGTGCAGTCGCCATCCCCAGAAGTGTGGATGTGGCACTCAGGCACATGGTTTAGCCATGGGCCTGGCAGTGCTGGGTTAACACGTGGATTGGTGGTCTTAGAGGATTTTTCCAACCTAAATGATTCTGTGATAAGAGGTGGGCAGTGGGGAATGGTCCAGCACATCCTGCTCGCTGCTGTGCGGCTGCTGATGGTGGGAGATGAGGCAGAGTCCAGCCCGTGGGCTCACCCACGTGGAGATGGAAGAGGGGCAGGCTGGGGGTGCTGGGACTTGCCCCAGGCATAAGCAGAGCCCCAGTGGTGGCCAGGCTGAGGGGCTGGATCTGGAAACAACGATGGGATGGCACTGAGGGGAAGCAGGGTGGTGAGGGGCCCAGTGTGCCCTGTGGTTCCTCTGTTCATCTTTTAAAATCCAAATGGATGGATGCTAAACCTTGGTGAAGGTCCCAGAGAAGTGCATATTGTGTGGATACAAATACCAGGATGCAGCAAGTAATAACAGGCTGCTCTTCCTACAAGGTATTCCCAGCACTCCTTAGTCCTCCCAGTTCCTTTTTCTCCTGCTGCCTATTTCAAATCCCTTTTTTTCCTGCTAGAATACTATCTTTGGCACCATTCTGAAGGACAGCTTGTTTTGTATCTTTTGGAATACCCTGAGCTACTCTTGCACAGAAATCCAGAATTAACAGAAGAATGCAGGGAGCAGTGGTGAGCCTGGTAAATGACTGTGTGCAGTGTGTGTGCTGGGTGTCTGTGGGCATGGCTGCTGGGATGGGAAGCCCTGGGAATACAAATTAGGAAGTGGCGTGAAGGACATTTTTGATAGAAGGGCATTTTGCTGCTGCTCTGATGCTTTTTATCATTGAGGAGAGGGATGGTCTGGGAAGCTGGCAGTGCTGTGGCCACAGGGACTGGGGTCACTCCTTCCTGTCAGACCCTGGGTGATTCCTCTCGGTGCAGCTGCATTGCTGCTCCCCTTGGAGTGTTTGGTACAATCCTGATCAGATGATCAAATTTCCTTTCCCAAGGTGAATACAAGTCGTAGGTGGAATTGGGCTGGGTTGTGGGGATGTAGGAATGAGCAGCGAGTGGAGTGTGCACTCCATTTCCAGTCATGTTCTCCAGCTCTGCCGTGGAAGCTGCTTTTGACCCCCTTGCTCTCCCATAGGGATGGGATCCCACATGAGCAGCCCCAGCCCCTGGGTGTGAGGCTGCACTGCAGGACTGCACGGTGCAGTGCAGTATTGATTAGCTGTACAATAAATTATGATGTATGTCGTGCAGGTTTCTGACCCCGTGGTCGCGACCTTGCCGTGATTGGGGAGAGCCCCGGCCAGCTGGGATCGGGAGCGCAAACAGCCCCCCAGCAATCGATAGGAAACAGCAGCTCTGCTGCAGGAGCAGCGCTGGGGGCTGCAGGAGCAGGGCACCTTCATCCCGGGGAGCCGGCGGTGCTGCGAGCTTCCCCCGGATTTAAACGTGGAATTCCCTGCTGGGAGCTGGGCCGTGCCAGCCTGACCTCGGGCTGCGGGGGTGGGAGGGACTCTGTGTTTGCCATCGGGGCCCTCAAAGCTGGAACATCTCGGGCTGGAAGGGAGGAGTGAGGGCAGCTCTGGCCAGCACAGAGGGTCTGCCCTGCTCATCACGGAACCAGAATGGGTTGGGTTGGGAGGGACCTTAAAGCCCACCCTGTTCCACCCCCTGCCATGGGCAGGGACACCTTCCACTGTCCCAGGCTGCTCCAAGCCCCCTCCAGCCTTGGACACTGCCAGGGATGAAGGATCCACAAATTCTTTGGACCAGTGCTCTTCAATATCTTTATTTGCAAATTGGATGCAGGACTTGAAGGGATACTAAGTTTGAATAGATACTTAAGTAAATTTGCAGATGATACAAAATCTGGAGTAGCTGTTGGCTCCCTTGAAGGCAGAAAGGCCTTGCAGGGGGACCTGGACTAATGAGAAGGCTGGGAAATCACCAACAATATGAAGTTTTAAGAAGGGCAGGTGCTGGATTCTGCAAGTGGGATGGGGCAGCCCTGGATGTAGAGACAGACTGGNGTTCTCTGGCAATCTGTGCCAGTGCCTGACCACCTCTGAGGAAAGAATTTCTTCCTAACATCTAATCTAAATCTCTCTTCTTTTACTTTAAACCCATTCCCCCTTGCCCTATAATAAATGGGAGCAGTCTGCCAGCGAGGCAGAGGGCTTGCTTTTATGTTGAAAGAGTAGGTAATAGGAATTTAATTGCTGTTTAAATGTAGCAAACAAGAAAATGAAATTTATTTGCTCAGCTTTCATTTCTGGGAGCCTGATTTCCCCGGCGTGCACCATCACCGTGTGTGCCAAGAAGCTGAGCACCACCAGGTTCAGTTGTGGGACTTCACTTCCAAAGGAAATTGGTGCAAAGTCTGACCTGAGGTCAGCAAGGCTGAGCTGGCAGAGCTGCTCTGTGCTGGCTGGGTGGCACCTGCGGGTGTCCCCAGACCAGACAGGGACCTGGGGCTGTCCTGAGGCGGCTTTGCAGCATCCCAGTGCTGTGGGTGTGGATGCTGGGGGCTCAAAGAAAGGGCTCTTGGGGAATCCCCAGCTTCGTGCCACAAGGTCTCATGTCTGTGTCTGCCCATGTCTGGCCTGAATTGCCCCCCAGCAGCTTTTTCCCACTGCTGCTGACTGGTGATGGATGCAGCAAAATGTGTGGGGCTCTCCCTGGTACCCCCGAGCTGTGCAGGGATGCAGCAGCCCAAGTTACTGTGATTTTAACACTACTTTCTTTTTTCCCCTATTTCAAACATCTCAAAAACAGATTTATTTTCCAAAACTATTGAGAATTGTTCCCTGAAAATGGGAAACCTGCAGTCTAAATTAATTAATACCAAACAAGACTTTTCCCTAACTCAACAAAGCAGAAAGATAAGAAATCCTATTTGCCTGGCGTTTCCAGTGTAAATATTTCCAGGCACAAGTGTGGCTAACAGAGATCAGAACAAATCTTCTATTAGAAAACAAACCCTGCTTTTCTTTTCTGGCCCTGGGCTGGCGTGTTTGTTATATCGGATCCTGAAGGCAGATTGACAGTTTGGTTTGGATTAAAGTCAACACATGGTTTATGCCATATTTTTGATAAGGCTCAGTAGTAATCTGATTTTTTTTTTCCAGGCTGTCTTTAGTACACAAGCATCAGAATTGTCCATTCCTGGGAATATTTTTGCAGTGAAGCCATTGAGGAATTTTTTTCTGGAGGGAAAATGAAATTACTTGTTTTAAAAACTCTTAAAATCCCAAGTAAAGTTGAAATCCATTAACTGCAAGCTGCAAGCTTGACATGAGCTGGGCAAACTTCAAGCTATTTTATTAACTGATCTAGAGTGTTTCCTTTAAATACCTTTGGAAAGGCAGAGAGGAGGAGAGTGGCTCATGCAGGGGGAGCAGAGCAGGTCCCTGTGCTTTACCACGAGCAGCCAGTTCTGACCAGCGGGAGTAAAAACTGCCACCAATTGCACCTGTACATGCTTGTGAGCTCAGGTTTCTTCATGGGGATAACAGGCATTGCCACTGGCTGCTGGTTCCCTCCTCGGTGTGTCCCAAAATGGGCTTTGGGGTGCCCTTGGCCCCTCGGGTACAAATAGCTGTGTATTTGTATGGTATCGATTTATTCTGATTATAAATAGGCTTCAGTCTCCAAAGCGAATGTCTTTTTGTCATTACTGTGTTCCCTAGAAAGAAAGTGGGGGGAAAAAAGTAGAAAAACTGGGAATGGGGAGGACCAAAGGAGGAATTGCTTGTTGCCTTTGAACTCGGTGCCTCAGCAGCTCTGTGCCTGCACACCCCTCTGCAAAGCCCTGGGTCTGCCCTCGCTGGAGGATCCAGAGAGCTGTTCTGGCTCATTTTGTGCCACCTTCATCTCTGATGCCGGTGTGGAAACTTCCTGATGGGATTGTTTAATCAGGATGAAATGGATCCCAGAGCTGTCTTTGGTGCTTGAAGGTAACTGGTGCTGGGTGATTGCTCAGTGCCAGAAGTGGGCACTGGAAAAGCTCTGCCTTGATGGTGATGCTGAAAGCAACTGAGATACCTGTGCCAGCTGGATATTAACTGCCTAGGAAAGGGAATTAATGGAGCTGAACGTTGCCTGCATCTGCATCACCTGAAGCTGCCTCCAGCAGCAGGTTGTGGCCAGCAAGGGGCTCAGGTGAGCTCTGCCCTGAGTGACAGCTCCTGGGCTGTGTCATGGGGTGAGGTCCCTGTCCCTCAGCAAGTGGAGTGGGTTCCCTGCATCCCTCCGTGCGGGGCGAGTGGCAGAGCTCCGGCCTCAAGCGGGAAATGTGTGTTTGCACAATTAGCGTGGCCCCTTCCTTCCCTGGGAGCAGAATGGTTTATTGATTTCTGTGGCCCGCTCACCCCCACCTATTCAGCCATAATGACCCTTCCACACCAACTCTAAATCATCCCAGCCTGCCTCACCCCTAAGCCCTCTAATCTTTTTGGGTTGTTGTTGGTATTTATGCTTGTGGAGGTTTATGATCTGTCAGTGCTGGCTGCTGAAATGCTTTATTTATCCATAGGCTGGGCCACACAGGGAGCGTCCTTATTCTGGTATCATGTTCAGGATGCTGTAGTTAAGGGTTGTGTCAGCACTTCCATGCACAAACCTTGTTATTCAGGGGTTTTGCAGTTCCGTGGAAAAGAAAACCAGCGACCTGGCACGGCGAGGGGAGGCTCAGAGGCATACATGAAAGCCCAACAACCCACTGCCCATTTAGGGATTATTAGATGGGCAACCTCTCTCCTTGAGGAAAATAGCCAAAAACATCCTCCTCCCTTGGTCTGATTTTGTGCAAAGACAACCCTCTTTTGTGTGCCTGCATTGGGGTCGGATGGGGAGAGCACAGTGAGGCAGGGCGCTGACTGGGATCCTCTCTGGATACTTAGGAAACAGACCTCGGGCTGGTGCAGGACAGAGCTGCCTTCTCCTTGGAACACGCCGGCTGTGGGGGCTCGGGAGCTGCTCCCGGGGCCTCCTGGTCCAGCCCCGGCAGCCCTGGGAGCAGCAGGTGATGGGGTTGGTAAATGTGATTTATGGCCCTGTTAGTGCAGGAGCTCATGGGCTTATAAATTATTTGGAGATTTCTCAATAATAGAGGGAGCATGGTATAAACAGGAGAGACAATAGGGCCTGAGAATGCATTTCAGAGTGCTTTTGGGGAAGGAGAAGTTCCGTGACTGCTGGCAGGTATGGGGTGATCCTGGCTGTGCTGGAGGAAGAGCCTTTACAGACCAACCCAGCCAGCATATTTTCTATCTCTGCCTCTCAATGCTGATGGGTTTTGTGGGCGCTCTGTGGATCAGCCTGGAGCAGCGTTGATGACTTGGAGCAAAAACGCTCCTGGAGCCCTTCGGCCCGGAACAACAGGCTGGGGTTGGCATCGAGGGTGGCTTGTGTAGGCAGAACTGATCAGTCCTCAGGCAGGAGCTGGCAGTGGTGAAGCACTGAGGGAGCTGACAGAAAAGATGGAGAGACAATGTACAAGGTCAGGTAGTGCCAGGACAAAAGGGAACGGCTTCCCACTGCCAGAGAGTAGCTTTAGATGGGATATTAGGAAAAAGTGCTTCCCTGTGAGGGTGGGCAGGCCCTGGCACAGGGTGCCCAGAGCAGCTGTGGCTGCCCCTGGATCCCTGGCAGTGCCCAAGGCCAGGTTGGATGGGGCTTGGAGCAGCCTGGGATAGTGGAAGGTGTCCCTGCCCATGGCAAGGGTTGGAATGAGGTGATCTTTGAGGTCCCTTCCAACCCAGGGCAATCTCTGATTCATTTTGTGGTTCCTCGGGAAGGGGACTCCGTGGCAGGGGGTTTCCACAGAGAGAAATCAGGATGCCAAACTGCTGCTCGATCCTTTTGTTAGCAGGTACCAGGCTGGTGTGACTGGCAACCCTCAGCTCCTGCTCCAGAGCCTTTTTCTCCTCTCTGGGATGGTGCCAGCAGGTTCTGCAGGACTCTGCCACCGTGTTGGGCAGGCTGGAAGCAGCAGTGATGGCCCAGCTGTGCTGTTGTCTGCATTCCCTTCCCTCCCTTGCTTAGGAGCCTCCAACGTCATTCCCACACCTTAGCCTGCCTTGGGCACAGCAGTGCTGGGCACCCCTCGGCCCCTGCAGGAACAGGCAGATGAATTTTATGTCCTCTCTGTCCCCTTTCTGGGAACTTTTGGGTTTGGCACAGCTGTGTCCTTTGCTCTTTAAAGAGGGTTGTGTGCCTGACTCTTCCAGCAGTTTCTGGAGCCAGGGCTCCTCTGATATTCCCAGCATCCCTGGTGCGTGGGAACTGGAGGGAGAAACAGGAATGCCAGTGACAGTATTTTATTGGGTTTTTAGACCTGAGGAGAAGTCACTGTCTCTCTGAATCATAGCCTGAAGTTTGCAGAGATCTTCCCATGCAACTCCTTTTCCTGCTTTGACTCTTGGGGTCAGCCTGGCAGCTGGGGAGGGGCAGGTCCACAGTGACCCTTGCCCTGTCCAGCCACGCCGGGCAGCACCAGCCTGGCTGTCACAGGCTTTGTGCCACTGGGGCATGGAGGGAGCAGAGAGCCTGTCCCCAAGCTGGGCATCCCCGTGGGGTGTTGGAATGGAGCTCTGACAGTGAGATCAGAGAGACAAGGCTTTTCCCCTGCTGATGTTAGGAGTCCTGTATCCCTGGAGGCTGCTGTGAATTTCCCGGTTTCCAGGGGCGGTTTCCACACCCTGGATTTGGTACTTGCCCTGAACCTGCACATGTCTCTCTTCAGAGCAGTGAGCTGGAGATGGTGGGAGTGAAGAAGCAGCTTGGCTGAATGATGGAGAAGGCAAGCTAAAAGTGTAGGAGGGGAGGGTTCAAACTATGGAAGGGATTTTGGGTCTCACACAGCAAATGTCAGCCAGTCCAGAAAGCAGGCAGGAAAGAAACGGAGACAGGCTAGTGGGGATGAACCCAGGCAGAAGTGAGGTACCAGCAGCACAAATGTTCCCAGAGGAATGACTCCTGCAAGTTCAGTAAATCCCCTGACTGGCCTCCAGTCATTGTTAGGTGGATTAACCTCTCTGTCCTTGGGCACAACCATTATTCCATATTCCAGCCCTGCACAGAGGCTGCCAAGTCACGGGATGAGTGAGCAGGGGCTTCTGAGGAGGTGCCTTCCCCTTGGTACCATTCCCACAGAGGGTCACTGGGTGTTGTCGTGTCAGAATGAGCAGGAGTGGAACCGACTGGAGCTCAGTGAAAGATTTCCAGAGAGGACACTGATAGAGGAAAGTGACATGGGATAATTCAGTCGGGTCCCCAGGCATCTCTGCTGGATCAGCTTTTAGAGGAGCCACCTCCCATGTGAGGTCAGTGCTTGGGAGCTGCTGCGGGCACAGTTGTTGCCACATCTCTGATTCCTTTGCAAATGCAATGCAAAAAGGTCCTTTGTGAATCCTGCCCTGAGCTGGTGCGCACTGCTCGGCAGTTGCCGTGTTTTACCCTAGAGGGAGTTGCTTTTCTGCAGTGGGAGCAGGGATCCGTGTTCCTTGGAGGAGTCAGGGGACCAGGATGAGAGGAGCTCCCAGGATAAGCACTGCATCACGGCTGAGGTGCTGCCCCTGCAAATGTTTATTCTCTTACGGGGAGGTTGGTCTTTGATGATCTTCCATCTCCCTCTGATGGCAGGGTTTTCCTGAGCATCCCTTGGGTTTTCCATGTTCTGTGCCTTCGCTCCTGTTTTCATGGAGGTCTCGACTGGGCTGGTATGAAGCAGAAGAGCAGAGATGTCACCTGGAACCTGGAAGGCCCATGCTTCAAACTGGCATTTTAGGTCCTTGTGGTGAATAACTCTGACTTTTTCCAGGGTTTAGGAAATGCTTGACCAGTTTCAGGGGAGTGGGCTCGGGGTTTCCAGCCTGCCCTGCTGCTGTGGCCAAACGGGTTTGCAGCAGGAGCATCTGCCCTGGGGAGAGGCTGCGGCTGCTGGAGGGGAGGGGAGAAAAGGTCAGCAGTGCTTTGAACCTGGCAGGTTTCTCAGTAATTTGGCTCAGGTCTCACTTGAAGAGGTGAACAAATTGCTGGTAAGGATTTTTAGTGGGGTGCTGCAGCTTTTGTCCCAGGAACACCCCTCTGGGAGCTCTGCCCTGGTTTCCGCTGCAGCTGGCTTTCTGTTAAGGTAGTGGAGGCAGTGGTAGCTCCCCGATCCATGGTTTCACTGGGCTTGGCTGGGGCTGTTCTGCAAAGCCTGGTGCAGATTTCTTTGCAGCAATACCGATGCTGTGAGGAGGGACAGGGGCATGAAATGACTTCTAGAAATGTGTGTGTCGTGGTGTGAGCAAGAAGGAGTGGTGGCAGCACACAGAGCCTGTCAGGGGTGCAGGGTGGCCCATGTGAAGTGGGAAGGACATTGCCACTGGTCAGCAGAGTGTGGTGGACATGGATGAATACGGAAACTTCCTCTGGAGCAGAAAGTGCACCCCGTGGGAGGCACCGTGGGAAATGGGGAAATGTTTGGGGTTTTGTTTTGTCCTGGATGAAGTTGATGGTGTTGGAAATAACTGTGGTGAAGTGGGAGCTCAGCTCTCCCCCAGCAACACTGCCTGGGAGAAACCACGGCACATTTCAAGCATAGAGGGGAATATTTTGGAAGCTTAGGCTTGAGGAAGAAGTGATTTTTGTAGATCAGGACTGTGAAAGCTGTTGGAGGGTAACACATCATCCTCAGCCACTCCTGTCTTGTCTCCTTGGGCTGTGTGTCTCAGGGAGGGTTTGATTTGCAAGGAAGAATGTGTCAGGGCAGGCTCAGGCTGCAGAGCAGGGGAAGGTTCTTCCCCAGAGGGTGCTGGGCACTGCCCGGGCTCCCCAGGGAATGGGCACGGCCTGAGGCTGCCAGAGCTCCCAGGGGTGCCCAGGGTGGGGTTGTTGGGGTGTCTGTGCAGGGCCAGGAGCTGGATTGATGATCCTTGTGGGTCCCTCCCAGCTCAGGACATTGTGTGATCCCGTGTCCAGAGCAGAGCCCGCTCTGGGAGGTCTCGGTGCTCTGGAGTGTGAGGGCTCCAAGGCTTGGGCTGCCATGGTCTGACACTGCCCAGGGCCACGCTGGGCAGGTCCAAGGCCGTGCTGTTCAGTGAACACTTGGCACCAAGGGGGGAAACCTGAGTGGGAGGTGGAAGGGGGAGATTTCACCCTGTCCCTGGATGGCTCTGCCAAGGTCTGAGGTGAATGGCACAGCTGAATATACTGTGGGTGATGCTAGTCCAGCTTATTCCTGTGAACATGGGAACAAATTTGGAGCCCTGGAACACAGCCTGTCCAGCTTCTGTCTGTCTGGTGAGTTTGACAGCTCCAGCATTCACCTTTGCAAGCTCCTGCAGCCCAGGCTGCACAGAGCTGCCCCATGGAAGCCTGAGGTGTCCTCATGAAATCACCATGGAAATGGAATTCCAGTAAACAAGGGAGAAATCTGTTTGATGAGTTGTTTGATTTTCATATCCTCTATTGTGCCTCCTACTTATCTTTTGAAACTCTTGTTCTTATTATTCTGGAATCATCACTGTTTCCTAAAAATACAGTCTGCTAAGATATGGTTGGATTTTTTTTAAATGAGATTTAATGGACTTTTTTAAAATTTTGTGGGAGTTGTAGCACTCAAGCAAAGCTGAACTGCTTTGCACCCATGTGGGCCCTGAGCCTCCCTGCGCCAGTGTCTCTTCCTGACACAAAATCCCCTGAATAAGCACAAGTTTGAGCCAGGCTTGCTGAGATTGCTGATCTCACAGGTGTCCTGTGAGACCACAGGGCAGCATTTCAAAGCTATGTTGTGGTGCCGTGTCCCGGTTTGGGAAGCCTGGACAGGACATCCAGAGCCCCTCCCGAGGATAAATGTGCATTTCAGTTGTGTCCATTTTCATCCATGTTCCAGCATCTCCATTTCCCCCTCAAGACCTTGGCCAGAGCTGCAGAACTGAGCACCTGCAGATCCCTCTGAGAACATGGGGACCTGCAGTGACCCTCCAAAATGGTCCTGGGGGAGATGAGGTGCCAGAGCTGGCGTGGTCACGTCTGTGTGGTTCAGGTCAGACCTTCCAGCACCAGCCTCCCCCGCAAGCCCCGAGCGGCGGCTCCGGGAGGCAGCCCTTGGCCAGGCGCAGTGCAAGTCAGGACCACCCAGTTCTGATAAGGGCAATTTAGAAAGGAAGGGGAAGATTGTGAAAAGAGGGGCAAAGGGGCACAAAGGGAAGAAAAAACCCACCCCACCGCCGAACAAAACTGAAGATCAAGACTGCTGTTAAACACACTGCCTGCGAGGGAGGTCCCACCGTGCCTTTTCTAATCTAGAGCCAGCCAGGGTTGTATTAACAGCTTCAACGCAATGGAACAAATTAATCCCTGATGTAATTGAAATCGGTGAGGTCTCACAATAGGTGAGTTTGACCCAGTGGGATAGAAATAGAACAAGTATTGGAATGAAGGAGTGAAACGAAGTCACACTGTTCAGCCATTGGTATTTCATTCCTAGAAACAAAGGCCAGACAAATGCAGAGAATACATGGCTCTGCTGGGCATGGTTGAAAGCTGCTCAATAATATCAAGCTTTGAAGGGATATTTCTGTGTGGAGAGGAAGTATGTAGCAGAGATATAACAAGCATTAAAAAAGAAAAAAAAGACAAAGAAAGAAAGGAAGAAAGAAGAAACCCTGCTTGCTCCTTGCCTGATGGATAGCTGTGGTAAAATAATACCAGCCTTAACCAATAATAATAATAATAATAATAACAACAATAATAATAATAATAATAAAGATATGTCACAACTGGAGAAAAATAAGAAAAAGAGTTAAGGTCTGAACTGTATTTCTGGAGACTCAGACTGTCAAGAGCCCGTGGCAAGCTGTGGCATCCTGCAGATCTCCCTCAGCTGAGATGCACGGCATTGGTTTGCTGTGGTTGACACAGGTAGCAGGAACTGGTCCCACTGGGAAAGAGCTGCCTTTGGGTGCTGGGAGGGGGCTCAGTCTTGGCCCCTTTGGTGCTGCAGCACCAGGGCACAGCTCAGGGGCACGGGGGATGCCGGGGCTGCCTCGTGCAGGCGGCTGAGCTGCTGCTGCTCAGGGTGACGTGGTTAACAATGTGTGTGACCTGGGGCTGCTGGCAGTGACCTGAGTGGGTGAGAACAGGCAGGAGCAGGTGGAGATGAGAGGCTGGGGGTGTTGGAGCCCCTCTGGGAGCTGCATCACAGCACCTCAGCAGCACTCTGGTGCTGGGCTGCGCCGTGGGCAGCGCTGGCTGCAGGCGCCGTCCTGCCTCCAGCTGGGCTTCTGAAAGTCATTCATCAGGGCTGAAACCCTGCTCTTTCCCAGGATTAACCATTTCCCAGGGTGCAACAAGTTTAGAATGTCACCATATCACAAATGGTGCATTTTCACAGTTCTGGCTATGGCTCATTCCATCATCAAAAGGAGAAAGTTTTCTTGAAGGTGGCGTCATCTTTCTCTAGAAAATGGTCAAATACTGACTGATGGGCCATAAAACATTCATTTCCTCAAGCTCTCAGGTTGCAGTTTTTTGGCACTCCCTGCTGCCTCCCTCCTGGTTTCATACCAGGCTCACTAACGCTGTGTCTGCCATCCCAAGGCCAACAGATGCGTTGCTTTTGCAGTGGTGCATGGCTTGGACAGCTGGCGGGGTCCTGGGAGCTGCTGGGGAGCGTGGCTGAGCGATGGCTGCATTTCTCAGAGCTTGTGTGTTTCAGAGGGAGCAGAGGTCTGACACTGCCCGAGGAGATTCAATCTGCCTCTCTGAATGCACAAGGCAGCTCTCTGGAGGAAAGGAGGCTTCGCTTGCAGAGCGGCTTTTGGATCCAAGTACGTGTCACCTCATGGAGCTGTATGTCCCCTTTTCCAAGCCCTGGAAATGTGTTCTCTTTGGGTCTTGTTTAACATTTCTGAAATCCAAAGGGATGGGCAAGCTTGACTTGCTCATCACTCCATTTCCTTCTCCTTTCCAGCTCCATCCCTACACGCACCTCACTTCAGAGCGCATTAAACAAAGAGCAAATTTCCCTGAATTTCACCTACTGCAGTAACTTGAAAATGCTCAAGTCAAAAAAATGAGGGCCTCAGTTCCAGGGCGTATCTGTGCAGGAACGGGAAGAGCTCTGGGGTTTTCTCCGTGATGGGCTGACACCTCCTGCATGGGCCATGCCAAGGGAGAGCTTGGCGCTCTGTGACACGGGGAGGGGGAGGTGGTCTGCTCTTGGCTCTCTGCCCGCCCCTGCATGGTGGAGTGGAGGTTGGGAAGAGAGCAGAGGGAAAGGGAACAGCCCGAATGTTTGCAAGGAGAAGCACAAACGTGCTCCTAAGCCCAAAGAAGGGACTATGCCCAGGCAGTGCTCATCCACTCCCGGCTGGCTCCGGCCTAGGCTCCGTAACACGAAGGTAACAATATCCTGGTGGTGGATTGACTTTGCAGTTAAACGCAGGGAAAAAGAGTGCATTGTGTTTCACTCTATGCCGAGAGTGGCTGTCATGGGGAGCCAGCAAATCCTGCTGTAATTCATACAGGAATTTTGCCAAAGTCATGGAAGCGAGGTGGTTTGTTACTTGCCTTTGAGGGCTTGAGAGAGATCTGTCTTGGATATCCTCTTGTTGACCTGATTGAGTTAACTTTCATGTGTTTAGAAGGTCATGGAGAAAATCATTAATATTAGGTTGATTTGATGGCTGAAAGGTAATAAGTATTTCCTGCTTATCAGATGGGGTTTGAGAGGACTTTGAATAGCCTGATTTGTTTATCTTTTGCAATCGGTACGGCCCTTAGCGAGAGGGATTTTGTATTCCTGGTTCAGCTAGGGGAATGACATATGGTTTGCTCTCTGTTGAGTGCTCCGCAGCATAAATAGCAAAACACCAGGAAATTCTGAAGTCCAGCTCCCAGCTAACTTGGCCATGCTGTGGGCCTTGGACATCTCATGCTGTAACGCTTTATGGCATGAACAATAACAGATTAACATCCCCTGTTACTGGAAAGCTCAAAATAGAAAATCCAAAGTGTGTGGAGGTTGGTTGGGTGGAAAGCCAAATCCTGTAAACGTGGCTTGGCACGGCCAGGGTTTCATTGACCTTGGCGGGGCTGGGACTGCTCCATTCACAGGAGGCATCTGTGAGTGCAGAGATGGGGCACGAGCCTGCTGGAGGCTTTTGCCGTTCTTGAGCTTTTCTTGGATAAATGCACAGTGAAACCTTAGGCTGCCTCAGCAAAATGGTCTTTCCCTCACCCTCTGCCTGGGATTTAACAAAGAGGGGAGTCATTCTTTAAGCTGAAGGATCCTTGTAAAGCCATTTAAAATGAAATCCACTCTTATTTGAGAATCATTTAGCAGAAAAGCACATGAAAATCTCCCGTTGTGGACTCGCTAGAAGACAGATGTCGTTTCTGGTTCCCTTGGCTGTTGGGAAAGGAAGGAGGACTGAATGCTCCACCTTCAGTGATGGGGCAGGCACAACAGACAAGGGAGAGCAGCTTCTTTTCAGGAGTGAGGCATTTCTGTTGCTTCTGTGGCTTGAGGTGATGGTTGTTTTTAAAAGGAATGCTGTTTATTCCCTTGGATAAACGCTGTATTGCCAGCTCTATTTGTAGCTGTATATTATCACTGAAAGGTGTAGTGACAAATAAATAATAAATGGACAAGGAATTTAAGGAACTGATGGAAAAGAAAAAGAGAGGAAGAGTGAAAATGAAACCAAATTCAATGCTCTGATTTAACAACTGGGATTTTGCAGGTTATAAATTGTTGCCAAAGAATGAGATGGAGCTATATGAAACCACCATCCTGAGATGCTGAAGTTGGCATGCACAGACAGCAGCCCACCCCAGCTGGATAGATGCCAGACAGACCATAACACAACCCCAAATCCCTGGAGGAGCCCTGTCTCCTGTCCCCAGAGGGTGTCCCACAGTGCTGCTCAGGAGCCAGAAGGTGCCAGCAGCCCTTCCCTTGAGAGACCTGCTGTGTGGAGCTCTGGACCCAGAGTCTGTTTGCCTACAGCATGGAGGTGTGGATGGTCAGCCTGAAAGGCAAAAAAAGGCTCTCATTTTGTGCATGACGTTTTTGTGCAGTAATAGCATTTTATAGTGAGAATAAAAAAGGAAAACTTGCTTTGGTGAACGGGAGTGGAAGCCCTTTAGTTCAAGGGACTTAAAGACATTTCTGCATTCAAGTGTGTTTGGGGGTGGATGAACTTGGTTTCAGGTGACCTCCTTGACTGAGTGTTGGCGATCGGTTGCCAAAGGAGACATATGTTACCAATTCTTTTGAGATTTATGGAAGAGTCTCTCTTATGGTATATATATACGTGGACTTTCTTACCTCAGAGAGGTTTGCTGCTTGAGGGAGTGCACCCTGTAGGGAAGGGGTCCTGTGAGAGTGGATTTTAGCAATGAGCAAATAGGTTTTATCTCATGAAATCAACACCACATGAATTTTTATTTTTGGGTATCGATATTCTCTGCTGCAGGCCAGATGCAGCCCAGGCTGGCACGGTTAATTCCCCTTGGCCACGCTCCAGCAGAGCATCCTGTTTCCACAAAGTGGTTAAGTGTGAGCTTATCTTTAAGCAGGCGGCTAAATCCGGGTGGTTTCACTGCTGCTCTGGCCCGCAGCTTCTGGCCAGGGGAACCTGCAGCATGTTCCTCCTCCAGGATTTTTGCCCTGGGTCAGAGCTGGGCCTCTTCCTAGGGAAGTGATGGAGTGATACACACTGGGCTGACTGTATTTCAGAGTCAGCATCACCTGCTGATCCCTGCACCAGCTACTTCAGGGCTTGGCTGAGGGTGCCAGCCAGCTCCTTGGACGGGGGAGGAGGAGATGTCACCCCCTGTGCTGCTGGTGCCCTTCTTGCAAAGGCAAGGAGCACTCAGTTAGCTGCTGTTAGGCAGGACAATGGTGACAAAGGTGCCCAGGTGTGTTGGTGACATGTTGGAGCTGAGCTCCGTGGGTGCTCCCGAGCCCACCGAGGCACTGCAGCCACGGGCTGGGGCCTCTGCAGTGTGAGTGCTCCAGAGACAATTAGAAGAGAATTAAAACATGTTTTGGAAAACAGATTGCCTTTTCTGTTGGGAGTTTCCAAAAAAGCAAAGCAACCTGCCCTTCCCCCCACTTCAAATCCCACCTGTTTTGTTTTTTTCCTAGAAAAATGTGAAATTCATTAACATGTGGTGAAAGCAATGTAACTACGTCATCTTGATTTAAAATCTGTTTTAAATCTTAAAATGATGGAGCCAGAATTTTAACTGCAAATAGCCTTGCTTTGTGGGCACAAGGCAGACTGTCAGCATGACTGGAACATCTCTGGGTTTGGTAGTTTAGCATCCTTTGCAACAATGGCATTTGAAAAGAAAGCAAGAAAAGGTGTAGGAAAGAAAAAAATAAATTATTATTATTTCTGTCAAAAGCCAAGTCCAGTGCTCAGGTGTAGCTGTGGTACCTGGGGAGCGCGGGGCCAGCAGAGCCCAGCTCTGTGCTGACCAGAGCTCTGTCAGCATCCTGCTGTGGCGTCCTGCCCTGCCCTCTGGCCAGGGGCCACGGCTGCTCCTCCTCTGGCATCCTCAGCCCTGGGTCACAGCTCCAGGCTGCGCTGTTTTCTGGGAGTGGGAAATGTTGTGAGCCCTGTGTGTCACCTCTGACATGGCTGTGAATGCCCCAGCATTGCCCTGAGCCTCCCTTTGCCCAGCCTCTGCCTTCAGCTCCCTATGGGCTTCTGACAGCAAAATCAGAGCTAAATCACTTTCTCTCCAAAAAGTCAAAGAGCAAAATCGCAGCTTTTAGTAACAGCAGCACCAAAGGCGATCCCGCGGCATCGCTGTGGACTCATTGCTGTTGCCACTGTGCTGAACTTGGGCTTTGGCTCGGGTGCTTTCTGGAGGTCTGGTGCTAAGCAGCTCTGCCTGCCTGCAGTTTTCCTCCTGCTGCAGGCCTGGGTGTCCCCTAGAGAACTGGAAATGCTACAAAGCTCTGCTGATGTGTTGACTTCCAGGGTTCACAGTACTTGCTGGTGTGAGATGACATGCAGGAGGCTGAAGTGGGGCTATTTGGTGTGTTGTGGCCACTTTCTTTGTGTGTTTTAGTCTGGAATGGATTTGAACAGGGATTTATTGACCTTTTTCATTTTCATTGCCAGTTCCCTCCCCACACTGATACATCAGATCACTTTTGCTTGCAGGCCATGTTTCTAAGTGATTTATTGTCCTGTAAAGGGAGTCTGCCACCAAAATGTTGCCCATCTGTGAGTTTGGAGCAGACAGTGTGGATGTTGTGGTGCAAATGCCCCACAGATCACAGATGGACAGATCATGGAGCAATTTTTGGGCTTTCATGGTGTTTGGGTGTGAAGTGCTTTTTGGGTGCCTGCTACCCAGTTTCCCCCTTGGGAGAGCATCTTGATAATATTGGTGTTGTGGGGTCCTCTGCCCTTGGGCAAGTCAGGACAACTCTTTGGAAGGAAAAGTGGGACTTCTGTTTTGGTATTTCTTGTGAAAACTTGAGATAGGAAACTAAACAAAAAGTTTATGGTGATATTTTAAGGCTGTAGTGAACTAAGGTTTATTTACTGCCTTGGCCAGAGCAAACAGATGAGGTGGCTGAGGCTGTCAGACCCCCGCTGATCACTGGTGGAAAAGCTGGTTTGACTCTCACCACTCCTAATGATCTCTCCCCAAGGGAGATCTCCCATGGCCCTGTTGAGGCAGACAGAAACGCATCCATGGATGGTGACCATGAGGTGGCTTCGCCAAAGGGCAGGGCTGGCCAAAGAGCCGAGCTGCAGAGTGTACAAGTGACACTTGCATTGTAGTGGGTTTTGTGCCAGTGTGAAGCTCAGGTCCAGTCTGCTAAGGGCAGCACAAACAGGTTTTCCGCTTGACTTCTCCCTGCAGTTAATCCAGGGAATCAGTGCAGCTGCTGAGGGTGATGCACCAAATCTCTGCGAAGGGGTTGTCTGTCCCCACTCTCTAATCTGTGCCTGTGTAATCTGGTAGAGGCTGTGCACATGCAGTGGAGAGCCTGATTTGTGGTCAGCGTGGCTGACCAGGATTAAATCAAAGCAGGGCCAAGCAGAAGTTTTTATTCAAAAAACCCAGTTTCATAGTAACCCCCCAGGTCTGGTTCCCTGTGGTGAGCCAGCTCTGGGTGGAATTACACACTGAGTGCCTGACACCACTGCCAAGTGAAGGGCAGCCAAATCCGAGTCCTCTGGTGCCACGTGCCCTTGGCAGGCTGGTGTGCAGTCCCTCTGCCCGAGAGCCCTGTTGTGTTCATGGTCTGTCCTGTTCTCTCTCCCCACTCCCACCCCTCTCAGATGTTTGCTGCCGAGGAGAACGTGGATTTTCGGATACACGTGGAGAACCAGACGCGAGCGAGGGACGATGTGAGCAGGAAGCAGCTTCGGCTCTATCAGCTCTACAGCAGGACAAGCGGGAAGCACATCCAAGTGCTCGGCAGGAGGATCAGTGCCAAAGGAGAAGATGGAGATAAATATGGTAAGAATATTTACTGGGATCCCCCAGATGTCAGGTCAAAGGCTTTAATCCAGGATGTTGTGCTAAGAACCTCTTGGGAGAAAAGTAGTAAGAGCAATAAAAAACAAGATAAAAGGAAAAAACCCTTTCCAGGTCAAGAACATGAGATTTGTTTTGCTGGAGCTGCCTCCCAGCTGCAGGCAGGTCCCACAGTACTGCCATGCCCCAATTTATCAGAATATGGTTGAAGAGAAGAATGTCTTTCTGCCCATGCCATGAGCTCACTGTGTGTTTACTGCAATTCTTAAATGATACCCAAACTGCTGGTTGGGAAAGTCCTTTCGCCATGAACGCTTGGGCTCGTGTTTGGGTGAATCCAGTGTTTGAATGAAGCACTCTCATCTTTTCAGGTGGTGGGATATTCGGTTTGAACTGAAATTTGAGAGCTCTGAGAGTACCCCAGAGCTCAAGCTGAATCTCTGAGCTTGTGGATCTTGCAGGAAAAATACTTGTCCTGTGCTAGCAGTGCCTTCAACTATTCTCATTGTGATTTGCACACAAGCAACATGCTAGGAATGCTGCTAGAGGCTGGGCTACGAAAAATGCTGTAATTCTGGTTCGTTTTGAGATGGTTGTGGCTGAGAAGCTTTTGCTCAGTTTGGCTGTCGGGAGGCTTTTAGGGCTGCTCAGAGCACCGGTCCTGTTTGTGTTTGGGATGCGCAGCCCCGCGCGTTCCTGTGCTGTTGCAGAGGTGCGTGTGTGAGTCTGCTGGCACCACCATTCGTGTGGCATTGTCTGCCGCAGCACTGGTGAGGTGGAGGTGAGCTACGAGGAGGGCAGGTCAAAACGTGGGAGCGGTTGTTCCCTTAGGAAGCTTCAGGACGGATGAGGCACACGCCGAGCACCGAGGGCAGCTGCTGCCGCTGCCGGCGCGGTGCGGGAGCAGCGTGAGCTGTGCCGCGGGAAGCGACAGCCAGAGAGCACCTGGCAGGTAGGAAGTGAGCACCGAGGCACTCGTGTGCAGTCACCCCTCTCTCAGAGAAAGGCCTGCCCTGAGGTCTCATCAGCCTTGTCCTTTGTCATTCCCAAATTTCCTGATATTACAGGAGTGAAAAGTGCCACTTGGCTGCTAATTATTGTGTCATTTATTGCATTCATGCTCCTGAGGTTTGATGTGTAAACGAGTCGCGGGGCGCTGCCGCCGCCGCCCGGGGACGGCTCCTGCCCGCGGTGGCTGTCAGGTGCCGTGATGGAGTTTTCCTCTCCGTGAAAGAAGGCGGCATTTACAGTGGGTGCAGCAGGGAAGTGTTCCCGGGAGCAGCTGACAAGTGCTAATTTATGTGTCAAAGCCCATCTTGTCCCCTTCATACATATGCAATCGTGTCTGAACAACAAATCCGCGCGTGCGGAGCGTGCTCGTGGCCGAGGGCGGTGCTGCCGTGGCAGAGCCCGAGATTCCCGGCTGGGAGCTCCCGCTCCCGTCCCTGCCTGCCTCCAGAGCCCCGCTCCCGGCTGCCGGAGGGCTCCGGCCGCGGGCTTGTTGGCCAGCGCCCCGCACACCCCGCCCGGCTCCCTCCCCGCAGCCTCCCCTCAAACCCGCTGCGGCTGCGGAGCCTTCTCGCCCCGGCCCTGTGAAAGGTTACGGAAATCTGCTCAGGTCCTGCCTGGCACGGAGCACTCGGAGCATGACAGTCGGGGAGACAGCGAGGTGGGACATGGCGGGCCGGGATGTGAGCTCCTGTCTGGGATCATGGAGGGGGGAGAGGTGTCGGAGTTACTGGAGTGAGAACCATCTATGTTACAGCCAAACCTGGACACAAAGGCAATGACACAGGCTTCATTATGTGCCAGGAACCCCTCCCCCTGAGGCATTATTATGGAGTAACCTTTGATCAAGACCAGAGAGAGGCTTAAACCGGGTCTGGGGATCTCAACAGTTGCAAACTTTTGATCCACATCTCCGTCTTGCCCGTCAGGTCTGCGTCTGGAGGAGGACACCTCTGCTCGCACGCAGCAGATGGCTGCGTGTCCTCCTGCCCTTTCCCTCTCCTTCCCTCTCCGCCTGCCTCCGGGCTGGCACGGTGTGCCAGAGCCGGGCTGCGCTCCGGGGTGCCCGCTGGCTTCTGGGCTGTGCCACCCTCGCAGATGGCACCGGCTCCCCCGGCTCCTGCCGCCCCTGCTGGGGAAGGGCGCGGCGAGGGGATGGGGGCTGCGGGCTTAAGGATTGCAGCTTGGCAAGGCTTTGGGAAGACCAGCAAGTCTGAGAAATGTCTGAGGAAAGGCAAGAGACGTGGGAAAAGTTGCCCGGGAGCTGGCTCCAGCCGTGAATTCTCTCAGCAGCTCGGTCCCGTTAAGGGAAGGTGACAGCAGGCAAGGGCCCCGCAGGCTCAGGGTTCGCGTGGGAAGCTCTGTCGGGGCGAAGGTCCGTGGTGCTCATTACCAGCCCACTAGCACCAGCCCGTTGCAAGGACAGGGGAACAAATAATGTTTTAGCACCTCTTTCCCGTCTTCCCTTACATTCACAACAGTGTCCAGATGCCTTTTTTTTTTTTTTTTT
>VZRS01009229.1:73683-127908 GCA_013398055.1 Ifrita kowaldi
ACATATCCAGCTTCCAAATGGGAGGCTTGTCCTGCCTTTGAAGGGAGGTTACTTTTATTGCAAGGTTTTATTGACTTCTGTAAAACTTCTCACCTCTTGGTTGCAGAGAATGCCCAGAACAGAGGGGAGGCGGCAGATCTCAGGCAGGGAATTGCTCCTTTCCAAGCAGCCCCCCCAAGTACAGCAGAATGAGCAGCCAGCCCGAGCTCAGGGCGATGCTGCAGGGCTGGGGGGATCTGGCCAGAGGAATCCCCCTCGACTGTTTTATCCAGGTGTGCAAATGCCGTGTGCAAGGCAGAACGCATGAACGCATGCCTTGCAATGCATAATTCTGCTGTCATAATAATTTCGGTGTGTAATTTTTGGTTTATGCATTCTTTGGGGCCAAGATCTGGCCCCGTGTGTCAGATTATTAAACGGCAAATTAAGTCAGTTAATAGAATTAATTGAGTCGATGTAATCCTTTTAATCAGATGGATTTGATCCCTTCTCAGATGAATTAGAATCCATTAACAGATAAGTCAATTATTGGACTAAATTAAATCTAATAATAATGCCTGCTGCTCACAGCAACACTAATTAATCTAAATACACTTACCTATCTCTCAAGGTTGTTTTTTTTAAAAGGCTTAATTGATGTTCCTAAAGTGCTCTGAGATCTTTAGATAACAGATTATCTATGTGAGCAAAATATTATCTCTTAACAGACTATAAACTAATTAAAGGACTGATCTATTTACAAATTGCATTTTTACTTTAATCTCTTCAACCTGTTCAGAAGGAGTTTGCACTGGCCCAGAAAAACAATATTCCTGTTATAAGCTTATTATTACGTTACAGGTTCCTAAGTGGTCCTTTCATTCAGAAAATGAAAGGGTGAAGGAGAAAAAACAACCATGAAAGTGCTGACCAAAAAAAAAGAAAAGGACCTGGAACCTTTATATTCTACCTCCGATAAATGGTACAGATAGGGAAGAGAGGGATCAGTGACCTGAAACCTTAGATCCTTTCATTTATTTTCATTTCACAAAAGGCAGAAGACATTCTATCCTGTTTGTTCACGATCTCTGTATCCGGCGCAGTTGGGGAGACAGAGCTCTCTTGGTTGAAGAGAATGCCTTGGGTGAAGGCATTTTTTGCCGCACTTGTATTTCACAGCCATGGGATTTTTGGTTCAATTTGTCCCCAGCTACTGCTGTCCTGCGGGGCGATGAGCAGTGATAGCCGTCAGTGGAGAGGTGTGAGAGCCCTTTGCTCCTCTCGGTGGAAGGAACTTTAATTTGCAGGAGTGTTTGGGTGTCCCGCAGGCTGGGCTGTGGGGTGAGTGGGTACATCTCTAATCAGCACGTTCCAGGTGCTGTTTTGTCCATGGATCCATTCCATCACAGTTTAAAAAACACTCCAGGGTCCCCCAGGAGGTTCCAAACGCCCTGCTTTATAAACCTTCCCACGGATGAGCTCTCCAGTCCGCAGCGCGGCGGCTCCGTGTGAGGACACCCGCGCCGGGGCAGGGCACAGGTGGGACATCGGCATCCCAGCCCTGGGCGCCGAGGCAGTGAGAGCCTCCCGAAGGCTGCCCCGGCCTTCAGCCGGGTTTAGCTCACAACTCCCGTGGGACAGGAGGTGCCGGGCTTAACAGAGCTTGGGTTTGTTCGCGGGGTCAGGAGCACCAAGGAGGGAAGGGAACGGAAGAGGGGGTGTGACACGGTGCCGGGTGTGACCTCCACATGCCATGGGCTCTCTGGGGACAGACGTCACGCCCCACACAGATGTGATTTTGGGTGGTACGGAGAAAGCGAGGAGCTGAGGCAAATGGGTGTTCCTGGGGCCACCTCAGCCGGGGCGATGTGCCCTGCAGCCCCCACCTTCTGCTCGGGCTGGAGCTTCCCTGGGATGCCAGCGGACCTGCCCACGGAGAGCACATTACAGCTGTCTAGACATCAGCCACACTGCATCCTGCCAGAGATTTCATTTGTGGTAGAAGTGGGCTCTGTTCCATGAGGAGGTGTAATATGTGTGGAAAATATTATTATAGCAAAATAGCCTCCTTTAATTGACTCTAAATTTTGCAGGATTCCTTCCTAGGTTTGGGTAATCCACTGCTCTCCAGAATTAATGGCTGACATAGCACTTCTCCGGGTTTGGCAGCCTGACAGCTAATTTAGAACTCCCTAAACTCATTTCACTAATGACTCCCATTTGTTCTATCTGAAAGCCTGGAAACAAATGCAAAATACCAGTGCCATTGTCCCATCTTTAGCAAGTCATTCTTTCCCCTCAGTATTTCTGGCACCTTAACAGCAAGCTGCCTTGGGAAATCTGATTAACCCTTTCCCTTCCTGGAATAGTTTAAATCAATTTTGATGCCTCTCCTGGGAAGAGCAGGAGTAAAAAACTAAACTCATTGTGGCTGGAAGGCTCAGAATTTATCTGCAAGAAAGGTAAGAGATGTAGTCCAAACAGCAATTTGGATTTGTGAAATATAGCTGTATTTCCACATTTTTTCCACGTGTATTTCCAAGCTGCTTTTCTTCCCAGGAACAGGTGCATGCAAGGGTTTGTCTGTCGGTGCAGCCCCAAATCCCGCATGAGCTGGGATCTGCTTTGTAATTTATTGTGCTGAACCATCAGGATGACTGTTTCCCATTTAACCGACGTATCGCTGCCTCCAGTCTCTTCCCATTACAGTTTTGACATCACGACAAGACAAATAAATTTTTTAAAAGACCTTTTATCTTCTAAACCATTTATTTTCACTTACTTAGCCCGGGGGCAGAGCTGACCTCAGCGCAGGGGATGATCATTCACCATGGCAGCTGTACAGTCATATGGGTCCTGGGGACTGGCCTGGGCTGAGCAGCCTTCGCCGTCCAGCTGCTGTGCTGTGGCTCTGGGCTTCCCAACAATCCCTGAGAGCTGTACTATTTCTGTGTTCCTTAAAACGTCTCCCCTTTTTGTCTGCAGTGTGGGGCAGTGGTGAAGCTGTCCCTTGAAACCAGATGAGGGCATGAGCTGAAGCTCCAGGTGGCTCAGGGCTTTGCTGACCCTGCGTGAGGCAGGAGCCGGGGCTGGGGCTGGAGATGGGGCAGGAGCTGGGCAGGAGCTGGGGCCGGGGCGGGAGCTGGGGTCGGGGATCCCAGCTCGCTCTGGGCAGCGAGGGGTCTTGGCTGCCCTCGCCTTCCTGGTGGCCCTGAAAGGTTCCATTTGAAACACACGGTCAGCGTCTTGTACAAACCATCTGTACACTGAAGACATTTTTACTTTTTATTCTGCCATAGTCTGTGCCTGTGCCAGGGTGGGGAAAAGCCTTGCTTAGGCGGGATGAGTAGTTTAAGAAAAATCCGAGCCTTTTGCTTTTTGATTCATGACGAACATGTTTTGAACAATGGATTTGTTGCCAATTTCCTTTACTTTTGATTTTGGTAGCTGCTGTCCTGAGCTCTTGCTGCAACCAGCATCACACCTGAAGTCCAGTCTCTCCAGCCCTTGTTCTGTACCTGCAGGAACAGCAAAACCTGTTGTTTATTTTACCTCTGACACTACAATGATTTTGGATTTCCCTACTTATGGATCTTGAGATAGCTTAAAGAGCCTTGACTTCCATGGGAAAAAAAAGAATCTCCTTTTAACCCTGTGTCCAAACTTCAGGTTTCCATAAGCACTGATCAGGGTTTGGAAAGAAGAGGCCTGTCTGTCAGCAAATATTAGGGACCCAGAAATAACGAGCAGAGGTAATTTAGAGATCTGCTGATAATTTGTCATTTTTAATTTCTGTGTGGAGTGGAAAGTGAGCTACAAAATGAAAAATCTTTATTTTCATGCAAGTCATAAAGGGGTTTTTGTTAACAGTTTGTGTGTGTATATAATTCTGCACTGTGATTTAAGTGTTCCCATTAGAAATGCAGAATAGGAAATAGGATCCCATCTGTGAGCAATTTAAGAGGAAGTGAGACAATGGAGTCGATTGCTGCTTCAGTTTAGATAATCAATACAAATATTATTAGTATAGTGATTTATCTTCTTAGACACTTTATGAAAATGCGAATGCCAGACCCTGAAGACAGGTCAATATGATGTTATCTGTTCCTGCCTTGCTGTGTTTGTGGTGCTTTCCCATGAAGGTCAAGCAGCTGCTTTGTTAAATCTTCTTCCCTGGCTCTGATGAAATAACACAGAAACAAACTTAGGGCTTTCCTTTCTCCTCCATGGCTCTGGACACGCACTGTGCATGTCAGTATGGTGATTACTGCTACCTGAAACCTGCACTGGGGACTGCTGGGGGGACACTGGGAGGTGATCGTTAGGGTCCCTTCCAACCCAAACTGTTCTGTGATTCTATGGTGAAGTTCTGGCATGATTTTAAATATATTTGTAGGCCAGGAGTGATTCTGTGCACAAATGCTGAGAGCTTCTCAGCTCCTTTGGGTTGACTGCAGTTGTTCTGTGTTGGTGTCGGTTATCAAACCTCGTTTTGTGCTCTCTGAGGCTTTCCCATGTCTAAGCATTTGGCCAGTCATTCATTAATTCAAGTCAGTTCTTGGGGTGCCATTAAAAGTACCCTGCAAACAGGCTAGTCTACATGTCCAAAAGGGTTAAGTGCTTTTACTTGGGAGAGGAAGGGAGGAAAACATTGTCAACAAATGGTCTTGTACATTTTGCTCTGGGTGAACATTCCCGTGCATGATGTCAAGTGGCCAAAGAGATTTTTTCCTTCATAAGAAACATTTGGAAGAAATGAGAAATGTCAATAACCCTGTTAAGAACTGCCTAATTAAAGACAGGATGGGAAATGCAAAACTTGGTGTGAGGATTACACTGCTCCTTGAAGGTACCATGGAACCTCACTCAGCTGTTGTTTGAGATTCCTGAAGTCAGCTTCCTGGAGACTTTGCGGTGGTGTTGGCATTGGCCACATCACTCACCTGGAGCATCTCCTGCTCCACTCTGCCATTTGGGGTGGTGGGACACTGGGGCTGGACCCTCCAGACACTGAAGACAGAAGGAACTTTGTTCCTCACGTACAACGAAGTGGCGTGAATTTCATCATCTCAGTGTCCTCGTGTGTCCCTCCCTCAGCCCAGAACCCGGTCACCCCGTTCCCTCACTTCATGGTGTGCCAGCAGGATAAAGTCTTTGCAGAGGGAGAGATGCTAAGGAGACAGTGGTAATGGGGACCACACTGGTAGCCTGGTTAGAAGTGATTGGTGCTTTTAGATGCTGTGAGACCGTTCTTGTTTTCAGGTTGGGGTTTCCTCAAGAAAGGTGCTAAATTTATAAAAAAATAAGGCACTCCAGTTGCTCGGATTTCACCTCAGCCCTTTGAAAAACCAGATAGTCAGGAATTTCCGCAGCTGCAAGGTGGAGCACAGCAAACATTAACAACGCCAGTAGCGCTGCCTGGCCATCTGCAAGAACAGGGAAGCGCCCAAGCCCTACAGAACTGCACCGAGCCCCAGGCTCGGCAGAAAGGTGAAAAATAATGAAGCTGTGAACAGGAGAAACTGCTGATGCCTGCCGCTTGGAAATCCGAAAGAGTCCAAAAAGGGAGCTGAAAATACCCCCCAAAAATGACTATCTGTGGCTTGAACGAAATAGTGTCCGATCAGCATTCAGAAACCGCTGAATCCAGGCCGTTCCAATACTGGCATTTTCCAGACTGCTTGCCAGTCGGATGCAGAGGAGAACACGTGTAGAGCGTCTGCGGTCTCAGTGCTCACAAGAAGTGGAAGGCGAGCTGAGAGTAAAGGCAGTGGGAAGTCCCACTAAAACAGAACAAACACCTACTTTTGTACCAGTGAGGAAGAGCGGGGCTGTTGGGGCTCAAGGGAGACGGTCACGTGGCTGCACTCTGCGAGCATCCCTCTTAATGAGCTGTGCCAGCAATAAACAGTGCCCACTTTGGTCCCTGAAGAACTTTCAGTATTTTCTGACTGCCCGCAACAGACAATTCATGCTTTAATGGTAACCTAGGAGCTGAGACCTTCTCAATGCATCCTGAGCTTTGTGTCCCTGAGCTGTGCTGTAGCTGCCTTGGGGATGTGTCTGTCCTTTGCTGATGCTGCCTGGAGTGGTTGAGCTTGGAGCATGACTGGGCAGTGCTCACATTTTTATTGCCGTTATCTCTGTGAGCTGAAACGTGTGCTCAGAGGCCTTCTTCTCTTCTGCACTTGCAGCTGCCAAAAAAGGTGCCGTTCTTCCCAAAGCCATATGAACAAACCCCTGCCATCCACTGTGACCCTGCTGCCTTCCAGCTGTGACGAGTTTGGGTCTTCTCCAGCAGTGATGGCAGCTGTGCTGGCTGGAAGGGTCTGGGCCGGGGTAGCACTGTGGAGAGGAGTCCTTATTCTCACCTGCTCTGGCCTCATCCCAAAGCTGGGCTGCTGGGGCAGAGAAGGAGCGGATGTTGCTCCTGAGCCGCTCAATGGCGATGGGAGCCTTTGGTGTTTGGCCACATGGTGGGTGCCATGCTTGGATCCTGGCTTCCAGCTGGTGTGCTTTGGTTTATACCTGATGTTCTCAAGTGCTTTTGGAAGGATGAGGAGGAGAGGAAATGGCTGTTGGAACGTGAGGGCAGCTGTAGCATCAGGGGATGCCACCCACAGCCTCTGGAGGCAGAGAAGACCTCAGTGCAGAGAAGCAGCAGGGACAGGCTAGGAATAGGATGGCATGTAAGCACCAGATAAATCTAAAAAATAATGTCCAGGTGTCCCTAGCGCTTGGCCAGGGACAGCTGCAAGGCTCACAGCTTGCAGGGGTGAGTGCTGAAGCAGACTGGGGGGTGCTTTGGGCTCCTGGTTTCAAATCTCATGTTGGGTTGAGTTAGAGGTGAACACCGCAGCTCCCAAAAGCTGATCTTGTCCCGTTGGGATCAGTGATGCAGTTCCAGGGCCGAAGGAACTTGCCTAAAGGTAACTGCAGTATAATTCTCAAGTATGGTTTCTGCCGGTTGCATGGAGGGATCACAGGGCTGGATCTCTGTTACAGCCAAGGCTTGATTATCCTTTTTCCTACACTCCTGAAACTCCACCGACTTCAACAGAGCCATTCCTGGAGCTCCTGTGTGAGACTGAAAGGAGATTAAGTGCCCAGCAGTGCCTCCCATTCCTCCTGTGTCTTGCACCTTTGTTCAGACCTTGCATTTCAAACCATTTTAGCCGGTGGGAGGCAAATCAAAGCTGTTAGGTTTGAGCCGGTGACAATGGCCTGGTGCTGTGTGGTGTGCCCAGCCCCTTGCCTTTGTGCAACGTTTGTGATTCTTGCCTTTATTTCATTTGCTTCGGCATCTGCATTTGTAACCGTTTTTTTCAAGTGAAGTTTCTGACTGGTGACTCATTAGGAGTAAATAGGCAAAAGGATATTGACTTTACACCTACTAATTTGGGGGTGCTAACAAGCACATGTAAGAGCTTTATAGTCACCGGGTAAATTGTCCCACCTGGGGGGGCTGGAGGAGGGGAGATAAAAAGCATTACAAAGAACCAGCACTTTTGTTTCTAGCTCCTAGCCTTGGCTGTTCCTGCTGCTCCTGGGGCTGGGGTGGACGTTTGATGGTCACCGCTGCTGGAGCCCGTTCTGAGCTTCCCAGCGTTTTCAGCAGGGCACCATCAGACCTGAGTGGGCACAAGACGGGAATCCTAACGATAGGCTGCTGAATGTGTTCGATCACACACGAGGTGCCCTTACACGGGCCGGGGGAACAACCCCTCGTTCCTGCGGCGTGGGTCAGGGTGTGCGGTGCTGCACACGGGCTGTGCTCGGAAGGGGAGCTGGAGACAGCCCGTGGGGGCTCTGACAGCAGCAGTCCAGCAGTGTGGGATGGATGCCTGCTGGCAAACAGGATTCACTGTGGCTGCGAGGGCACCACAGGCTCACGGCCATGGCCGGGAGCAGCTCGCTCTGCTGAGATCAGCGCTCAGTCCCGCGGGGGCCCGAGTCAGCTGCAGATGTGTGGGTGCCTCTCCAGCCACGCCTGTGGCACAGTAAGAGCTGCCCTTGGCTGTGCTTAGGTCAGGGTGTCACCGGCCCAGAGACTGACCTGTTGCCGGGGAGCTGGAGCACAGCTAAGGAGTGATGGTCCCTGGCCCTGGTGGTCCTGCTCGAAGCAGAGGGTTGAGCTGAGTGACCTCTCAAGAGCCTTCTCAGCCTGAATTATTGCTTTGGTGGGTGTCTTTCAACACTGATTGTCAGAACAGAGCTGTCAGGTAAAGCTGTCGTGATCCCTTGCTCTGAAGGCAGTGATTTTCCTTTGGATGCATCCAGTGGGACCCTTAGGAAGTGACTTCTGTGGTTTGTCCCCGTTTGAGATTTTTAAGAATTTGTATTACTTAAAAAATTTGAGATAGGCAAAGTTTTTCATTCTTCCCCTTTAGTCCTTCTGCCCTTTCCCTCAGCTTGGGGTGACCCACTTACGTGGGAAGGATGATACCATCTGCACGAGCGTGTACAAGCTGTAGTTTATCTTAGAAGGTGTGGAGTGGAGAGGCACACTGTGTACCAGTGTGAGGACCAGCTATCACCTCTGCTCCTCTCTGGACACGAGTGTGGTTTGCTGTGTGCTCGGAACGGAAGGAAGCAGTCACCACTGGCTGTATCCCATGTCAGGCTCTCGCTCTGTGGCTGTGACTTCAGCCTCACCCCTTCTCCTCCTCCGTGCCTGACCTGGCTGCAGCCACGATCTGTCTCTCAGCAGGAGGAATCTGAGGAAATGCAGCAAACTTCAGCTCCTGGGGCTAAATTGTTGTGCTCTCTAACAGCAAACTGTGTTGAACTAATTGACAACCAGCTTTAAACGTACCCCAATCAAGCAAATGCACTGATTTATTTTTTCCTCTCTTGCCGAGCACTAAGCAGCTTCCAGCTTGGTTTCCTCCCCAAGAAGTGGATAACTCATCTATTGTGTAGTAAAACTGATGGGCAGTGTTGACTTCTATACAATCCTTTCAGTATGCTTAGGGAGGAAGGAGTTCTTATGCTTCTATGAATGTTTGACCACTTAAAAAAAGCAAAACAAAAAAAAGCCCAACCCAAAACCACACACAACAACAAAAGATGATCCATTTTCTCTGGATGTCTTTGAAAGAAGCTTAGTTTAGAGACAGACTGGAGAGAAAGGCTATTGATTTTGTTTGACCTCCAAAGAGACTGCGGTCAGTATATTTTCCCTGTTGGAAGTGGTTCAGGGCTCCGAATTTCCGTGTCAGCGTTTGTATTCTGAAGCGCACTGAAGCTTTTGCTGCTTCTTCAATAAATAGCAAGCTGTAGGGAATGGTAATGCTGGTGTAAATTTATTTCCCTCTGGATCTGCCCTTCCTTTCTTTTTCTTTACTATGTAGCTTGGTTGTGTTGCTGATGAAGCATTTACAATCCTTTTCATTGAATGCTGTGCGGGTTTGTGGGTTAAGCTGAGACTACAAGCCTAGTTTTGTAACCCCTCTCTTGCTTTTCCCAGGGCTGAGCAGTGTCCTTTCCCAACCTCTTGCCTGCACCAGCAAGGAGCAAGATGCCTTCCTGCACAGAGTAATAAATGCTCTAAAAACTGCCATCCTCTCTTCTACCCTGATTATTCTCAACTTTTGCAGAGGAAAGCTTTCCTGATTTTTGCTTAGTCTCCTGAAGTGAAACAGATTATTCTGTCTGGGGACTCGGTTGTACTGGAAGTGCTCTGCTTGGTACAGGTCTGTGTAGTTTTGTAGATGTTCTTGTAAAATGGCTCATGACAACGGATGTGCCCTTTCTCTGGCAGCCACCTATCAAAGGATGGCTTCCAGGGGTGGCAACAGCTGTGGGATAAGTTGATTGTCATGTCTAAAGGAGCTTCTTGGAGCTCCCTGTGAGATGAGCAGTGCCAGTAGGAATCTCTCCATGCCGAGGTGTCAGCTGTGTTATCTCCTCCTCATTTAACAAAACGCTTCACGTGGTGTGGTTTTGGGTTGTGTGCTTCCACCTGCTTGGCCACAAGCTCAACACAGGCAGTTTGCTGCTGCCAGCACATCAAAGGGCAGCCTGATAAAGCTCCCACAGCGTAATCAAGTCATGTAGAGAGTTGCTGATGGTACCAGCTGCTGAGCTCCCCTGTTGGCTTTGCCAGCATGAGCTTCATATCTAACCCGCATGGACAGAGGCTCCTGTTGGAATCCCCCTTTAGAGGAAGGGTTGGTCTTCCTGCCACTGCCAGCCTCACCTCGCTTCTGGCTGTGTTCTGGGTCAGGGTGGAGGCAGCTGCTGCGGGTGTGTGAGCCCTGCAGCATGTGTGGGCTGCTGACAACTGCACGGCACCAGTTTCTGACTTAAGCACTCCGTTTCCCAGAGATCGAGAGCCCAATGCACCCCCAAAAATCAATGAATGGCAGAGGCTTTCTTTGTGCAGTCTGTGCCAAGCCAGGCTGAGGCTGCAGCCCGTGTTGCTTGTGTGACTCAGTATACTGAGTCCCCAGAGCAGGACTTTGAGGTTTCCCCAGAACCTTTCATTGCTGCCTTTAGCCCAAACCCCCCTCTCCCCCACATCCGAATATTCAATTATGTTAACCCTTTGCAAATGGCTCAGCAATCACCTCCAGGAGTGGTGAGAAGAAAGAGCTGGAACTGTTAAGCCCCTGCACAAACACGAAGGCGAGGAGCTGATGGGCAGAGCTCGTGGGAGGGGATGGATTTGCCTTCAGGATGCCCCGGCCCCAGGCAGGGTGTGAGGCTGCCCAGCAGTGCTCGCCCTGCAGCTGCCCACGGCTGGAGCTGCTGCAGGGGTTCTACGGGTGCTGTCACCGGCCTGTCCGGCCACGCTGGGCACTCTTTGTCTCTCCTGGGTACTGCTGCTGCTAATTGTCCCTCAGCCACAGTCCCCAAGGCTTGTGTGGCAAGTGGTGTCCTGCTGCTTGCACTGGACAACTGGGTAGGACAGGGCAATGCAGAGCGGCTGCCATGGGACAATTTGGTAATATTTATTACTAAATTAATACAATACTTATTATAATTATTGTATCAATTTATAATTTTTACTTATAATAATATTTCCAAGCCAATACAATAATTTTTATTAAATTAATACAACATTCATCAACGCACTGCTTGCTTTGGGAGTAAGTAGTCCTGAGCTTGTGGTCTGAGCACAGACTGGGCTGTTTAGGTATTGCCCACCTCAAGGTCATCATGAAGCTTTGTTAATTAATAAGCAGAAAGTTTTGCCAGGGCCCCGAGCAGCAGGTGATGGGTCAGCTGAGCGTGTTGCTGGAAGGACAGGTAATCACAGGGAAAGCAGCAGTGCTCTGTGTTACCCTGTTGCAGTGGCTTCCACAGGGTGGTCAGCAGGACGCTGTGATGATGGATCAGAAATACGACAATTTCTTGTTAATGATCAACGTCAAAAACTAAGAACATGTAGAAAAGCAAAGATGTCCTTGTGTTTCAAGTGCCTGTAATCTGCTTCTCAGAGCTGGGTACCAGAATATCCCTTTGATTCTCAAAGGTAATTGCACCTCTTAATTAGCTGGAGAAAAAATTCCCGCAGCCTGAGATCTTGCTATATAAATTATAATTAACCCCTTGGCACTGGAAGTTGAGATTTCCTGCCCCCGAGCACAAATGCAAAATGCATTAGCAGCACTTGACGTCAGGCACTCTGCCCAGCGCAGCCCAGGGGTCAGGCTGCTCCCCCGAAATGCGGCTCCGCTTCCCAGGGCAGCAGGGAAATGGCAAGGAAGCCATGGGAACCCAAGGGGAAGCACTAAATACCCCATCTGAGGGTGTTTGACCTGCTTTCTTCGCAGAGCTGCAAATGTCCCAACAGGAAGGACAACACAGCAAAAAACAAACGCAGCCGCCGGGAAGAGCTGGGAGAGAGGAGAGGGAGCGGGTTTGTGAGGCGACATGGCCGGGTGCCCCGCCGTGAGAACGGCGCTGGCGCTGCCGCCCCACACACCTCCAGCCCCACCATTGTCTGGTGCCAGACACACTTGGCTGTGCCTGTTGTGTGCAGGGCTGGGCCACCCACTGCTGTCATTCACCAGCATCCTGCTTTTGTGTCTCCTTTTCATCGCGCCTGTTGGGGGATGAGCGTTAACTCCTCACACCGGAGGTGACCTGTGGTGAAGCGCCAGGTTGGGCAGCTGGCGGCAGGGAGGTGACAGCACGGCTGGGGCCGGGGCTGCCCCGAGCTGTCTGCACCTGTGACGCTTCCCTGCCCGCTCCCCTCATCCACACGGTGGCCTCGGAGGAGGGCCAGGCCTGCTGGCACCTGGAAAGCCACTTCACAGACCGCAGAGCGGTTCGGTTTGGAAGGGGCTGTGAAGGTCAGGGAGTTCCCCACCAGGAGCTTGCACTGAAGCTCCTCAGTCCATGCCAGCTAGTTCCTTTGCTCCTTTGGGGCCTTGGATGGAGAAGTGGCTCCCTTTTGGCGTAGGTCAGGCTGCAGCTTTGTGCCGGGCTATAAAGCCCTTGGAGAAGGTGCTGTTGGCCAAGGGCTGTCTCTTGTCCCACGGCTGTGGTGTGTCCTTGGGTCCCTCTGTGTCGGTGGCACTGGCCGTGAGTGTCCCAGCAGTGGTTGCTGAGCTCAGGTGGGGCAGCAAACATGGGGTGGCTTGGTCACCTTGGCAGGGTTCAAAGGTGGGGGCAGCCCGGTCCTCGGCCTTGGCACACGGGTGTGGCAGCAGGGCTGCCTGCAGGTATTCCAGGTCTGTGTGGGAGCAGGGGTGGGGAATGCCCTGTGCACTCCAAAGGTTGTGGAGGGAGATAAAAGAGGAGAGTGAGGAGGTGTCCTGGCGGGGAGGAGGGATGTGCTCGCTGGCATGGGGTAGCGAGTGCTGGAGGAAGGGTTTGTGCTTTGGGTTTGTCCTCTGTGTCTGCAGATTCTCAGAGCGAGTTATGTGCTGACTGCAGAGCTGATCAAAGAGTGCTCCAAGCTGAGTGAGCTCTGCCAGTCCGAGTTTGGATGGGCATGGGCTGGACACTGACACCAGAGATGGCACCTGCCACCTCAAGGGATCTGTTGCCATGCAGGTCCTTGGGGCCACCCCCGCAGGGTGGAGAGAGGAGGGCAGGATGCTCCAGCACAGCGAGGACAGACAGAGTGGAGAGAATTTTGGATGGAAACATGGGGCTGAATCTGAACTTTAAAGGTGGCCTGGGTCTCGAGATAAATAGCAAATAATATAATAAAATACAGATTTTATACTGTCAGTGCTGCTTCTTTAAACTCAGAATGCCCCCTCAAAAAAGCTATTGGAGATATTACCTCTTTTCTTTGCTGCTCTTGTTTATAATGCTACAGATGAGGACTGGCTTAGTTCTGTACTTGATTTACTTTTTATATTAAGATTTAACATGGGATCTGCTTTTCTTAATCCAAACACTTATGGTTTGAATGCAGAATTATATTTGAGATTTTTAAAGTACCTTTATTAAAACATAAAACTAATTTTACAGTTCTGACAGGTCTTATTTAAATACCCAGTGCCAGATGCCTTTTGTCCCAAATGACTCCAGGAAAGAAAAAAAAAGACTTTTAAAACTTCTCATGCAATTAAAATGCAGTAAAAGGAAAGTATATAGTCTTACATATGCTGAGGACTAGGGGTAACAGTTTAAGAGAAGTCCCGTGATAAATGTTTCCAAAAATAAATAGGTGAAACCAAAGGTGCTAAAGGGAGGGTTAATGTGATACCTGATTTCTGTTGGTTGCTGTGTTATTTTTGTTGCTCCTGCCTTGAGAATAGTTGCAAGAACTGTGCTGTGTCTGTAGGGAGAAACCTCTCCAAAGGGGCTGGTGCAGAGGACTTTCCTCCAAGGTCCTTCCCCTGAGGCACTCTCCAGGGCGCAGCTGGTTCCAGGTGTGTCCCCAGGTGCTGTAGAAGATCAGTCCTTACCCACCTCTTCTAACCCTTACCCCAAAATAGTCACACTCTCTAATACCCTGTCACCCAAGAGTGATGATTTTCTGTACTTCATTTAATAATAAGTTATCCTTTATTTGGCAAAGGGAGCTTCAGCAGCACAAGCATTAAGAAGTCAGGTATCTTTGAAACTGTGTTTGTGACCATTTCTAAGAGCAAGCCCTGCTTAAAATCTTAAAACAGAGAGGAATTTTCCCCATGTGCCAGAATATTTTATTCTGGTGGGTTGTGCTGTTGCCTCTGCTCCTCTGGGTTCCAGAGCCACAAGAATCCCACTGAAAACACCAGAGCATCCTGCAACTTTATTTTCAGCATATTTTTCACTTGCTGGAAGAAGGGAAGGTTACAATGAGTCCCTTTGAGAAAATGCATAAACATACCTATATTCTGATCCATAAAATGAATTATCCTAATTTCAGCTTTTACTGGTGCAGAATAAGAACCTGCTTGGTAGAACTTAACATCTTTGTGTATCAGGCATATCTGATAATCTTAATTCAACCACTCCTGCAGATGCTTGGCACATTTCTCCCGACTAGCCCCATTCTGGAGCACTCACAAACACAGCAGTGCAGCCTGGATGGGCTGACTTCTGGAGTGCGTGGGACCATCTGCGGGTTGGTACATAGGACAGATTGATGCGTTTGGGACTCCTTGGTAAGACGAGAAGGTGCTGCTGACATCACACCCACTTCATGCCTAGGGATGAGCAGCCAGCCAGCAGCTTGCAGAGGGAGGTGGGCAGTGCTGCAGGGTCCCCCTGCTCTGTCCTGTGCTCCCGGGCACACACAGAGCAGCTCTGCAAGGACAAGAGAGCACACGGGCTTCCTGGGCTTGTCATCCTCTCCTAACTGTTATTTTGGTGTATATCAGTGTTTTTATTGGGTCCAGCTGAGACTGGGAACAAGAGAGTCAAAATAACTTCAGCAGGGTTTGCTCTTGCAGTAATTCTAACCCTCTGCGGGGACGGGAAGGGTTCACACTCTCTCCAGACCCGAGAGACTCTGGCGCTCTGGATGCATCTCAGCGAGGAGCTCAGGGCCAGGTTCTGAGGTCGTCGTCTGTTGGGCTCGACTGCGTCAGTAGGAGTTTATTCAAATGAGAGTGATCAAAGACATCAGGGTTTGGCCCTTTATTTTTCATTTTAGGTGCTTTTTCAAGCATAACAGATCTTCTGAAGTTTTTTGAGGCTCATCCTTCAGTAATTCCAGACTCAGGGCCTGGCAGCTTGTCAAGCAGTTCTCCTGCCTCTGTAGAAATACTGTCCACTTGAGCTGTGTTTGGAGGCAGCAAGACACCCTGGTGAGATAGAGGAATTTCTGTGCTAACATTCTGAACGTTTCTCTTTCCAGGCTTATTTCTGAGTCATGGCAAGTTTGCAGGTGGCAAAGTTCAGGGCAGAATTTGTTCACAGCTGTCCCTGTCCAGGCGTTTTTACAGGACACAACCTACCCACCTCCCCTTTTACTGAATCTTGTCTAGATAAGCTTATTCACCATCATCGAAGCAACTGCCAAAATGTTTTTAGTGTCTCTTACGGTGAATTTTGTATAAAACATCTGCAAGAGGTCAAGTCTGATTTCCCACTGCTTAATCCTGTTTTCCTAGCTGTACACAAGGGTGCAAACGGCTCCATGTTAGAATGACAATATTTTACATTCATTTTTCACGTGGCTAAGGGATGACCAACCTCTGGGTAGTGCACGCTTGGGCCGGTAATACAGTGCTTATAGCTCAGATGGGGTTTTTTTGTGTGTGTGTGTGTGTATGTGTGTGTGTGTTTGTTTGTTTTGTTTTTCACAGAATTACAGATTCAGGGATTTACTAAAGTTTTATTTAAGTTGGACAAAAATCTCTTAGACCTACCTTGGTATTTATTCTGGTCTGATTCTGGTCTTACATCTGCTTAACTGTCAAATAATTTTCATATGTGTGAGCTAATAAAAGACCTCAAATTAGCACATTTTCATTTAAGCTTCTCCCAAGATGTGGTGAATAGAGTGAGATCTTAGGGACTAATTTTGGAAGCTTTGTCATCCTATAGGAGCCTAGGCAAGAGGACTTGTGTGGTTTAGAACCTCCTTTTTACCTTGATAGTGCCTTTCTGGCATAAATAGCACATCTCTACAGGGTGGGGAGGCAGAACCTGCCTGAGATGGTCCCTGAGGTGCCTGGAGAACACCAGCAGCTCAGCATCGTCCCCTGGGTGTGTTAGCCACTGCTGAACTGGTAGGGAAACTTTTTGGGTGGGCATCCCTACAGGTTAGAGTTCTGTGATGGTCCAGGCCAGGCTGGACAGGGCTTAGAGCAACCTGGTCTAGTGGAAGGTGTCCCTGCCCGGGGGGTTGGGACTGGCTGAGCCTGAAAATCTCTTCCAACCCAACCATTCTGTGATTGCATGTTTCTGCAAATGGGGTGTCGGGCTTAAATCAGTGGAGACTGATATTAAATAGTGGAGACTGATATTAAATAATGTGAGAGTGATACTTTATGACCTGACCGTGCCGGGCTGTGCACCCTGTGGGGTTAACCAGAGCACAGCGTGTCCTGCCTGCACAGCTGGCCTGGGCTGGGCACTCAGGCTGGTGTGCTTGGCACCAGCACGGAGATTTCTGCATGTCTTGGCCCTGTGTGCTGTAGACAAGCCCAAGGAGTGCCAAGGGACAGCTCAGTGCGCTGGCCGTGGGACAGGAGCCTCCCTGGTGTGAGGCGCTGGTTTGTGAGTGGGAGCGCCCAAAAGCATCGCCCGGAGCCTGAAGCTCCTATCCTATCAGCTACTGCAGAGGTGGAACCCCGAGGGAGGGTGCCGGGAAGGGGACCGTGCGCTCTGTGCTGGGATCCTGCTCCTCTGCCCATCGCACGGGCCCGGGGGCGGTGGGCAGTGCGCAGCCCTCGTGGGGCAGCTGTCCCCAGAGCCGTGTCTGCGGCTGTGCTCCCACCCTGCAGCCGCTGAGGAGGCGGGACCCAAAGCCGTGTAGGGGTCTTTATCAGCACTCGAGGGACTTCCGATGTGTGTGAAGTCCTTTGTGTGGAAATATTTACGGGATCAGGTTGCTGTAGTGTAAGTGCCTTTGAGGTCTTTGCTGCATTATAGATTTTCTTCTGATGTCTCCCATGCAAATATTTAACCTGTCTGGTTCCTGAGAGCTGCCGAGGCTGTTGTGCGGGTGGCAGGTTGTGTCTGCAGCCTGTCCTTTGTTCACGCAGAGCCCTCGGTCCTGCCTCCCCACCCCGTGATGGGGCAGGAAAACGTGCCCGGGGACTTGGCACTCGCTCTGTGTGCTGATGCTCTGAGTGGCTTACACATCCCAAAAAGCCTTTGTCCCCAGGGGAAACAGTTAGGGTGCTGGCCGAGTGAAAGGTACAGCGCTTAAAGAAATCCTCATTCAGAGTAACAGCACCTTTAAACACCTGGGTCAGGAGTGGGAGCTGCTCCCTGGGCAGCCCCGAGCACTTCCCTGACACGTGCAAAGCGGTGGCTTAAGACAGAAAATATCTGGAGCCTGGGCCTTGGGGCTGCTCCTGCCCCACGAATATCCCTTTCAGTAATCTGACATGCACAGGCTGTGCTCAGGACAGACAGGATGAGCTCAGTGCAGTGGTCTATGGGTCAGCGCTCTGCCCTCCCGAGCACCAGCCTCACTGATTGGGGTGGTTACTCCTAATTTGCACCTGAATATTTGAGAAGGGAGTTGGGTTCTGTGGATTGTAACTATTAAATACCGCACAGTTTGCAGGACTATGCAAGTGTGCAGACAAAACTTAAGGATGCAGCCTAGATTCCCTCACAGCCTGCAGGCTTCATTAGACCCTCCAGACTTTACCTAATTTTGGTGTTATTCCCTCATCATTACATCATGACTGTGGAGTCAGGGTCATTCTCTCCTATGTTGTGGTCATGGAAGGGATTCACGTGGTTTTGGTAGGGGTAGGCAGTGTTTGAACAGGTTTCAACTATTCTAAGCACTGTTGCCCATGCTGGGAGTCTCAGGAGAAGGTTCAGTCTCAGCAGAGAGTGGATTTTACTCTCCCATCAGATGTGATACATGCCCTGTGAGCGATGGGAATGTCCTGGTTCACAGCACCAGGGTAACAAACTGGGAGAGCTGCTCTCTGTCCCAGGTGCTGTGCTCCCAGCTCATGTGTCAGTGCATCCTCTTCATTCACTGGAAATGGTTTCAAGCCTGAGAATGGTTTCCCTGACTGTTTCAGAAAAAGAAGTGCAACGAAAGCAACAAAGTCTTGGTCCCCTCTGAGATCCTTTTCCCCAGGAAATCTGATGTAGCTGGCCGGCTGCAAGGTGCCTGTGGACAGTGTGAGCAGCTGTGTTCCTTCTCCCTGTGGCTCCTTTTGCAGGGGTTTCACCTGCAAAAATCCCAAACCAGTGGAAAGACCAGAAGTAGCCAGTCCTGCACCCTTCTTGTGTTTTCCCCTTTATCTCTTTCTTTATCTGGAACTGAGGATTTTATGATGGGTACTTGTAAACCTTACACTTCTCAGGTGCCCTCTCTCTCCTCTCTTTCCCTGTGCTTTTCTGGCTCCTGTCCTCCCACTCCCAGGAAATATCTGAAAGATAATTTGGCATATTTTCTGCCACCTTCACATATCTCCCTGACTTCATGTTTTCTTAGCTGGTAGATAGCTTTTCAACATCTATATGTAATCCTTTTCACCTAGACTTGTGAGGAATTCCAGTCTCTTCCAGTGGGAGTTTTCAGGAAGGTTTAGGTTAAATGGGCCAATAAGGCAAAACATGTAGCAGGAGATCTCACCCTCTAAAGACATCTTTTCTCTTTCGCTCTTTTTTTTATTCCCCTGGAAAATATATCAGAATATCTAGCTGTCAAAGAATTTAAACAATAACACCTGATCTGAAGATTGGAGTACAGGGCCTTTGAAAATAAAGATTGTAATCTCTGTGTGGTGTGTGCAGGGACAGATGGAGCTGGAGGTCAGGTGTGCTGAGCAGCACAGTGCTGTGGGGATGCTGCTCTGGCACGGTGGGGCTCCTCTCACCTGAGCTCTCCTGGGCATTCTCTTGGATTTTCCCTGGCACTTCCATTGTGCCATGGCATATTTATCTCAGGACAGGACACATTCCAAGTCCAGTTTGAATTAATGTAAAATGTGTTGGCGGTGGCTGAGCTTTTCTCCTGCTGTGTGTGAGTGGGGTGGGAGACACGAGCAGCCCCTCGTACTGGGTCAGCCACCACCCCCCAGGAACTCTTGTTGCAACCTTCAGGGTTGGGATTCACCCCAGAGGATTTTAGATGTGTTGTTTCAGGTGCCTGTCCCTGCTCCTGGGAGAATTTAGGGAGATACCTGTTGCACAAAGAAGCCTCAGCTGAGAGGGTGCTGCAGACTGGAGGCCAACTGGGTGATAACCCACCCTAAAGCTGCACTGATCTCTCTTGTAGAAAAGGGGGTCAGGGATCCCTAGAAACAAGAAGATGTTTCCAATGCCTTAAGACTCAGATTTTGCAGAGGTGGGAACCTCTGTGAGGCCTCGGCCTGTCCTAGGGCAGCTCAGGTCGCAGCAGGGATCAGACACCCTCTGCTGAACCGCCTTCCCTGTGCTCCCACTCCTTGGCATTGGGTACAGGATGCTCCCTGGGGGTTTTGGGCTGTCCCTCAGGGCTCTGGGATGGAGGCTGCCATGTTCACCAGCATGAAGATCTCACTGGCTGCCTGCTTATCCTCTGCTGCTCGGGCTGTGCCATGGCACTCGCCTGGGAGGGATCTCAGCGCCGCCGTAACCTTTGCAGCCCGCAGGAAAGGTGACTTCCATTTAGTTCTAAATTATGACATTATTTTATTAGATCTTTAAACTTTATTTAAATTTTTTATTTAAAAAGGGGGAGGAAGGTATCATATTTTAATTAGTAGCGGTGCCAAAGGAGTCCTAGATTAATTATTTGAAATCACTCCATCCAGATGGTTTTAATTTTCACAGCAGGGAACCGGCATCTTTTTAAGGTGATATTTTTCAAATTAAAATCAGCTTGGATATTACTCATACTGGCTGCAGAGCGAGGGGGTGGGGAACACGAGCCCGTGTGCCCCGTGTTTGTCCATCTGAGCAGGGGCTGCCAGCGGGGACCTGCGTCAGAGGGGCGTGAGCTGCAGGCTGTGCAGCAGGACCACAGCTCATGGCTCTCATGCTGGAGGGTTTTGTCGGTGCTAGCTCCTACTCTGGCTGGCCAGAGCCTGTGTCTGATGCTCAGAGTTGCTCTCAGCAGGTTTTCACTCTCAGCTGCAGTGGACAGGGAATGCTTTGCAGCTCAGAGGGAGCTGTGCTGTCCTGTCCTTGCCTGTACAGAGCCCTTGCCTGACCCTGTGCTGGGTGGCCCTGCACCAGCTTTCGTGCCTGGGTGGTTTGGCCACTGCAGACCCGTGGTGCTCTGGGTGCTGCCCATGGCTCCTGGACCAGGCTTTGCTGGCTCCATGGCCTTCACTCGTGTGCTGGCTGCTGGTCTCCCTCTCTGAGGCTGACCTCCATCCTCTGCTCAGTGAGGAGCAGCCCTTCCAAAGTCACCTCTTTAAAGGCCGACAGTCCCACCTTTGCTGTTCCCTTGCCTGTTAATGCTGCACTGCACCTGAGCAGCCTCCCTGAGCTTCCTGGAGCAGTGGGCACTCACCGAGTTCCAACCGTGCTGGTCAGCCTGCCCTTGAGGAGCTGTCCCTGGCCCTGTGCCATCATCCCCTCCTGGCTGGCTCACCTTGATATCCTTACTCTGACAGGTTATTTCTGGCTCCTGGCCCTTCCTCACAGAGTGGTCACAGGTTTGATACTGCCTTGGCAGGTGAGGGGACAGAATGGGCAGCACCCAGGTCTTGCTCACAGGCTGCTCCCCATCACAGATAGCCAAAACCATGATGTATTTCTGAAAAACTTCCATAAATATCCATATCTGTGCATGACTGCTAGTAATATTCTGCTGTAATACAGACATTATCCCACTTGCTGTCAGAAAGAAGTTATAATTTAAATATCCCCTGTGATAACAGGTTTAACAAATATATCTAAATAAATGTAAGCAGCTAGTAACTGGAAACCCCTGAACTTACAGATGTGACTGAGCTGCTAGGGGAAAACTGTTTAGGGCCCTTGTGAGTTAAAGGTTTGTGATATTTGCACTGCTGCAGAAGCCAAAAGCTGACTTTACAAGTGGGAAAAATATTAATGTGTTTAAATGAAACAAACTCCTATTTCTATCCCCTTGGTAAATCCTTACAATGAACATATTTGCTCTTAGAGGGCTTTAAAGTTTGAAATATGAATGCCAAGAAGAATGTGACTTTTTGCAGCACAGATCAAACATTCTGCAGAGTTTGGCAAAAGCTGTATTTCTACGGTGAGGCTCAGGACTTACAGGCGTGAGTATTTCCAGAGCAGGAGTGTGGAGCTGCACTTGCTGACACTCACACATTCTTGCATTGTGTTTCAACCATGTCTCCTCTCTCCCCCTCCATGTCAGAGATGGATCTGAACCAAAATGTCCAGTCTGCCTGTTCCTGCCTCTCCGGGGAAATTCCTGGAATCTGAATCTTGAGCATGACTGGAATTTGTGTTTAGATTAGAGATGGAATAAAAGGCTGAATTTGGATCTGTCTGTGTTTTTGAGATGATGATGATGGCATGCTGCTCATCTGGGTGCAGCCTGGCCCCTTCTGCAGGTACAGCTGTGTCAGAGCAGGGGGCTCATGGAGATGCAGCAGAAATCTGTCCTCTGCCCTGACTCCTGGTGATGCTGCAAACCAGCTCTGGCATCAGGAACCTGCAATACACTGAGATTGGCCACATTTCTCCCAGCTGGAGCAGGAGACCTGGACCTGGACTGCCAGAAAGCAATTTGTGACCTCCTGGAAGCACAGCCAGGCGTGGAGGACATCTGCAGGGTGGGTGTGCATTAGAAAGAACGAGCAGTGCCAAATTTCTCCCTTCTAGATGTTGTGGTGACCTTCAGGAGATCATCGTGATGTTTTGCACTGGAGTGTGTGGCCGAACCACTTCTGTGCAGTGTTTGAGGGCTGCTGGCTCTGGGGAAAGGATTTCCTCTCTCGTCGTGCTGATCTTCCATCTTCCTGAGAATAAAGTCCATGTTCTCACCCTCCAGGAACCCTCCTGCAGCACGAAGGAGAGTGTTGTCACTGGAACAGGCTGCCCAGGGCAGTGGTGGCATCACCATCCCCGGAGGTGTTTAAAAGCCATGTAGATGTGACACCTGGGGACAGGCTGTGGTGGTGGCCACAACAGCGCTGGGGGAGTGGTTGCACCTGATGACCTTAGAGGTTTTTTCCAACATAAGCAGTTCTCCGGTTCTGTTAGCACTGGGCTGATGTTGCTGATGAGGTGGTGGGGTTGGTGTGGACAGACAGAGCCCACACGTGTGTTGGTCATTGTGTGCTAAACCAGCTCTAAATCTGGAGTCTCTGTGTGGGAGTGAGTGGAGAGGTGTCGGCCCTGCATTGCACCAAGCCGTGAGCGCGGCCGCTGGGTGTCCCTGGGGCTGTCCCCGTGCAGAGCACCCCGGCGTGGTGTGGGTCAGCCGGGCAGTGGGACAGGGCCCGGGGGAGCTCTGCATCCTGTGAGCTCATGGGACCACGGTGGTAAATGCTTTCTTTTCTTCTTCCTTTCCAAGCCCAGCTTCTAGTGGAAACAGACACTTTTGGCAGTCAAGTCCGGATCAAAGGGAAGGAGACAGATTTCTACCTTTGCATGAACAGGAAAGGCAAGCTAGTGGGGAAGGTAAGTGTTTCCTGTTAATTCATTTGTAACCTGAGTGTTACCTTTAGCAGCCTCCTCATGGCTGTAACGATGTGTTCGAGCTTCGCCTGTCAGCCTCAAATGAGAAGCAGGATGGGGGATGTGGGGTTTGCAGGGCAGCTCTCGCTGCCCCAGGTGCTCTCCTGAGCATTCTCCCGAGCCTCCCCAGGTGTCAAAGGAGCCCGGCAGCCTCAGGGGCTCTGCAGTGGTGCTGCAGGTGTGGACGGGGTCGTGCCTCGCGTGAGACGTCACCTCAGCATCCCGCTGCCATGGCCACCTCCACAACACCTTCCTCACCTGATCTCTCTTTGAGGGGACGTTCAAATATGAATTTCCCCTGGAATTCCTTTTGGGAGAAATTCAGAATAGAAGGGCAAGCAGAGCACTGTGCTGGTGGTTCGTGCTGGGCAGAGAAGGCTCCTTCCTCGCAGCCAGGAGCCAGGGAATGGCGTGGCACAGCCAGGGCTGGAGTCTGAACATCCTGCTGGGGCTGGGCCTCCCACTGCCGGCGTTACAGGAATGTTTTACTGTGGATGCCCCCCCAATGGAAGCATGTAACAAATTACAGTGTGTTCACCCCGCCAGTTTATCTTCTGTGCTGCAGTAGTATTTTTTGTGTATTAACTTGCTTTTGTAATTCACACAGTCCTTCTGTATTGTTGGCAAAGCTGGGGGCTTGCCAGCCAGGCAGAGGCTTGTGCAAAGCTGAAGTGCCACCAAAAAAAACAAAGGTCAAATAAAATATTCCAGCCTTCAAACCTCTGCTGCACTCACTGCACCACCAGGAATTCAAATCTAGCATCTTTGTGGCTGTGGAAAAGGGAAGCTGAGTTTTGTTTTGAGTCAGGGCAGTGAAAGCCATGCTCCCAAACAGAAACCAGAAACCAAATGGCTCTGATGAAAAATTATTTACTATTGCAGTCCCAGGAGTGACACCTGTGGGACACTGCCTTCCCTGGAGGATCCCTCCCTCCTCCCACTTGTGTTTCCTTGGGCAGCAGATGCTCTGTGGAGGTTGTTTGCTGCCAGCCAGGGACCTGTGCCTGATCTGCTTTGGAGCTGCCTGTCAAGGCAGGAGGCATCCAGGGCACTGCTTGAAATCAGGGAGAAATGGAAATAGGTGCTCCGGGAGGGCTGGAGCAAAGCAGCCAGTTCTCTCTGCTTCCTGCACTGGTGCCACCACCCTGTATGAGACCCCACTGTTTGGTCTTGGACAGAGAAATTAATAGTTTTAACTGGATTTAGACCACGTTGGATGCTTTTGAAGGTTGCACTGGACACAAACCTGCCTTTGATTTTTTGTGCCTTAATTTTCCATCCTTTAAACGTGATCATAACATTTTCCTCTGAAATGTTACAAGGATAATTTTGTTAATGTTTATGAGGTGCTGGTACCAGTCCTGGAGACCTTAGAAACACTCAGATGGGGTAAAATGAGCACAAAATCTTACCTTTTACTTCAGCAGACCTTGCCCCAGGTGGGTCAGCAGTGGCACAGGGCAGCCCACAGCCTGTCCTGTTTGGCACTGAGTATCCAGGAGCACCCTGGCAAAGTCAGCACCCGTTTTTCCAAACATGCAGTATATTTGTATGTAATTAAGACTCATCCCTTGATTTGGCCCACTGGGTACTGAGGCAGGACAGTTCTTTAGCCTGTCACCTTTCAGGCAGCGTGAACCTTTTTATTTTTCTCCCGATGTGCTTTCCATAGTGTTGAGTTGGCAAATGCTTTGTCACAAAGAATAAATAAGTCTATTCCTGTAAGTACTGCTGCCTTCCCACCCCAGCCTGTGGCAGGTTCCCAGAGCAGCTGACCTGGGCTGGGGGGAACGCAGCGTTGGGAAGGAAAATGTTCCAGACGTGTTGCCCATATTAACAGCTTCTCATGAGCAAAAAAAGAAAACAATAGCATGTCTTCTTGATACCAGGGAGTGTGGTTTTAATTAGTGTCATAGCTTCAGCTCTCTTTGTGGCAAGAGTTTGAGGGAATGCTTTTTAGCCTGATTGCTCCAAACGGCTAGTAAACCCCAAGGAAAACATGAGATAAAAGTTATGCCTGGGCTTATACAAATATTTAAGTTCAGCCTGGAGATGGAGGGGAATGAAGCCCACGAAGTGATTGTTCCATGGTTGTCCTGCCATGTTTGTTTGGCAAGAGAGGAGCCATGGGACCAACCCGGGCCTTTTTCCCTGCTCGTTTCCTATTGCCTGACACTGCATAATCCCCAACAAGACCAGCACATGCCATCTGGCTTTGTTCTCCTCCTCACTCAGCAGTTTTGGATCCCCCCCAGCTGAAAACCTGCTTTGAGTTTAGTCCCTTTTGTGTCCCATAATCACCTACAGAGAGTACCACGGTCAGGAGCAGGTTGTTGTTGTCGTCGTTCTCAGCCGGAACTGGTGATGAACACAAGAGCTCCAGAGGTGGACAGGGCTTTTCCCCACCTTGGATCTGGCTGTGTTGCAGAGAAGCAGATTAACCCCGTGGGGGTAAGAAGAGCAGCCTTTGTGTGTTTGTATTTATTTCTGATAATTGCACCCCCGCCAGAGTTTCCCAGCAGAGCCATCTGATGGAGCCTGCTCAGGAGCCCCGAACCTCGGGGGTTGTGCCTCTCTCAGGTGTTGTGTGTGTGTGTTCACAGTCAGCAGTGACCAAAGGGCTCGGAGCTGTTTTGGGCAGGCTCCTGACTCTGTGTAACAGCAGCTGCTGGGGTCCCTGGCACTCTGTGTGGTGCTTTGGAAAACTGCAGACAGGGGAGGTGTTGTACAGCAGTGACTTCTCTATTAAAGATGAGCAGCACCTGGGGAAAACAGACTGGAGTGTGCTTTTTGTGGATTCTTGGTGTTGTGTTGAAGAAGGCCCAAGAAACATATGATTTTATTTCTTTTTACTTCTGCCCATATGTTTCTTTGCCTGTGGGTTTTCGGTGCTACATAAAAATTGTACGTCCTGAGTTTTCCGGTCTTCCTGAAGTTTTCTATGGACCACTGAACTTTATTATAAAATAAAGAATGGTTTGGGTTGGGAGGGACCTTAAAGCTCATCCCGTTCCCCCCCTGCCATGGGCAGGGACACCTTCCACTATCTCAGGCTGCTCCAAGCCCTGTCCAGCCTGGCCTTGGAATCTTGCAGGGATGCAGGGGCAGCCACAGCTTCTCTGGGCACCCTGTGCCAGTGCCTTCAAAGTAAAGAATTTCTTTCTTGTATTTGGTATAAATTTACCTACTTTTGGTTAAAGCCATTACTCCTTGTCCTATTGCAACAGGTCCTGCTAAAAGGACCTTTCTTTAACCTCTTTTAAGTACTGAAAAGCTGCAGTAAGTTCTTCCTAGAGCCCCCTCTTCTTCAGGCTTTATGGTGGAATCATACTACAAGGAGAGATATTAAAATAAGAAAATTCAGACAAGAATGCCAGCTGCTTTTCTGAGAAACTTTTTTGTCTTTTTAAAAAAATTATTAATCCTGTTTATTTATCTCAGGCTTCTTACAAACACGGGGGGAAGAGCACTCTGAAAGGTGCAGTTCTTCTTCCAAGGAGAGGCACGATGTGACTTGTCTGCTCGTGACAAGGCACAAGGCACAAAGTCATCTAGAACACAAGAACTCTGAATACTGGCAGTAATTCAGTGCTAGGGGCAAAGAGGAGCTGATGGTCTCTTTGGAGGAGCTCTTGAGTGTCTAACTGCTTCTCCTGGGGAGTCCTTCTATGGTTCTCCTCTCCGCCTCAGCTTCTCTTATCTCGTGCATTGAGATAAGGCCATCAGTGAAGTGGAGATCTCGTGTTTGCTGAAGGCTGGCAGAGGTAAGTCTTTGAAGTCTCCCAGAGCGAGGAATGGCAGCCTGGGCTGAGCAGGTGGCTCCTAGGTGAGCTTGGCTCCAGCTGCTCTTGCTGAGCCTGTCCTTACAGCACATCCAGGCTCTCTAGAACTGCAGGATGCTGCAGATATTGCCTTTCCCTGCCTGTCCCATCCTCTGGCAGCAGAGCGTTGGCAGTCAGGGCTCTCTGCGAAGCCTGAACCTTCACACGATGGCCAGAGCCTGCCCCTCCTTTAGGCACGGCCGGGGTTGGTGGTGGCTGCAAGGGGAGCAGGGCAGAGCAGCTCCTGATCCCTGGCACTGTCTGCAGGGAATTCCCTGTGGTTCCCTGATGTTATAAATGATTGTTTTTCTCGGTTCGGGTTGTACGGGTTTGGATTTAACGTTTCTCGGTTCGGGTTCCAGTTTTCTGGGTTCAAGTTGTACGGTTTGGGTTTGGAAAGGGGATGCAACGAGGGAGGGCGTCCAGGAGGCGGCGCTCGGAACGACAAAGGGACCCCAAAGGGGGCCACTGCGGCCCCTCGAGATTGACAGCACCACGGACCAATCAGCTCTCGAGGCCGCGCCGTGGTGACAGCGACTCTCCCGACGCTCTGGGAGGCAGAGGGCGGGCTCGAGGCACGAGCCAATCTGAAGCCTAGTGGCGGGAAAAAGCTGACCAATAGACAGTGGACTTGGGGAGGAGACCAATGGGAAGAGTCGGTGGGTATATAAAAGAGAGGCGCCAACGGTAGACTGGATTCTTCTCTTGTGGCGGTCTGCTGCACGGAGGGTACCTCTGCCTCAGTATAGAAAAGGGCTACTCCCTTCTCTTCGCTCTCCGGATTTGTTGCTTTTATTAAACCAGTTAACCCTTGTCAGTGGTGACTGGCTGCCTTGCTTATTTCACCTGACATCCACCCGCGGGATGAGGCAGTCTGGTCAGTGCTGCTGCTCAGGCTGCAGCAGGTGTCCATGAGGAGGGTATTTCACACTCCCACCTTCTTTCAAAGATCCTCAGTGACCTGGTGTCCACACACCCTCAAAATCATTGTAAAATAGGGGCATTATTTTTGTAAAAGTGTTTCAATGGATTTGATTATCCCTCCGTTCCCTGAGCTGAATGTCAGCAGTGTGGAAAAGCTGTCTGGTGAAGGGTAGGGAGCTGTGGGCAGCTGGGTGGCTGAGGCAGAGCTCCAGACTGGTGACACAAAATTTGGGTGCCTCCTGGGGACGTGTGCCCTGGCACCGCGTCTGCAGCACTGGAGCCCTCCCGGCACTCCCAACGAGCAGCGCTGGGCTTTGGTGCCCAAGCACAGTCCGGCTCCTGAAAAAAGCTGTGCAAAGTGTGGCTGCGCCAGGGGCATGTCCTTGGTGCCTCTCCCCAGCCCTGACCAGCACCACTGTGCTGGTGCCACTGACAGCAGAGACCTGCCTCTCAGACACAGCATTTTTTCTGGTGTGATAACTGCTTTCCAAGCCAATATATTTCTTAATGTTACCAGAAAGTTGCTAATACCATATGGCAAGGCTCTCTGTATTTTTGCAGGACAACAAACAAATTGTTGCTAGATGCCAGACTGCTCTGGCAGAGCTTTATCACTGATGCCTGCCAGCAGTAGCCTTTAGGGGATAGTAATAATTCGGGGTTGTTTACATTACAGCTTTAAAATAGGGGTTTTCTTGAAGCATGTGTGTGTTTAGTCAGGAAAGTTGGCTAAAAAACTCTTGACAGCATCAAAGACTGAAGGTGCCCAGTGTGGCCTGTAAATGTGCTCTTGGCCTCTGTAACTCCTCTGGCCCCACGGGAGAAGGAGCTGTTGTGTCGCAGGAGCTGGGGGCTTCAGTGGGAGCCAGCCTTTGTGGGGCAAGGAGACACCAGGGGATTCTCCAAAGCCTTTCTGCTGCACCTGGAGCAGATTTTCATCAGTTGGCTTTGGTTGAGAGTGAGGCGAAGCTTTCTTGAAAAGCTGTCTTTGAAAAGCTGCTGGTGGAGAAGCAGTTCCTCCCTGCAGGGCCAGGGGCTGAGACAAGGACCCTCAGGGGTGAGCCCCGAGCCTGGTGCCCTTTGCGTGCCCCAGTCCTGCGTGGCGTTCGGGTGCCAGTGTCCCCGGTGCCCGCCTGTGCCAGGGCCATCCCGGGAGCCAGGGGTGCTGCGAGGTGCCGGGAGGTGCGTGGGGAGGGCAGGGGCACCTGGGGTGTGCAGTTTGGAACTGGTGCAGTAGATGAGGTGTTTGCCCTCCTCAGCTTGTGTATTTAAAACCGCACCTAACTGCATCTTGGATTTGGGGCAGGACTCTCAGTTTCACAGGGTTTGATGCTTATCCAGAATTTTTCCAGGAGTTGCACAGTATTCGGGTTGCTTGAAAGGGTCTTGTAAAACCTAACAATTTCAGGGGCTGAACGCTAAATTTGCAACATAAACGTGAGCAGGATCGGCGGGGTGTCGGGTTTAATAGCACGCGTTTCGTGGATCTCTCTGTGACATGTTCAGCCATAAACCATTCCAACTTGGCATCTCATGTGAAAGCAAAACTTGACGTGGCTCTTGCTGGATCTCGCTCAGATCTCGTTTTGAACCGTGGTCTGGGTCTTTGCTCTCCTGTGAGTTTGTTTTAGTTTAAGTCATCTAAATAAACACATGCTGTGGACCCTGAAGCCAAGCAGCCTTGGACCCTGCCATACTTTGGGCAGGGACACCTGATCCAGAACTGGTCTCAAGTGTCCGAAGATCTGGAATCAGGGCCTGCAGGCTTGCAAAGGTCTTAAAATCAATGAGATGACAAAACCACTTTTATTTTGGTTGGGCCATCAGGATCTTCTGCATTCACCTGATCAGGCTTTTTTCCTGCAACCTGTGGAAAAAAATTTGAATTATTGTTCTGAAAATTTAGAAGCTGAGATTCTCATGAAATTAAAAGTGGAAGTGGAAGCTAAACCACCCTCCTCCATTCTCAGACCCCAAACATTGCTGAGAAGCTGGAGAGGAGCTGCAAGAAGGGACCTGGGGGTGCTGGTGCATGGCCAGGTGAACACGAGTCAGCAGTGCCTGGAGCCAGAGGGACATCCCTGTGCTGGGGGCATCAGGCTGGGCCAGGGAGGGATTGTCCCACTCTGCTCTGGGCTGGGGCAGCCTCACCTCCAGTGCTGGGGCAGTTTTGGGCACCAAAACATAAGAAAGTCACCTTTTAGCCATATGCGAACATCTCCAGTTAAGTTTTACAGCACAGCCATAATTCCTCAAATGTTTGCTCTGAAATAAAGAAAGTGGTCCTTTTATTAAAAAAAACAAACAAAAACAACAAAACAAACAAAAAAAAGTCAAAAAAACAAACCAAAAAAAAAACCAAAACAAAAAAAAACCAAACAGATCTTCATTTTATTATTTTTATGATAAGGACTCGCAGTTGCTCTGCTGATGATGTGAACGTTGTGTGTCCAGGCTGTGTCAGTCACCAGAGAACACATTTACAGATTTATTGTGATTCCTCTCTAGGAAATGTCATGTTTCCTTTGGATATTCCTGGAAGCCCCAGTTCTCTCTCAGACTGAGCTTTGCACAGTCAAGATTCACTTGCAGACCAAGCTTTTAAGCTAGACCTCTGAATCTTTTCCTTATCCCGTGGCTGGATGCCATCTATCCCCTTCCAGGGAAGAAAACCATTGTCTTGAAAGCTGTGTGATAATTTAATTTAATCCTTGCTGTGCTCAGGAAGCGTCACCATAAAGCTGCTGACATCCGGTCCCCTGTGTTTCGTGGTGGCTGCAGCTGTGTGTCCTGTTGGAATATTTCAGTTCCCTAAGGTTTAATGTTAATTAAAATTAGTGGTGGGGATCCCTGAGCCTTGGTCATGCCTCGCCTTATCTGGGTGGAGAGGGTGTGCTGCTGAATGCATCTGGCGCTGACAGCTATCAAGCTGGATTTAATTGCCGTCCTCTGAGCATCTCATCTCCTAAGTACAATTTGTGGTTGGGCTTGAGCATCTCTAAGATGAGGGTGATGTTTCTGCTAAGCATTCTTTAGCAAACGCACTGAAGTATTTAACTGCAGAAGGAACAAAGCAGTGCAGCCCTGTCTCTCTTAAACGGAGGCAGCTGAGTCAGGGGACTCCTGCTCTTCAAAGACTGTTTCTGCTTGGCTTGCAGTTTGGTTTTGGATAGGAGGTGAGAAAAAAGAGGCTATTTTTGCAGTGGAGAATAAAACCTGTGCTCCAACAGGAGCAAAATAGAGTCTATTTGATATGGCAGTTACAGAACCATTTTTAAGGTGAAGGAAAAGTAGATCTTGCTTAAATACATTTTTGTTCTTGAGATTCTCTTACATTGTCTTTTGGATACCCGAAGACACAAAGTTTCCGTGAGGGAGGACAAGTCTCAAGCCTTGCATTTGCTGCATAGGGATGGAAGGTGGTCACTCACAGGCTGGAACAAATCTGGATGATCATTTTTTATGCATGGCCCTTGATTTGATGATGGATTTCTCTCTTCTTAGTAATAGAACTTGACACAAAGAGAACTAATGTCATCCTGCATACAAGCAATTACTTTCCTTGGTTCTAAATTCCCCATTTCAGCTTGCACCAGGGAACGTGGTGTCACTACTGGAATGTTGGCTGGATGAGATTGCATTTGTTTGAAATTATAACTTACAAAGCCAGTTTGCATGTTTGTTTAGTGTGAATAAATCTGGGACCAACCCAGGACTTGCTATGAGGTCAGCAACTGCTCTAGTCCCGTTATCCTGTTCCACTCATCATCTACACCTGATGTTTTAAACAATTTTTAAAGAAAAAAATCTGCTGTAGTGACACAACTCTCCGTATCACGGGATCACTGAGGCTGGAAAAGCCCTCCCAGCCCATCAAGTCCAAGCTGTGCCTGATCCCCACCTTGCCCCCAGCCCAGAGCACTGAGTGCCACCTCCAGCCCTTCCTTGGGCACCTCCAGGGATGAGGACTCCAAACCTCCCTGGGCAGCCCATTCCCATGTTTAACAAATTCCTCCTGATGTCCAGCCTGAACCTCCCCAAGGCTGAGTCTCTGTCGTCTCGTCCTGTCGCTTGTTCCCAGGGCGAAGAGCAACCCCCACTTTGCTACAGTGATAAATTGAATTTAGGCCTACATGAAATATGCTGCTGCTCTTCCATGGCTTCCACAGAAAGTTCAGGACTAGCCTGTGGAGGCTGGAAGTGACTGCTGGAAAAGAGCTCCCAGCAGAGCCCCTCACCAGCAGGTTCTGCTTTGTACAGAGGGGTACAAACACCTTCCCATCCCTTAACATGTGTGGCCCCTCCCGGCTTACATGTAACTGGACCTGGTGGGTGCAGGTAACGGGAGATGCCATAGATCTGCTCAGATACCACATCTGAAACCTGCCTGGGGATTCAGACCTCCTGAAGAGCAGTAGCTTCCTGCTCCAGGAAACCTGCAGTTTTGACTTAAGTTTCCTACATTTTCTCTTGGTTTAATGTTCTTTTAAAAAGTAGTTGGTGTTTCTTCTCATTAATAGTAAGCACATGCAGCTCTCTGAGGTGCAGTTAGGAATGTCTATCAAGCAAATGTGCATCTTTCCAGCTGAAGCCAACCTGGTTTGCCCTAATTCTGGCCGTGGCCACCCTGCTGCACTGTTGGCAGGAGCCATGGCAGTGACGGAAGGAGCAGGTGAGGAGGCCTGTCCTGGTGTGACCTCAGCCTTGCCTGGTTCAGCCCCACAGGCACTCCTTTCATCCGTGTCCTCCTGTTCCTCCTGTGACAGAAAGCTCTCCCTGGGCAATGTGAGGGTTACTGAACTTAGATAGAAAAGTGGAATTTTGGAATGAAAGGTAGAAGGAAAGAAAAATTTTAAACTGTTCTCTTCCTGCCTTAGTTCCTGCAGCTTGTGTCTGGCACAGACAGGCACAGGGCTCTGCCAAGCCTGGATGTCCTGCCCCCACGCATGCAGGACCGTGCCCTTTTTCCCTGTTTTCTGGAGGGATGGGGTGTTCCCAGCGTGTGGGGGCAGCGTGGGCAGTGCTGCTTTAAATGGGGCCTCTGGGTGGAGATGTGCCCTCCATGGAGCATCTCCTCCGCGTGGTTTTGTGTTACTTCCCCGCCTCGTGAATGCACTTAGATGTCCTGTATACATAATTAACCTCTCTGCTGTGCTGGCAGACACTTTTATTGAACTGCCCATCATGACTCCTAAGTATTTTCCTCGGAGGATTGTGCAGGTTCAGAGGGCAGAGAGCTGCAGGAAACGCGCATGAGGCTGAGTGACTCTTGGCAGTTATGGATGCAGCTTCCCTGATTTACAGCCTGCTCTAGGAGCAGGAATGTGCATTTGGGTCAAGAGGTGTCTCTGTGGTCAGGATGCCTTGTCATAAATCCAGGATGCTGAGCATCAGGATGCTGCTGACAGATCTGTCCCGATAATGCCCATAAAGTGCACGGGGCTGGCTGAGCGCTCCGGCTCGCTGGTGTGAGCAGGTTCTGCCCATCCCAGCACTGCGGGCTCTGGCAGGGCTGTGCTCAGCTCCTCATCGTGTTTTCTGAGCTGCCTTTAAAAGGTGTGTGTTTGTCAAAGGGGAGAGGGGGCAGTGCTGAAGCTGTGACGTTAACGCAGCTCCTGTATTGCCTCCTTCCACTTGGGATTTTCCAAGCCGTGTACAGCGAGTCTGGAGGAGGCTCCGAACATTGCCCCTCTGATTTTGAGTTGAGCTTGTGCAAAAGTGCAGAGAAGGAACTTCCTGAAAGCCACACGTCCCTGGACGTGGTGGGTGAACAGCTCTGGGGCTTTCAGGGGTTGTCAGTGGCGCTGGGGGCACCAGCCCGTGGCCCTCAGCTGGGCACGCTTCAGGAGCAGCTCACGGGGACCGCTGAGCCCCGCCGCTCCTGAAAACCCAAGCCTTTCCTGCTGTCAGTGTTGTGAAATTTAGGAAACACAGGGCAGGGTTTCTTCTGTATAGTGCACTGGGTGAGCGTAACAGTGTCGGTGTCCGAGGGAAATGTTCAGCAGCCCTCTGAAATGATTGCTGTGGGTGTGCCTGACATCTGGGGCTGGCATGAAATCCAGCACGGTGGGGTGCCAGTGCTTGGGAACCCCCTCGGTCTGTCTGTCTGTCTGTGGAGGGGGAGAGAAGGGTGGGTGCAGGAAGGGTCCATTTTCAGTGGTTTTCCTTGTAAAAGCCTTAGTGCATGCCCCTCTTGGAACCCTTTTGCTTGAGTGGTAGCTTTCCCTGCTCCGGGTTTTTTAGGAGGTGGGGGCTTGCCTCCTCGCAGAGGGAGATGCTCTCCATTGTATGGAGGGCTGGTATCACCACAGTTTGACTTCGAGCCTGGGGGCTGGGCTGGCAGAAAGGTGATAATTGGACAGAGACTCACCCCCCCGCACTTGAAATGCCGAGGCTCGCCGTGCCCTGTGCCAAGCCAGCATTCCTGGGCTGTCGCAGACGTGTTTGATGGCGTTTGGGGTTTGTTGTTATTTGCAGCACATCACCAGCCGCTCACCCAGAGAGCTCCTAATTGCAGCAGCGCTTGAGGAGGGGAAGTGTTTTAACCCAAGCTTAGCTAACAGCAGCTTAATTTGTGCCCTGATCTTTGCAAACAGAGAAACTTTTCAGTCCTGGGGCTTCTGTCCCCACTCGGCGGTGTCACCTGAGCTGCTCGCGCCAGCTCATTGTTGCTGTAAAAGCCGAGGGAAGTTCGGATTTGCCGATGCCCACTGCGCCAGATTTGTGAAGCATAAATGAGAAAACCTGCCCTGGCCTCCCTTTCCCATAAAGAGCTGCTCAGGTGGCTCAGCGTGGCAGGCTGCTGGGGGAAGGCGGAGGCGGCTGCTGCACCTGCTGATGCTTTGGCTCGGGCTGGTGGCACAGAGCTGCCGCGAATTCCCCCTGAGCTGCAAGCTGTTCGTGGCAGGAATGCCTCGCTCTGAGGAGCGCTCCTGCTACGACAACAAAGAGCTCTTTGATCCTTTCCATTTGGAGAACTTAAAACGAGAAAGCCAAACTACAATAAGACCAAGTTGGGTCATAAAAAGGAGAGCAGGAGCACCAAAGCGCTCCGGAGTGTAATTGTAGAAGCAGCAAATGCTTTGGCACTTAATTCTGCTTTAGTGTCAGTTCAACATGTTTCACGTTCAGGACTGGAGACCCCCTGGCCAAATGCTCTGCACAAACAACCCGGGGCTGCTCCTTGGTGAGCCCCGTGTGCTCGGAGCACCCCTGGCCCAGCGTGGCCCCTCGGCCCTGCTGCCCTCAGCTGCCGGCGGGCTGGAGCCGGCCCACGGTGCAGAAGCCCTTGGGATACCCTTTACTGCAGGCTGGGCCTTGGGTGGGTGCTGCTGCTCTGACCCTGCTCTATAAAAACTCTGGCACCACTCAGGTCCCTGTCCTGGCACTGGGCAGTGACCCACGGCCACCGGGGCTGCTCCCAGCCCTTGTTCCAGGAGCTGCTGTGCTGGAGCCAGCCCTTGGTACTGCTCAGGCTGTGCTTTCCCTTCGCTCGGCACAGACCTGGGCCACGCCCCAGGGGTTTCCCTGGAAGGTGGCATTTAGATCAGGCATCTTATAAGGCGTTTATCAGAAATTTGGCTAACAGATACCACATCTTCCCAAAGCTGTTGGGGTGTGTTTAAACAAAAAAAGGCTCTGAATTATTTCTTTGCAAAGAACTGACCTGCAAGGTGGCACGGCCTCGTTGCATGGCCAGGCAGCAGCCCCTGGGCCAACACCAGCGGTTTGGTGGTGGCTGGTCCCAGGTGCTGCCTTGCAGAGAGCCTTTGTGGGAGCAGGGTTGTGCCTCTGCAGTGTCCGCTCTGAGCAGGGAGCGTGGCTGGAGCTGCTGCCAGTGGGAGGGTGAGGGCAAAAGGCAGGAGCACACACGTGGGGCACATGAAGCCCTCGCTCCTGCTCTGGGAGGGGACAGGGAAGTGGGGCTGGATGTGGGACCTCTCTGTCGCGTGGCCAGACCATCACCCTGGGCTAGGCGGCCCCTGTACAGCTCTGGGGTTTCAAGAACTTCTTTATTGTAAAGAATCAGTTGAAAACATAAAGCTCCATGTTGTGGAGGGTGAGTGTTCTGCAGGATGCATCCCTGCCAGCGCGCTGTGTGTGAAATGTGCCTTGGCAGCAGCTCCCGGCTGGCGTTGGTGACGGAGGGTGCAGCCCTGGGGCGTTTGCACCACGAGCTCCTGGGGAAGGGTGAGCCCGTGGCTGGAGCAGGGAGTGGTGCTTGGCCAAAGCTGTCTCCCTTCCCTCTTTCACACCCCTCTCTTCAGAGGAGAGAGGGGAGGGCTGACAGACCCAAGGAGTGATTTGCTATGGTTTAAATAGGGAACTGGTTAAATTTTAAGTGTTGGGCACTTCATGCTAAAAATTATTGAAAACCCTTACAAATTGATTTTTCCCCTAATAGATTGCTGTGGGTACAGCTCTTCATGGTGTAGGTAACTTGTGTGAATGATTTATCCTGTTGGGGATTATAAGGGAAGCTGTAAAATGATCTTGTCAGTATTTGAAAATCATTTGTGTGTCTGTGACGTGTTTTAGCACATACAGGAATGCTCTGTTTGGGGAAGTGAGGTCCTTATCCTGATTTATCTCTAGGTACTTGTAAATGTTGCTGTAATTTCATGTTATCAAACCATTTAGCTCTTCCTCTTCCAGAACAAAGTTATTTTATCTCATGCACCTTGTTTACTTCAAATTAGCCCTGAGGTTGGCCTGAAGTTGCACCTTGTTATTCCTCCACCTCCTGTCTCTGTCTTAGGCTCTGTCGGCAGATTTGAGGGTATAAGTAAATACTTTTTTGTTATTAATAGAATAAGTTCCCCCTCCTACACACATTTTCTTTTCATTCCAGTCTTCATTTTCCGTGAAAAACTGACATTGCAGTACAAGCGGAAACCTCCCAAATTGCATGAAAAAGCCTTAATTCTCCTAGCAACAAGGTCAGGGCTCAAATCCAGTCCCTTTCCCTGAGCATGGGGGGAACAACCCTTCCAATTACCTGCTCCCCCTGCGGTATGGATCCGGTCGGTTCACAGGCACCTGGGTTTGGGTGGATTTGAATCTCAGCCATGGTATTGTTTAAAAATTCTCCACTCACTGGGGAAGGGTTTGTAGTGGGCTGAGCCCTGAGAAACCTGGAGCTGGTTTTATGGCTTCCCATTGAAATCTGGTGGAACCCTGTGGTGTTGACTGATTTCCCCCTTTGCCACTCATGTGGCTTTGATCAAACCCAGGACTTAGAGAATGACACCCCCAGGAACTGGAACCACTGAGCTTTGCCCAGTTCTGCTGTTCATTAAAGCGTTTGTGAGCTTCCAGTTGTGGATGGTAAAATGAGGACCTTTGTGCCTATCCAGGATGGAGACTGCTGGTCCTGTGGCAGAGCTCCTGTACAGGCCCTGGACTAGCAGAGTTGTTGCAAAAGTTGCCAGAATTTCCTTTGCCCTCTTAATGAGACCTTCCCTGGTGCCGAAAGCCTCGAGGCAGGAGGCTGCAGTGCTGACTTAGAGCAAACTTCACCTTCTGTCCCACAGATGGAACTGAAGCTCTGCCAAAGGCATTAAGTCCTGGAGGAACGGCTGGTCCTGGGGGCTGGTGCCATCCTAGCTTTCCTCTGTTGCTGCCTGTGTGCCTCCAGCCTGGGTCACTGTGCCTGATGGTTCTCCTCTCGTGGGTACTTGGGGCTCAGGGGTGCAGGGAAGCCTGTGCAGCACGGCCTGGAGGGGTTCCCTCCTGTTCCATGGTGCCCTGCCCTTCCCACAAACTGCAGCAAACTCTGCAGTGATTGTGCAGCACCAGGGATGGCTCCCCTGGCGGGGCAGGCTGAGCTGTCCTTGGGGAAGGGATGGGGACCATGCAGGGCTCGGCTCTTTGCCCCAGCATCGCGCCCAGAGGAGCCACTGAGCAGCTCACACTGCTGCGGCTTTCCTGTCCCCCCCGGGATGTGATGGCTGAAATGGCTGAAGACTGAGAGCGTCTGACAGTGTTGAGTTTGGGAGAGGAGAGTTTAATAGTAGCATATGTAGGCCTGCAGTTCCAAAGAACTAATTTGATTTCAGTGGGAAGCTGAACTGGGCTATGATGGAAATTCCTCCTTTGGCTTTATTGAGCACTAAATGAAGTCCTGTGTGATGGTTCACATCTACTTATCCTGTATCTACTCTTTAATATCTTGTGATGCATAAATCAAAGTGCTGGTGCACATGACACGTGACATTCTAGGTCCAGCACCAGTAACTCAGCAGTTACAGGGGAAAACGTATTCTGGCAGAAGGTTATGGGTGAGAAGAATTTCCTCTGTGCTGAAGGACTTGAAGATGCTGTTGTGTGATGCTGTCACTCCCTCCAGTGCTGTGTGTGCTGTGTGTGCTGTGTGAGAGTCCTGAATGCAGAGATCCGCGTTCTGCTGTTCACAGCCCAGTTCTGGGTGTGGTAGTCTTGATCTCCAGGCTGAGCTGAGCCCAGTTTGCCAAAATCTCAAGCCAGTGGCTCCATGGGGAAAGGAGTCCCAGGGGGGTGGGCATTCAGCTGTGGGGTGGTTGGGGAGCAGCAGTCATGGTCAGAAACCTCCAGCTCAGTGCTAATCCTGGCTCCCTCTGCGAGGAGGAAAATACTTCAGGGATGTGGCTTTCTCAGCCAGCTCCGGGAGCTCTGGGTGACTGCTTTCAGCCTGAGATGGAGGGACTGTGGAAGGGGAAGGGCCATGCCCCCTGTGCCACCAGAAATGAAACCCTCTTCCAAACAAAAACCTCCCCCAGGAGAGCAGAGCTGTAAAACCAGGCACTGGCCCATCCCCGTGGCATCAGGGTGCCAGGGGGATGCCATCTCATCTGGGAACCATTCCGGGGTGGGAACAGCCCTTGGCCCTGCTGGTGTCACTCAGAGTTGGGAGTCAGAGCCAAGCCTGGGGTGTGCAACACCCCTCCAAAATAACCTCTGACTTCAGGGCTCTCCAGGGTCCCAGGGACCGGAGTGGGGCCGGGACCTCAGTGGCTCCAGCACCTCCCTGGCTCCCCCCTGGAGCGCCACGTGGGGTCCATCTGCCAGGGGCTGCACTGGGATGAGGTGGGGCAGGGTTTTCACACTGCTGTGGCCGCTTGGACTAAGGCTTGTAATGATTTTAGTGGGATTTGGGTAGTTGTGGGTGCAAGCCCATAAGGTATTTCAGAAAACAGCAGTGAGGGGTGGAAGGGGAAACACTGTTGTTTGGGCCGTATGACATTCTGGGGTTTGGGTTTTTTCTGACTAAGTATGATGTTTCCCTGGCACAAGTTCAGTTCATCCTCTTTCCCTAATGGAAAAAAGCAAAGCTGGATGTCTTGCTTTGCTTGCAGTTGAAAGCACTGGACTGGATAAACGTAACTGTTGTCTTTGAAAAATTTTTCTCCCCTTGGATAAGAGCATTAAAAAAAAAGAAATTATGACCTCACGCTTTCATGCTTAAAAAAAAAGAAATTCTATTTCAGCTGATGCTTGTTATGGCTCTTATTAACAATGTTTGAACCAAAAAAGAGGTCCAGATGTGATGATTTTATTTATGCCAAATTGCGTTTTGGTCACTGAGCTTGCATTTGGATCATTTATTTTTTCTTTTCTTTTTTTTTCCTTTTTCAGCCTGATGGCACCAGTAAGGAGTGTGTCTTCATTGAAAAAGTCCTAGAAAACAACTACACGGCACTGATGTCTGCGAAATATTCAGGCTGGTACGTTGGATTCACCAAAAAAGGGAGGCCACGGAAAGGGCCCAAGACCCGGGAAAACCAGCAAGATGTACATTTTATGAAGAGATACCCAAAGGGGCAAATGGAGATACAGAAACCTTTCAAGTACACAACAGTCACCAAGAGGACTAAGAGAATACGACCCACCAACCCCAGCTAAAAACAGACAAAAACAGTGTCACAATAAGAAACCACAAAAAGAAAAAAAAAAAAGAAACTGCACCAGAGGAATATTTTTACATTAAAAATAAGGAAGAAGCTCTATTTTTGTACATTGTGTTTTAAAAAAATAAAAATAAAAAAAATAAATAAAAGACTAGGTGGCAAATGCTGGGGAAAGCTGTTCGGGATTTATTGTGACTTGAAAAATGAAATGAACTGCTCTATTTAAATTGACTTGTTGATGACACACAGGTGCTTATTTTGCTTTTTTGGAAAGGACAACTTTTCAAGCATATCCCCAGAGGGAAAAAAAAAAAAAGAATTATTAAAAATAAATAAATAAAACCAAAGAAAACCAAAGGTCTTTCCCAAAGTTACTGAGACCCTGCCCCGCCAAGTGCCGGTTTGCAGTAATCTATTTATTGCCTGCTGCCCCCCGGCCAGGACAGGCGGTGGGAGCTGCAGGGAGTGAGGCCCGTGGAGCTCTCGGCGCATCGATCCTCTGTAACCTTCCTGACGACATAGGGAGTCACGGCTCCGTGATCCTGCATCCTGCTCACTTCTGGAGAATGCTGCTAACTACATTCAAGTGACTACAAGATGACCTAGTACACCAATGATAAGGGAATATTTTAAAACCAGCTATATTATATATATTATATATATATAGCTATTTATTTCACCTCTCTGTATATTGCAGTTCCATGAACCAAGTATTACTGCCTCAACAATTAAAAAAAATTATTTAAAACATCTGTACATATTTTTGCTGTTCACACTTCTTTCCCCTCCCTGAGTAGTGGTTTTTTAATGCATATTTATCCTTTATGCGAGGCCAGCAGGAAATGTTCAGGGTAGTTTCCCCACTGTAAAATTCATTGCTGATTCTGTAGTTCCTCCTATTCCTTAATACCATCTTCCTCTTCCTCCCTGGTTGTTCCCACAAGGAAGATTCCCAGGGGGGTGATGGTGGGCTGAGTGTGAGGGAATCCACACCGCTGCTTTTCAAGAGCAGCACGTTTGATACTTTTCAGTCTGAGGAATATTTCCTAAAGCTGAGGCCAAGCAGAAAGTGAACTGGAAAATGCGTATCTGACTGCATTAACACGTGCTTACGTGTGGCTTGTGTTTCCTTCGTTAAAAGTTTTAGAGGGGCTCCTGCTTTCAGCTGTTTAATTCAATAGCGTGCCTTTTAAACTTGCCCTCGGCCAGACAAATCCTTCTCCCTTGTCCTGTGTGGTTCACCCAGCCCATCCAGTGACTTGCTTCCCTGGTCAGTCCAGCCGGCTTTCCTCCCAGGAATTCTGCACAGGATATGGGAGGTGTAAAGTGCCCTGCAAGCAGAAAGTGGAGAAAAGAAGCAAGATGAAATAACTGACCTCAGATTTTAGCTGGAATGGCAGCGGAGCCCAAGTGGAGTTTTAAGGAGAAGCTCACTTGGCTTTTCCTTCTCTCTGTGTGCAGACATGGCTGCACTCCCTGGTTACAGCCAGGGCTGGAAATGCTCAAAGCCACTAAGAAAGCTTTTTCTTGTTAATCAGGAGAATGACTCCCCAGAACAAGCTTTCCCAAGATAACTTTGAGAGCTGCAGCCAAATCCTGCAGATCAAAGCTGTTTGGGAGATGGTGCCGATAAGCATGCAAGCTTGAGGATGCTTATCTGAACCAATCTCCAAACCTTGCAAGCCTAGAGAAAAATGAGCAGTGCTAAGCAGGGTCACTCCATGCTGCTCCAGGAGAAGCTGGGCAGCTGTGCAGGTGATGCCTCAGCCCAGCTAAGCACGGGAGGTCACTCAACAGCCCCTGTCCCAGTGGATTACTGGGAGCTGCTCTCCTGGTGCACCTGGAGACGGGCACAGAAGCAGGACCCAGCGGTGGAATTGGTTGGTGGGGGCTGGAAGGCTTTGCCAGCTTTGTCTTCAGATTGATTCATGTGGGAAGGATTTGGGGAAAGTTCAGAGGAGTGCTGGGGTGGAGGATTGGGAGCAGCTGGAGATTTGCTATGTTAGTACCTCCAAGAGGAGACACCCAGTTGATTTCCAGAGTGAGAAACGTTTTATGGGTGCCTTTTTTCTCCTTGAAATATTGCCATGGCCCATGGCCCTGATGGTTTCACTGTTAGAACGACAGGGCTTGTTTGCCATTGGAGAAGTTCAAAGGGTTGGGAGCAGTAAAGGCTGGAGAGGTCTGGGCAGAAGGGATCTCCTCTGAGGCTGGGAGCAACCAGGGAGGATCTGCTCCCTGTCCCACAGTGCCCACTGAGTTTGGAGACTGGCGCATGGGAGTGAGTGTGCAATAGTTGGGGCCTCTCTCCCTCATGTCATTGGTTTACAAGGGTGTTTCCTGGACAGCAGTGGGACAGGTTCCTCAGGCTGTGAAGAGTCCGTGGGGTGAGGAGATGTGATGCTCACCTGGATTAGGTGACGCTGGAGGGATTTGTTGGCTGATGGTGCACATTAAATGTTTGTGTTAGAACATCTGCTTTCAGGCTTTATTAACAACAAAAGCAGGGGCAAAGATGAGAAGAATTCACACCAGGTCCCCTTCAGAGGACCTTCATGTTGGACAGAAGGGTGCTCTGAGTGCAGGCACAGGTGCTCGGGGCAGGCACAGGGCGCTCCTGCCCTGGGCAGTGCTCAGGGGTTGGGCCAGGGCCTGGTTGTAGGTGGCTGTCACCAGCCCCGCTGGACAGGTCCTTCTCTGACCTCCAGACCAGAGAAGTTACTTGTCTGTGGTGTTTAACCTCATTTTGTCCTTTCAGAAAGTCTTCGGTTGCCCTGAATACAAGCTGAGATTTCCCCTGTAGGCTATTACATTTGATTTACTTTATAATTGAAGATTATTAATGAGGATTTAATTGTTGTTGTGGGATTCTCCTCAAGAGCGAGGGACGAAACGCGAGTGATGGCATTCATGTGTATGGAGCTCTGGGAGGGCACACTTTAACCAGTACTCTGCTTAACTGGGTTTAATAAAAGCCTACTGGAGCCACTGCCTCAGAAGCGCTGCTGGTTTTGTCACACTGTTTCCGTAGCTGAGATCAGAGAGAGGCACCGTGGGATAACACTGGGGTTGGCTTTGTTGGGTGCAGCAGCCACTGAGGCCAGGAGGCAAACTTGGTGGGTCCAAGGAAGTTTTTTGAGCATGTTGCACAAACCAGAGCTGTTTGGTGAGACCTTCTGAGTGGGGCAATCTCCCATGCTGTCCCTGTGAGGGTGAAGGGTCAGTGGTCACAGCTCAGCTAGGCTCAGTGTCTGGTCCGAGTAGGGCAAACCCTTCACCATGGTGTTGTTGTGCCCTGCCTGGGGCTTACCACCGGCCAAGAGGTGTTCTGGTCCCTGTGCAAGGTGTCTTCCAGCCCCCTGCCAACCTGCCCTGGCCCACAGAGCTGTCAGTGGAGCAGGTGACTGGGTTCACATCCCTGCAGCTGGAATGCCGAAGTTGGTGTGGTCTTTCCTGCTCAGCAGCAGAGTTGTTCTATTCTGTGTTGATGCAAACGCAGGTGCCACGGCAGGCTCTGACCTGGAGCACCACGACAGAGCCTGATCCGCCCCTCTCGGCCAGCAGCTGGCTTTTGGCAGCACTGCCCGCACAGCCCCGAGCCCCGCTCAGTCAGGCTCATCCAACAGAGGGAAAAGGGTCACACAAAGCAGGGGTGTCCCCCCGGAAAACAGCTTTTCTCTGCTGTCCACTCTCAAGGCGTTAAACATTGTGGCTTGTGTCTGCTGCGAGGCAGAGCAGGTATATTCCTATGCATAATTTCCTGGTGCTGTGCCAAAGGGTGGAAGTTTATACTTAAGATTCACAACAGCTGTTTAAAGTGCCTATGTCTCGTGCCAGCCATACCACCTGAATGGCCAAGGGATATATATAAAACTTCAATTATTTTTTGAATGTTTGTTGTTATTCATTTGGAGACAGATGAGAGGAGATTCCTCACAAATGATGTAACCTATGTAGACTGTTATTTCCAACAATGTGAGCTGAAAAACTGGGGAGGAAAAACCAGGTCAAACTGAAACTTTTCTCCTTTTTTTCTTTTTAAGTGAGACAAAGTACTGAGTGGAGTGATTTGGGTTTACCAGAGACATTTAATTCACCCTATTAAGGATTTCTTTAACTTCTTTAAATATATGTGATTTCATAGGGGAAAAAAGAGAAATAGAAGCTTCACTTTGAAAGTAGAAAACAATTATGTGATGTGTAAAAAAGTCTCCCCTGCCTACTTGTCAATTGAAACTGATTTGAGCCCCCCACTGAAACGTCAACCTATGTCAGTTTGCGGTTTCTTCAGCAAAAGCTGCCTCTCTCCACTCACTGAGGCCCTGGATGGGACCTTTTCCAGAGCCCCCTGATGGGTGCAGGGCCCGCACCTTCTCCCTGTCCTACCCATTCGTGCTGCCCTCCTTCTGCCCCCCCCTTTTATCAGAGGCTGGATCCTGGCTGATGGGGACAAAGCTCAGGATACAGTTTCCTTTCTCCTGTGGCATTTTAAGCTTGCAGTGCCTGTGTTAAGGTGCCAGCCCAAGGAGATCCACACTGTGAGCGTCCTCCACAGAGTCCCTGTCCCTCAGCAAGGTCTGGCACACACTGGGGGCTCCATGGCCGTCAAGACCTGTGAATTTAGTGGTTACTGACACAGACGAGCCAAGCTGTGAGCTCTGGGCTGGTGGTGACCAGTCCCTGACTGTGTTTGTTGTGGGTGGGACTCGTTTCTACTGAGAAAATTACGGAAAGTTTAGTCCAACCAGTACAGCGTGAAGGTGGCTGACACCTGCCTGGGCAAGGGCTGATTGCCAGTTTTGGAGCAGACTAAAGGGTAACTGTCTGCACATCCCGGTGGCTGCCAGGCTGGAGGACCCGTGGCTGAGCCACAGGAAGCAGAACTGAGTTATGTTGGGGTTGGAAAACAACCGGTTGAGTTTCCCAAGCCACATCAAACCCATCTAAAGAGAGATGAATTGGTCTGCTCAGGCCTAAAGGATAGAAAACACTGCCTTTGTTTTGAAAAAAACAACCGCAGCGGCCAGGAATAACAGAAGACGTAACCGCACCAAAGCCTCTGATGGGAGTTTCCTCCTCGGTTAAGCAGCGCAGGCATCCCGAGGTTCGCGGAGTGTTTTGAGGGATGTCCTGGATGCAGGACAGCATGACCCAGCTGGGGGAAGCACTGCAGGTGATGCTGACGTTCCCCTTCCCAGCTGAGGGCTCGTTCCTCCCTTGGGATGTGTTTTCAGCTGCTTGTGCAATCCCAGTCTTGGAAGGGCCATTTTTTTTTTTCTGCTGAAGAGGAAGTTCTGAACCTGCTCATGCCCCGAGTGAATGCAATGAGCTATGGTAACCGTGGGAGAAATTTGTAATTGGGAGATTTCACCCCAAAACTTTGCAGCTTGGGGATCCAGAGACGTGCCAATTTTGGGATATACCACTATCACTGCCCGGGAGAGAGGTGCCACCAGCAGCTCTGGCAGGGGTGGAGCAGCGAGGGTGCAGGGAAAGGCTGGCCCAGAGTGTTGTGAGGCTGTGCAGAGCCAGCTGGGAGCAGCCCCTGTGGTGGCTGGTTTGGAGCTGGCTGGGAGCAGAGCCCACCATGGCCAGCTGGGAGGTGACCACGGCACGGGCCTGGAGCTGCTGCCGGCCAGAGGGATTTGTGTGCGAGGCCGGAGGGAGCGGCTCCAGGAACCAGGGGAAGGCGATGGTGTGCGATGGATGGGCCGTGGCCCAGCCAGCAGGGCCTGAGTTCCTGGGAGGTAGCACGTGTTACTTTGATCAGATGATCGGATTTGCATGAATCAGAATGTAAAAATCTTGGCTGGGATTTACAAAGGAGTCTAGAGAAATGAGCTGCCTCTTTATCTATGTATCTGACACGAGCACAGAGTGAAAACCCTTCCACTCCTTGGTGGGACCATTTTCCAAGGAGAGACAGAGGAGCTTAGATGTTGTTTACAGCCATGGCAGGCTTTCGGGCTGTGATCATCTCTGCTCCAGAGCTTTCAAAAGGATAAAATGAGCCTCCTATTATAAGGACTGAAAATAATCCTAAATGAATAACACACATGCAGCTTTCACAGGCACACATTTCTGAGCCATTGGAAATGTTGGCACATGCAAACAAACAAAAACACATGTCCCAGGCCTCTGGTTTTCATAGATTTCTGCATGCCATGACATTTGGGGGGGTGGCATTGCCAAGAGCTAACGAACCAGATTCCCAGGCTTGACTTGCAGAGCTGGCTTGGTGACACAGGGACTAAGAGGGGAGGCCTTTGGGGTGGGGACAGGCTCTGGGGACCACAGCCCCGCAGGAGAGCCTGCAAGGGGTGCCTGCCCTTGGGGGGACAGGGCAGCAGGGAGGGCTGATCCCTACGGGGCAGGGTGGGCAGTGGGGAGGCTCCAGAGAAAGGTGTGCAACGGGGAGGCTCTGGAGCAGGGTTTAAAATCGGGAGGCTCTGGAGCAAGGTGTGCAATGGGGAGGCTCTCTAGAAGCACCCTGAGACCAGGGATCTGCACTCAACTCCCCTGGAAGGCAAAGAGGTGATGGAGAGCAATTGCTTGGAAGCCCACAGCTGACAGCAGTGCCTAAAGCACTCTCTGGAGAGAAGGTCTGGGTGAGTTGCATGTGTGTGACTCCATCTGATCTTAAAGTTGCCATGACAGTGACATTGCCAATCACCGTCAGAGCCAGCACCAGCCTCTGGGGACCCCGAGGGTGAGGGATAGGGACCCTGCATCTGCCCAGGGCTGGCAGAGAGCTGGGCTTGTGCAGGCCGTGCCCTGCAGAGCAGCTGGGTGCTCACGCAGCTCGTGTGCACCATCCGTCTGCCTGCCTGCCTGCCTGCCTGTCTGGATTCCTTGGGAAAGGTAAAACACCGTTTCCTGCAGGGTCAGATATTTTGGAGGGGGAAGAAAGCAATTTGTGGCTGTGTTGTCTGCCTGATCAAAAGTGTTACCGGACTGAGCTACACAATGTGCACTCTTTAAACCGGTCCCAATTAGCCCTTCTTGCTAATGCTGCGTTTCATTCCTGGGAGACTGCACTGGGAGAGCTGTTATGACTTTGTGATTGTGCACATACCTTAATGTGCTTTCATTCTTAATCCCCTTTTTGCAGAAGCCAAAAGGTCTTCCAGCCAAAAAGGAAATCAAAACCTTTTGTTGGCTGCTTCATAAGAATTAAGGGTGGGATGAAGGTTGTAGCAGGATCTTAATTAGCCATTGTAAATAACGAGAGCGGCAGTGCCTGCAACCATATACCACCTTGGGTTGAGATATTGTCAGACCACACAAAGCTAGGTGAATGGGCAGCACAATGGCAGATAAAATTCACCCCTGATAACTGCAAGGCAAGGCATGGCAAGGAATAATTCGAGCTGTGCCTGCACTCTGTCGGGTTCCACGTTAATTGTAATCATTTGCACTCACAAAATGAGCGCAATCACAGCCACTCTGGGGTCTTTTTTCCTCTTTGCTGTTGTGAGAGTAAAACAAAATATGAGGATGGTTAAAGAGAGGGATGTAAAATATTCCTTAATTCCTGTCTGCTCACAGCATAGATCCGGAGGGGACCCTTGCTAACACGCCGAGCTTCTCGCTGGATATCTGATCTCAAAAGGGGATATAGTGGAAATAATAAGTGTTCAGAGGCTGACAATGAAAATACTTAGAGGCCTGGTGAGGGAATGCTTTATGTAGGTATTGAAAGGACTGTGCCTGCTTCATTTAGAGACAGGAAAGTAATGAATAGTCTAGACTGCAGAGAAAGTAAATTGGGATCTCCCACTCACCTGCTCTCCCAACACAGAGAAATTCAATGAAAGGCAGCAAACGTCAAAACTACTGAAAGAGAGTGGTTCTTGACTTGGGGAAAATTAACATGTAGCATGGAAACTAAGCTTTGGGATCAGACAACGGGAGCCTGGGCACCAGCCTCAGAGGGGCAGGGCAGCACACCCCCTTACAGACTGGCGCTTCACCCATCCCGCCCAGTGGGGTTCAACTTTGTTTCATCCATGTTAAACAGCTCTGGACAAAGAGTGAAACAACTCCACATGTGTTCTGAGTCCCTACCCTGTCCTGTGTCACAGAGGGCTGTTTTTCTCCCACACCTGTGCTGGCCGAAGGAGCAGCAAAGACGCTCCCTGATGGCCTCATAGGACACTTGCAGAGTCCATCCTCGGTCTTTTATGTTTCCACCCCCAGAAGAAGCTCCACGGGCACCTCTTTCCAAGGAGACCTTTGCCCATGTGGCAACCCTGGTTGCAAACCCTACCTTGCCTTTCCTCTCAGTGCTTTTTGGATTCCAGAGTCCTTCCTGTGTCACAGAGCGACCATCCCATCTGCTCACCATCGAGACAGTGCCAGTGTGGGGTGTGGCAGGGATGTATGGCCGTGTGTTGTGTGGAGTCAGAGAGGAGAACTGTCCTACCCCTTCACAGAGTGCCCCAGAGCTTGTCCAGCCCTCGCTGCCTTTCACATCAGCCAGCCAGACAACTAAGCACAAGTGGTCCCATTCTGGAGGTGGAGAAGTTGGGATTACTCATCTGTTCTTGAACATGGCAAGTTTTGCCCTCCGTGTTCCGCAGCCCGATCCTACAAGCTCCTCGCATACATTCTGGCTGAGATCTTTTGGCGCCTGGGGGATTTGGGTGTTCAAATCCCATCCATTTGGCACCTTGCAGCCAGATTTCTCCCATGATTTCAGGAGGAAATCCATGCACACGGCAGGCCCTTTGCTCCGGGAACCTAAATGGCTGCATGGCATGGTGTGCTGGGAAGCACCACAAACAGCTGCAGGGTGGGAGGCGAGGCTGGCTGCGAGAGCTCTGCAGTGGCTGGGTGTCCTCCCCGGGAGCTGTGGGCCCAGCTGCGGGTGCTGCCGGCAGACGCTGCCGTGGGTGGTCTGAACGCGGCCCAAGGTGCCCTAATCTACCATCTGCTGCCGCAGCCAAGTGATTCAGGGCTGGATGTTTGCTTCGTACCTCTGCGAGGTGTGAACCCAGACCGCGGCCTGCTTTGACAGGAGACAATGAAGGCAGACCCTCACCCTTTCCAGGTGGATCCTCCAAACATGGGGCGGCTCCGCTCCACCTGCCACCAGCTCAGCCACGAGGCCGGCAAAGCCCTTCTCTCTCCCAGGGCATCCCTCTCCAAGTGCTTGGAGCAAGCCAGATACCACAGGCAGCTGCCAGCCGCCTCGGGAGGCAGGGATCGCCTGCAGGAAGTGACTGACTTGGCAAATAAACCCAAACCCTGCCCTTGGGTGGAATTCATGACATGTAAATTTATAGGTGACTTCTGTGTAGCGAGGGAGCCGAGATGGAGTGGATACCTTACGGTTGTGCTTCATTAAACACCTTTCCACCCGAGCCAAGAGGTTCTGACACCAGAACAGCAATCGAAGCCTCTCCTGGCAGCTTCACGGCCACGGCGAAAAGGGCCACGCTGTTCCTGGGACACAGACAACAAGCTCCAGGGTGGGTTTGGCACTGAGCAGAGGGGAGCAATGACACCTGAAGCAGCCCTGCTGGTGGGGTCTGTCCTCCTCAAAGAGGTCAGAAAATCATTGCTCCAGGAGAAATAACGCCAAGTCCTTGAAAATGGCAGAAAAAAATGATCATAGGAGTGCGCAGAGATGAAAATTAGCAAAAGTCATTTGGTTTCCAGAGAAGTGGTGGTGAGTGCAGGTGAAAATGTGGCTGTGGCTGGAGGTTGGAGAATCAGGGCAGGGCTGTGCCTCTGTCTGCTGGCAAATATCTGAGCTGGAGCATTTTGTTTCGTTATCTGCTTCTGGGGGTGTATTATCAGCTTCACATCTGTCAGGCAACTTCTCTGCTGTTTGAAAGGTGTTGCTGGTTCCAGACCAGGAAGTGCCTCTCCCTGGAGGGCACAGGGACACCTGCTAGAGGTGTTGGGTGTGCTGGGACGATGGAGGGGAAAATGTGAGCACCCACCTGCATGGGGAGAGTGCAGGGCCTGCGGTGGGATCCCTTGCCCTGCTGTGTTTCAAACACATGCACTCGGTGTCCTGCAGTGATATCAGGGGTAAATTGAGTCAATTATCTCCCACCATCTCTGTTGAAAGTGGTACTTAATCCTTTCCTTTAAACCTTTATCTGACATTAAATGGTCATTAGTTTAAAAGAAAAAAGTTAAGCTGACTCACTTTCCAACTGGAAAAACCTTTATAACTGCAGTAAAAATGCACCGAGGGCATGTACTGATAACATTGTTTTAGGGAACAAACAAAAACCACCACCAGTTTTGTATTCATTATTTTTCTGGGTAAATGAATTAAACAAACAGGATCACTGGTTTGTAACTTGTGGGCACATTATTGTGTTTACTATGAGACCTTCCTGGAAATTTCCTGAGTTAGAAGAAACATTTAAATTATAACCAGCTACACATTTCTGGTGGGAATCTTTCCCAGTCATAAATAATAAGAAAGTCTTTAGGCTGATGAGGAGGAATTCAGATTAATCTCCCCAGTGTTTTCAGTCAAACCCAGGAACCCAAGACCCTGCTGCTCTTGGAGTGGGGAGGGATGCTGGTGGGGGTGCAGGGATCATTGCTCAGGCTGTGGGTGCAGAAGCAATCCTGCTCCTTGTTTAATTTACTGTTAAATTATGGACGGTGTGGTCCGGGAGCCACTGCATTGGTGCTGCTGAATTTACACGGGAGGGATGAAGTTCCTGCAGTGAAAACCCTGCTGTGGCTGTGGGAGCTCAGCCGTGCCCCACAAGGTCCTGCTGGTTTCAGGGAAGGTTTGTCACTAGGTAAATGAGGGGGAAGTGACCCCAACCTTCAGGCCTGGGTCTGTTTTTACATGTGGACACTTTATTAACAAGCCACACGACCCGGCTGTGGCTGCCCCGTTAATGTTGGGCGAGTGGGCTATTTGCACTCGTTTGAACATTCTGCTTGTGCTGGCAGGGAGCCCTCCCTCGCGACCTGCTCTGCTTCGTTTGCCATAGCCAGGGAGCTGGCAGGACCAAAGGCTCGTGGAGCTCCGTGTGCTTCCCAGGAACTCGGTGCAGTGCAGGCTATGTGGCAGTAAGAGCAGCAAAGCACAACAGCCGTGAGGGCAGGAGCGAGAGCAGCCCCGGCCCTGCTGCTGCTGCTGCTGCTGCTGCTGCTGCCTGGGGCTGCCAGGCTCTGCACGCCGGACGGGGTTTACTGGGGCTGTGCTTTCTGGGGCTGGAGGTTTGTCCAGCATTTAGCACACCAGGGGCTTTGCATGAGAAAATCCGTCGTGACTAAAGGGCAGGACAAAGCACGACCGAAATGACGCGGAGCAGGAGCCCCTTCTCTGCACAAGAGCTGCTGTGAGAGGCTCCTGTTTGCATAACGAAGAGCTCGGCTTTTGCTGTCTGCCTGACTCATTTATGCTTTTCTGCAGCTCCGAGCCCCAATCCAGCCAGACTTGACATTAGCAGATGCCAAATGAATATTTGCACAAATGTTCACCAGCGAGTTTTCGTGCCGCTCCCTCCCTCAAGGTGGCAAGTGTGGGTGTGGAGAGAGCTGCCCTGCCCCTGTTTGCGAACATGTCCCTTTGAACTCCCTGGCGGGGAGGGTGAAAGAGAGGGGAAAAGGTTTTCCAAGCAAGAAAATAAAAATAATTAATAAAAAAAAGTCATCTGAACAGGTTCCAGCCTGTGTTATTTTGTTGTTAACCCAGAAACCTGCGGATACTGAAATCTGGGAAAGGAGTGGAGGAATGGAAACGGACTCAGTAAGAGCGGGGATGTGGTGAGAAAGCAAGCAAAGCCGAAAAAGCCTCAAATCATGACTTTGCTTTGTTGATATGAAAATTAGACACATACAAATTAGCTAGGAAATATCCTGTTTCTTTCAGGGTGTAGGGGGAGGAGGAGGCATTAACCTTAGAAAGGGAACTCTCTGGCCACCCCAGGGAAGGTGGGAAGTAAGTGTTGGGTGATGTGTTGACTTTAATGCAGGAAAGGAGTTCTGCTGCCGGGAGCAGCACTAATCCTGCATCTGCCCTGGGCTGCAGTTGTTAACATCCTCCTTTGTCTCCCGGACACAAGGGCCCCGTTCCAAGGGGTGCCCACACACTGTCCTGGGCACAGGGGCCATGCCTGGGCTGGGGAGGGCTGGAGGGGCCGGGTGGGGAGGGGTTTCCAGCTGAGGAACCCGAACCTGCTCACCTGGAGGCTGCAGCAGTGGGTGCTTTGCCACACTCAGGGGATCGCAGGGATCTGGTGGTGGCCCCCACGGGAACAGGACAGACCCTTCCCATTCCCACAGCCCCTCAGTGGCTCAGGTGGGAGGCAGGATCAGCCACCTCTCCCACACCTCCTGAGGCTCCAGCTGCGATTGCCACGAGCCTGGGAGTGGGGAGCGGCAGCGAAACGCCTGAGGATGGAAGAGTTAAGCACACCCTGGCAGCGCTCCCCTGCCTCCCCTCCCCAAGCTCATCTAGCAGATGGGGGAAATACTAATTATCCCCGAGTGAGTGGTAGCTGTGTGGTGAGGGCGATGCTGTCCTGGAGCTGTGCCACGCCGCTCAGCACGAGGCAGCGCTTCCGAGGGAGCGGGGAGAGCCTGTGCGGGGTGACCTGTGGGGACGTGGCTGCACCAGCCTGGCAGGAGGATGCTGCAGCAAACCCCGTGTTCAGCAATCAAAGCCAGGGCTGGAAACAGGCTTGGCTTTTCCCATCCTGCTGTACCCTTGCTTTGGGCACACTGATATCCCTAATACCTCCCAGGAATTCCCAAAAGAAAAAGTAGTTTTTAACCACTGCAGTTCATCCTTGCAGGTAACCGGAAAGCTGCTCTGGCAGAGACTGTTTCGTAAAAAATCGAGCAAACAAACAAAAATCCATGGATTTAGCATGTCTGAGATGCCAAAGGTGCCTTGTCAGCAGGCAGTTTGTCCCTGGGGTTTGCCGGGTGGAGGGACCGGTTCCAGCTCTGTCTTTTGAGTGAGGGTCTGTGCGTCTGCCCCTCCCTTCTCCCCCCAGCTCCCTGCCACCGCTCCGGGCTCTGCAGATGAAAGCTGCGTTCCAAACAAAGCATTATTGATTATTATCCCCTCGAATTTCAGAGCGGGCTTGCATTTCATGTACACGCCACAGTCCATGGGCTTGCTGGAATAAATAACACATGGGAGCTTGTTCGTATGCCGAGTCAATAGGGAGCTGTCGGCTTTCATGCGATTTCACACATTTTTTCAGCTAGCTCAGCAATCCAAATGCAAAAATCCAGCAAACAGGGACATCGTGTTTATTTCTGACAATCCCTGGAGAGGGCTGTATCCGTAAACCAATGAATGGATTACACTCATCCATAGATGATGGGGTTTTTTCCATCTGTGACAGATATTATATGGAAAATCTCCATTTACTATCTGATCCAAGAATAACTCAATACAAGTGAGTAATATAAGTTAAAAATGCTGTAAATTCTGCTTAACTCCTTCAGGGTGGAAGGCAGAAGCTGGGGGAGTGGTGCTTGCTCATGGTGTCTCCACTCAGAGACCTGACACCCAGACAGCTCTTAGGAGCACAGGTGTGACCGCGTGATCAGGTTTAGACCCTGCTGAAGGGCATCCTAAAAGCCTGTCTGGGACACGAAGGAGAGGTCTGAAAGGCAGAGGTTGCAGGTGGATCTCAATCAATGTTGTTGTCATGAGGGATCTCTGGTCTTCTGGACTAGTCCAGAGTCCTGGAATCATAGAATCACAAAATATTTGGGGTTGGAAAGGACCTTAAAAATCACCTTATTCCAACCCCCTGCCATGGCAGGGACACCTCCCATCGTCCCAGGCTGCTCTAAGCCCCAGTGTCCAACCTGGCCTTGGACACTTCCAGGGATCCAGGGGTAGCCACAGCTGCTCTGAGCACCATGGGCCAGGGCCTCACCACCCTCCCAGGGAACAATTCCTTCCCAGTATCCCATCTGACCCTTCCCTGGCAGTGGGAAGCCATTCCCCTTGTCCTGGCACTGCAGGCCCTTGTAAAAAGTCTCTTTCCATCTTCCTTGTTGGCTCCCTTGAGGCACTGGAAGGCTGAAATTAAGTCACCCTGGAGCCTTCTCTTCTCCAGGCTGAACAATCCCAATTCTGCCAGCCTTTCCTCACAGGGGAGGTGCTCCATCCCTCTGACCATCGTGGTGGCCTCCTCATGCCCAGCTGGAGCACTCAGGGTATGGGTCAGTAGCTGCAAAACCGTGGTTAGTGGTTAGTGTGTGGTGCTCAGTTCAGAATTGATGTTTGTGGGTGAATAATCCCCCCGAAGGTTGTGCAGTGCCGGCCGGGGCTCTGCCCCTTTGTGGCACCAGGTGCCAGGGGTGCCCTGCAGAGCAGCCTGGGGGAATGAGGCTGCTGGGTGAGATTCCTGAGCAGCAAAGGGGGGAGCACAGAAGCACCCTAAGCAGAGGGAGGTAAGGCTTCTGGCCAAAATCCTGAAACATTGTGATCTTGGGCTCCGTGCACCAGCTCTGGCCTTTTGGGTGTTCCCAAGGTGGCTTCCAGGAATTCCTGAGCTGGTTTGGTTTGGGCAAAAAGGGCAGATCATGGGTAGAAAACTCCAGACCTCCTTCTGCGAGCTCACCGGGATATCTGAGAAGCAGTGGGAGAGACTCAGACATGAGCTGGGTGTCCGAGCTGGAGGCCGAGGGGAGCAGCTTCCGCTCCCTGCTCCGCCAGCCTGGCGCTTCGGGAAAGCGACGTCGTCCTGAATATGCGGCAGTACGGATGTGTGCGTCTGTGTGTGCACCGGCTGTACGTGCACATACACACACACACACACACACACTCACACAGGCGTGTATGGGTACATACACACACACACACACACTCACTCACTCACACAGGCATGTATGGGTACATACACACACACACACACACACAGGCATGTACGGGTATATATACATACACACACACA
>VZRS01009238.1:4070-28317 GCA_013398055.1 Ifrita kowaldi
ATCCTGGTCCCCGAGCAGCCCTGTCCCATCCCAAGAATCCCCGAGCAGCCCTGTCCCATCCCAAGGATCCCTAAGCAGCCCTGTCCCATCCCAGGGATCCCAAACAGCCCTGTTCCATCCCAGGGATCCCCGAGCAGCCCTGTCCCATCCCGGGGATCCCGAGCAGCCCTGTCCCATCCCAGGGATCCCAAACAGCCCTGTCCCATCCCGGGGATCCCCGGCGCTCACCCTTGGCGGTGCTGGAGATGCTGGCGGTGCCCGAGGCCAGGCCGGGCGCCCCGCGGCAGGCGCGCTCCAAGCTGTTGTGCTGCTTGGCTAACTGCTCGATGGTCTCCTCCAGCCGGATCCGCTGCTCCCGCTCATGCTGCAGCAGCCGCTGCCATTTCCGGCTGTGGCTCTCGGCTAAGTCCAGGAAATCGCGGCAGGCCTGTGGAAGGAAGGGATGGCTCAGCTGGGAGGTGTCGCGGCACACGGCGGCCCCGAGGCCGGTTCCCCAACACCCCCCTCCTGCTCCTCTCCCAGGAGCGTGGTTTTACCGACTCCCGGAGCTTTGCTCAATCCCCACATCCACAGTCCAGCCCCGGCCATCCAAAGCTGAACCACCCCCAAGGACGTGGCTGCGACACGGACAACTGTCCATGGCAGCCTGGCCTGCCAGAGCCTGCCCACAGCCTGTCCCTGTCCCCATCCCTGATGCCGCCGTGGTCCTCTGGAGCCCAGGCTGGGCTCTCACAGCCCTCGGCCAAGCCCCGGCTCAAGCAGCACCTCCATCCCCAAATCCAGCAAATAAGGAGAAGCTGGATGGGACAGTGGTCCCCATGGTGACAGACACAGATGGGAGAGGATCATAGGATCATGGAATGGTTTGGGGTGGAAGGGACCTAAAGATCATCCAGTTTCAACCCCTTGCCATGGGCAGGGACACCTTCCAGGGACACTGTCCCAGGCTGCTCCAAGCCCTGTCCAACCTGGCCTTGGACACTTCCAGGGATGGGCAACCACAGCTTCTCTGGGCTACTCAAGCCAGGAGCCAGCGATCCCCATGCTCCAAGAAGGCAGAAAGGGAGGATGCCCAGCTCCTCCCTGGAGCTGCACAGCCCAGGACAAACACAGGGCCTGGCCCGGCCCCTGTAACACACCCACCATGGCCAGAACCCGCCATTGCCTCCCCAACGAGCCGTGGGGACCCTGCAGACACGCTGGGCACAGGGAAGGAGGGCTCAGGGATGCTTCAAGTGAAGCCTTGCCATACACACAGCATCCCCATCCTGGGTCACCGGGCAGGGGACAGCTGGGACACCACAATCCAGGCTGGCAGGAGAACCCCTTGGCACTAAACCCCCCCCAAAGCCCCCCAGGACTGGCATCACCCAGCCCTGGCTGCGCTGGACTCCCGGCAGGAGATTTCCGGGAGCAGGACATCCGCCCAGCGCCGGCACACCGGGACGCTGCCGGTGTCCCACACTGCCCCGTTCCAGACAATGGTCTCACAGGACAGCCCGGCCCTCACAGCTCTATTTTTAGGTTATTTTCCATCTTGGATGAAACCCTGAGTTGCCGTGGCCTCGCTGCTTCCTTTGCCACCAGCCCCACGTGCAGCGGAGCACGGAGGCAGAGCTGCTCCTCCCAGCCCAAATCTCTGCAAGATGTGACACACTGAACTTCTCGTGCTTCAAAGTAGGAAAATGGGATTTTTATGGAAATTCTCCAGGAGCTGGCAACGTGAAGGGAAATTAACTGTGCTTGTGCAACTCCTTGTCATACCAAGGAATTCCAATGCTGGAAGGATAAATGCTGGCTGAAAAACTCAAACCTATTCAAAAGTACTAAAACCAGAGTTCTGGATGTCTGACAGACTTCCAACATTTCCAGGACTTGCTTATTTTCTGTGTTTCCAGCTATCTGGGTTCCACAGATGATTTATCCAGCTCTTGGCAGGTTACTCAGCATTTGAGCTGCAGGTGGCACCTGAGGATCGAGGTAACTCCTGGTCAAGCAGCAGGTTCAGGGTTTCAGCTTCCATGACTTGCTCTGATTTTACCAGAATTTGTCCAAGAAAAGCTCTAATTAATCAGTTCTTCATCAAACCTTTCCTTTGGATAGGAACAGGATTTGAGACTCATCCAGGTAAAGAAGTTTTTCTTTTGAGGTTTTGCTTCACATACACTTGGAACGTGGAAGGACCAGACCCTACGTGTGTCCCCTCCATCCCCCCTCTGCTGCTTTTCCAGCTGAAGGCAGGGAGAGCTCAGTCCTATCCCCCCAAATTCCTGGGTGTGCTCCCATCCTACATGAGCTCAAAACTGGGATCAGTTTTGGGCCCCTCCTGACAAGAGAGACCTGGAGGGGCTGCAGCGTGTCCAGGGAAGGGAACGGAGCTGGGAAGGGGCTGGAGCCCCAGGAACGGCTGAGGGAGCGGGGAAAGGGGCTCAGCCTGGACAAAAGGAGGCTCAGGGGGGACCTTGTGGCTCTGCACAACTCCCTGACAGGAGGGGGCAGCCGGGGGGGTTGGGCTCTGCTGCCAGGGAACAGGGACAGGAGGAGAGGGAATGGCCTCAGACTGTGCTGAGGGAGGGGCAGGTTGGATATTGGGAAAATTCCTTCATGGAAAGGGCTGTCCAGCCCTGGCACAGCTGCCCAGGGAGGTGGTAGATCCCCATCCCTGGAGGGATTTAACAGCCCTGTGGATGTGGCACTTGAGGACATGGTCAGTGGTGGCCATGGCAGTGCTGGGGAATGGTTGGACTCGATGCTCTCAGAGGGCCAGACCAGACCCCACATTCTCAGGGCCGTGTTTTCACGTCCTCCTCTGGAAACAACTCAGCTCCTCCCCACCCCAAAATCCTTCTGGAAGCCCAAAGCCTGCGAGGACCCTGCCCTGGTCCTTCCAGTGACACCACCCTGGGCTGGCCGCTGGCTCCATGTGTCCCACGGATGCACTGGGCTAAGAGGATGAAACCAGGGCAAGTAATGGGATACAGCTGTGACCTTCCCATCCCAGCCAAGCTCATTATCTGCTCCAAGGGCCCAGCTCCACAGGCAGCACATGCACAGGAATGCCCACTTTGGCACCGAGGGTGGGAATTGACGGCTGCTCCCAGCTCAGGGGCTGAGCGCTTTAAAACGAGATCACCTGTAATTATCCTACTGCAATTAACCACGGGCTGGAAGGTGGAACAGGGAATTAGGGGGAAACGAGGTAATTACGGAGGAGCCACGGGGAGGCAGGGCTGGGAGCCGGGAGGAGAAATTGCTCCAGCAGCTGATGGGAGTCAACATCCTAATAAAAACCAGCAGGTAACAGCTCGGAATCTCCTATCCCAAAGCTTCACAGAGGATTCCATGCTGCATCCCAAAGGGAGATCTGCACCAGCAGGCTTCATTTACAGCCAGATAAAAAAATATCCAAGTGATGAAGAATGGCTGTCAGCATTGCAGAGCGTGGGGAGGCTTTGGGGAGACAAGCAGGATGGGCCCCAGGAGGCCACAGATCCCATCATGGGCTGTGCAGCTTCCATGGAGCAGGTCAGGACCACGCACGGTCGAGGCTGCATCCCACAATGGTGTCCATGAGGATTTAGGAGCCGGCTGGGATTCATACAGGGATTATTCCCTGGTCTTGAGAGGCTGTAGGGCCCCTCTCTGCAGCCTCTTCCTCTGCAGTTCAGACAATGGCTTGATCCAAACCCGGACCAACCCAAACAAGGATCATGTTTGCTCCCTGGGAGAGAAGCGATGCCAGGGGTGAAGAGGGGAGAATATCCTGCAAGAGGAATCTGCCAAGCTCAATTTCCAGTGGCAGCCAAGCAAATTAAAGTGATTAATTTGGGTTTACACCCCCTACAGCCAGACAGTGCCATTCCTCAGGGATGCTCGCTGGAGGTGGGAGCAGCACCAAACAGAGATCAGGGGATATTTTTTCACAGTCTCTGTCAACTGAGCTCAGTCCTGAGCCAAAACTCATCCCTGTGTGGAGCAGGGGCTGCAGGGCACTGGGGTGAGGAGCTCAGACACAAATATCCCAGCTCATCGCTCATACCCGGCATTAATCCCCTGCCTTGGTGCTCCCAAGGTACAAACAATCCCAGCCACTGAGCAGGAGCAACACCTCGAAATCCAGCTTATAAAATCCTCATGGGAGAGGTGGCTAAATTTAGTTCCAGCTGAACTTGCTCGGGGATGTGAGCAAGACTCGGCCACAAATCCACGCAAGGCTGGCACAGGGACACAGCACAGCGGGAAGAGGCTCCTCGAGGAAGGCACCCAAAGGAGAGCACAGAGCCCAGGCTGAAGGATCAAAGTGCAGGAAAAGCGAATCCTGAGTGAGCTGTAGGGCTGAGGTGTCGAGGCCATGAAGGTGCAGCCTCGGGAGGCACCACCCTCCTCAAAGCTCTCCCAGGATCCCCCCTCTGGAGCGCGGAGAAGAGGAACGGGCAGAGGATGCTGTGCCCACCCCCACGTGCATCTCACCCCACCAGGAGCCTGGGTTTATCCTCCACAGCATCCAAGCTGCAGCCTCCCACTCACGGAGGGGCAGCAGGTACAGCAGGTGACAGAACGTGACCTGCATTTTGCCGCAGGGCCAGAGCTGGATCCAATCCCAAAGTCCCGAAGGCTGCTCTGCCTCAGCATCATCCCGGCACAGACGGGGCTGGAGAGCAGCAGCCAGGCTGACAGGGCACCAGTGAGCAGAGATAAAAGCAAGTTCCATCCATGTGCAGTCCCAGACCCCAGGGAACCCCAGTGTTACCTGCAACCACGCGGCAGGAGGGACAGAGGTGGTTTCTCCTCCTCTCCGTGGCTGGAAAAAGTTGTGGCAGTTCCTAATCCAGCGCTGGCCGATGGAACGGTAAATCCCAGCCAAGACAGGGAGGCACAGCCAAGGTGGCCGAAAGAAATGGAAAAATACCACCGAGGCTCCTGCAAATTCCCGTGGAGGAAGAGGCAAAGTGCCATCGACACCCTGCTGGGGAGCAGGAGGCGAGACTTGGTGCCATCAGCTCTGTGCTCCCTCCCCGTGCCCAGCAGCCGCTGCGCCAAGGGCACATTTAGCACCTTTCACACATTTGTCACGGCAAATATCCCGATTTCACAGCTTGTTGCTGGCTAATGGGAACGTCGTTAACAGCCCCGGGATTATTCATGCAGCGGAAAACCATCACCCGAGGTCACCCATGTCCTGCCAAGGTGGTGGTGTCACACATCCGCGGGGATCTCTGCTTCCTCAGTGGAGCAAACAGTCAAAATCGGATGGAAGGAACAAAGAGATGAGGTTAATTAGCTTGAAAGGGTAAATGATCACAGCAAGGCCTGCCAGACTTCAAAAAATCACGGAATGGCTTGGCTGGAAGGGACCTTAAACCTCATTTTGTCTCATCCCCCTGCCATGGGCAGGGACACCTTCCACTGTCCCAGGCTGCTCCAAGCCCCAATGTCCAGCCTGGCCTTGGACACTGCCAGGGATCCAGGGGCAGCCACAGCTTCTCTGGGCACCCTGTGCCAGGGCCTGCCCACCCTCCCAGGGAACAATTTCTGCCTGGGGTCACCACAGGGTGACAACCTCTGGGGCAGCCCCAGCACAGCCCAGCATTCCCAGTCTCCAGCACAACGCCGATGGACACCGAGGGAATGCGCTCACTCCTGCAATCCCACCTGCCCCAGCATCCTGGAGGATCAGCCCCGCAAATCCAACCTTTGGGCAGGAAAAATCCAGCAGGGAAGTGCCTGCTGTTGTGGGACCAACACGTCCTGCTCCTCAAGCATGGGACAAGGACCACTTCATGGGCCAGGAGTGACACGAGAGGAGGCAACTGCCAGATGCGCTCAATCATCTCGTTTTCTTGGGTGAATTACAGAGCAGGAGCCGTCACTCCACTCAGCGGGGACAGAGCTCTGCCTTTCCGAGTGCCTGGCAGATAAGTGCTCCCTTCCTTCCTGGAGTCATCAAAAGCCTGGGACACAGCTGGCTGCTGCTCGCTGCAAAACAGCCCCCGGAGGGAAGGGCGACTGCAGAGCCTCTGTTGGGCTCTGAACACAGCGAGGCACAGCGCGAAAGCAGAGAATCACAGCATGGCGGGCTGGGTGGGAAGGGACCTTGGAGCTCATCCCGTTCCACCCCCTCCAAGGGCAGGGACACCTTCTGTTAGGTTGCTCCGAGCCCTGTCCAACCTTGAACGCTTCCAGGGATGGGGCTGAAGCCATTTGGGTTCGGAGCGGTGAGATAGAGAGACACAATCTGCCACTGCACCCAGAGAGGGTTAATTTGTCCCTCCTCCCCCCAAAAACACCCTGAGCAGCAAGCAAAGGGGAAATGCAAGGATAGAGCCAACCTGAATCCCAAATCATCCCACACAGAGTCAGATGGCAACGAGACACGGTCTGGAGTGTGGTCATCTGCTCGACAGCGATGGCACCCACAGCCGTGCTGGGGCCCGAGGCCAGGCTGCTGCTCAGCACCACATCCACACAGCCTGCTTAAATAACAGCAAATCTGTCCCAAATCCTTGCAGTGACCCTCAGCCAGCATCCCGGCTGTCTGAAGCAGGATGCAGGAACACCAGGAATTGCTCCTCCCTGGGGCAGGGCTGGTGGGGAGAGCTGGGCTGAGCCTCAGCATGTCGTGACACCCTGAGAAACCAAGGTGACATTGCACAAAACCCTGCGAGTTCAACACAAAATCATCCCACTCCCTCTACATCCAGGGAAAATAGGTGCTACAAAAACGCACGGACATGGAAAAGATCCTAAGTGCTCCAACGGGAAGTGGGAAGACACCAGAGCAAGCTCCAGCCCACCCCGTGGTGCCACTGTCAGCAGCTCAGCCAGACCCCCAGTGTTTGAACAAGGAGCTCCCAAAATCCCTGACGGTCCCATTCCATGGGGCACCTTGTGCCCCAGCTGGGCCTGCTTCTCTCTGGGGACCATGGATTCTCTGGGAGTCAGAGATGTCCATGATGGAGAGAGAAGTCCAGGATGGATATGTCCAAGACAGAGACATCCACACTGTGCTAGGGTCAGATCTTGCCTCCTGGTTGTGTCTCTGGGAGTTTTTCCACCTTATCATGTTACTTTGGGCCATCTGCTTAAAGGCCATGGACACACCGGTGTTCCAACCAGATCCACCCTGCCCAGGGGTCCCTCAGAGCCGAGCTCATCCCAAAGCTCATCCCAAAGCTCATCCCAAAGCTCCAAGGCCGGCACAGCATCCAGACCCCGCCTGCAGCGCCGCCGTCAGCGCTGTGGAATCCACCCCATGCAATAAAGAGGGGATTAGTGGCAAACAGTGGCAAATCCGCCGGGCTGGCTGTGCTAAGAGGCTCTAATCCCAACCCCACGCAGCCTCCATGGAGGAGGAAGCACGGACCGATCCGGGATCAGCGGCACTCGGCAGGAGAGGAGGACGTGCTCAGTGTGGTTCTGGGAACAGGAATGAGCCAATGCTGCCCATGGGTCACAGACCAAGGTGATGCCAGCCTGGAGCTGTGCCACGGGAAGGATCTGGGCCTGGTTTCTGGTGGGAAAAACAACTAAGGGATTTGCTGGATACCCCGGGGTGCCGGCAGTACCGACCCTTTCATCCCAAACCTCACTGAGCAGCACCTAGCAGTCTCCACTGGCCATGCCAGAGGGTGCCAAGGACATGCTGGGACCACTCTGGGAGCTGAGGCTGTGCTGGGAGCTCCTGCTGCAGAGTGGCCACCCCAGAACTGTGTTCCTGCAGGGCTTCCCTGCTCTCTTCCAGCCATGAAAATCTCTCAGGCTTGTCCTGGTGCTCTCACCTGCCTGCACAGCAGCGGGGCCTCTCCACTGCCACCTGTGCCGAAAATCCCCTCCGTGGGAAGCTCTTTCACTGGCTCTTTCCCCTCAGGGAGGTTCCTCCAGGTGGCTGCTGCACATCCTTCACTGTCCTTCACTTGCCCAAGCCCCCAGACCCACCCCAGCAGTGCGGGACCCTCCCAGGTGGACACCACCACAGGAGCAGCCCGTCTCCACTTCCAGGCCCCTGGAGCCCTGGCCCCAGCACTGGTGTGCCCAGAGAGCTCCATCCCGCTGATGGCTCCCAGGATGACAGATTTCCTGAGGCTCTCGCTGGCCGCTTTCCTCATCCCCTCATGGAGCAGATTCCAGGCTGGAGGAGCATCTGTCTGAGCGCTTGGCGGCAGGAGCAGCTGGCACTGCCCACGGGCAGCTCCGACCCTGGGATCTGCAGGAAGCTGCCTCGGATCATCCCTCGGATTCAGCCTCGTGCAAACCTCCCCACGGTACGAGAGGGGCTGCAGGAGCAGCAGCAGCCCCCCACAGTCCCCTCATCTCCCAGTGCCATAATTTCTTCCTGGGTAAATCCACAGGAGAGCAGAGCTGCCATTCCAGTGCTTTTTCCTTCGACAGATGCTGGAGAAAGGAGCCCCAGTGAAGCATCTCGGGGCAGCAGCCCAGGGAAGAGGCAAACACAACCCCTGTGACCCCAGAGGGATTCACCCAGCAATGCTTTGATATTTGCCCTCCCCACAGCCCCATCCTGCCCGAGCCTCCAGGCAGGGAGGAGGATCCCTGGGCACAGGTTAATGGCAGAGGTGATGCCTGCCTGGGCTGGCTCCCGGCTCAGCAGAGCTGCTGCTCACCCCCAGGCACTGCTGATGCTGCAGGGCCGTGCTGAGCCCACCAACACAGCCCTGCTGACCCAGCAGCACGGCACAAATGCTCCCAGCTCTCCCCAGTGGAAAAGTAATCATCCCTCTCAGCCAAAAAAATCCAGGAGGGAAGAGTTGCAAGAAGCACCCTCGGGTGCTGAGGACAGATTCGTCCTCCCTCTTCTCACACGAGGTTTTGAGGGGAGCCTCAGGACAGCCTGAAGCCTCCTGGTGGAGGATGGACACGAGGAGGAGGAGACAGAAGAGGAGGAGGAAAGGTGAAGACCCCCAAGGCAGGGTGAGCAGGAGCAGCCGCTGAAAGCCCCGGCCAGCATGGAGGCCCCACGGCCACACACGAGGGCTGAGCACCCACACGCCTGATAAAATCCCGTTGGAAGCACTCAGGGAATGATGATGAGGACGGAGTGTGAGGAAGGCACTGCCTGTCTGAACAGATCTGATCAGAGATACCCTCACACCTCTATGTTGTAAAAACATCACAGGATGCTCTGAGAAAGGCGCAGCAGCTCCGAGAGCAGGGGCCGGGCTCCTCATCTCATCTTTACATCTCCACATCTCCCCATTTCCGCTCCCCCGGCCCCTGTCGGGCAGGGACAGACCCCAGGGTGCCACTGTCACCCTCCCACCCTTCCTCCAGTAAGAGCAAAGCACCCACCAGTTATTTCCTTGTCAGCGCAGCGCATCCACAGCAGGAGCACGCAGGACACCCAGAGCCCTCGCTGCAGCCCTCTCATCCAAGGGGGATTAGGGCTGGGTTAGGGATTTAATCCCACTGCCGGGGCTTTTCTGGGTCGGTGACATGGTTTGCAAGGCGCTGATTAGTGCGCGTCGTTAGCGCAGCACGGATAATTAACACAGCCTGTGCCACATGCCAGCGAGAGCTCCTGCGCCATCTCCCTCCCACGGGCACGGGGGACAAGCCCTGGCCCCCTGTGGGGTCTGGCTGGGGTTTTGGGCAGCAGAGCAGCTGCCTGAGGTCACGGAGGGAATCCCTGCCCTAAGGAAGCAAATCCAGGGGTTGAAGACGGAGTTTCCTCGCTGCAGTGCTGGAATTAACCCCTGGATGCACAGGGAGAGTTCCTCCGGCCCACTGGCTGTACTGGGGTGAACTGGGAGCAGCCCAGCAGGCTGCTGGTCCCTCCCTGCTGCCCAGATGGACGATGCCAGGTCCATCATCCTGCCTGTGCCATGATGGGTTTGAGGACCCCAAGGGACAGACCATATGTCTGTCCATACTGGGAACCAGTTCAGCACAGGGACGTGCCCAAGGTACGGACCAACAGCATCACCCCGGCCCCGCAGTCACCCCAGGGAGGTGATTGCAGTGACTCTGCTCCCTCCCAGCTTTAAGCAGCGTTCCAAGCAGACACAGACACACACAGGGGGTGTATCCATCATCCAGCACTGGCTAAACCCACAACTCACACACCTGAGGTTGCTCAGCACCATTCCCTGAGTTAATATGGAAACAGTTTTGGGACTATGGATCAATCACAGCAGCATTCCCAGGGGGCAGAGGGAGCTCAGTGCTCCAGGGGGAAGCTGGAGGCACAGGAGCAGCTCTGGAGAAGCACATCTTGTGCCCAGGCAGCTCATTCCAGCACAGGCACCCAGAGGCTCCAATTAAACCACTCCACCTGGCAGATGCCACTCAGAGTCGCCAGGAGCCCAGTGTGGCTGCAGGGAGAGGCCAGCGGTTCCTTGAGCTGCTGGCACATGGCACAGGGCCACCCCAAAACTGCTGCTGAGCCAGAGCACAGCCCTGGAGGGATCCATAGGGAGAAATCCTGCTGGGACTGGAGGATGCAGCCTCTGGGATGCTGCTGGGTGTCCTGGAGAGGCTTAAACCGACAGCCTGTGAGCCCTTTCCTGGAGGAGAAGCAGCCCACGCTGTTGTCCACCTCGCTCTGGCTCCAGCTCCGTGTTTCACACCCTTGGAAGGTCTGAAGGATGGAGGGTGCTCTGTGCTGATGGCTCGGGTGCTGCTGCTCCAGGAGGGCTCATTCCCATGGGAAAGGAAAAGCTGGGTGGGAAATCAGCCTGCCTCAAAGCAAGTGCTGGCATTCCTGCAGGATGGGCTGGGGAGGCCACCAGTGCCTCTCAGGGGCAGCTGAGTCCTTTGTTTCTGGGACTTTCTTTCCCTTCTCATCAAATCCTGATGGAGCAGCATCTCCCACCCAGCACTGCACTCCTGCTCCTCTCACCCTTCCTTGTCTGGGCTGCCCTGGCCTGGCAGAGCCTTCCTGCTCCCCCAAAACCTCAAGGAAAAACACGAACTAACCCAGGAATGACACAGGCAAGCCCAAGCCCTGCTGCTCTCCACGCTCCCGTTCCTCGAGGAAGCACAAAGCTCCGCCGTAGCATCCCCATTCCCATTAAAAACCTATTTCCATCACCACCCACAGCCCTGTGAGCTCTTCCCGACGCCCAAACCGGCTTCCTCAGCGCATCCACACATCCCTCCTGCCTGCTGTCTCCTGCTGAACGATGAGACGGAGCTTTCCCCATCCTTGGATGAGTCTACACAACTCAGCCACTGCTCCGGATCCTCTGGGCCTCTCATTATCCCAGTAATTTGTTGCTTCTTATTTTTACACACCTCCCACTCCTCCCCCGTGGCAGATTGTGCCTTGGCTTTCCATGTCTGCTGCCCAGCCCTGCTGACACGGGGCTCCTCCATCCCCGCGAGCCTGGACTCTGCCTGGTGACATTCCAACAGGGAGCAGAGCCAACAGGAAGCTCACAGAGCTCTGGGCTTCGATGTAAGCCCTGCACCAGGCAGTCCCTGCACGTCTGAAATCCTCACCTGGAACACAACAGCCCAGCACGTCCCGCTCTGCCCACACCTTTCCCCATCGCTCCCAGCACCACCTGCCCAGGTGCTGCTCTCAGCCTCTGGAGAGAAGCACCCGGTGCCGGCCATGGCAGCACCCAGCGCACAGAGCGAAGGTCACCTTCGCAGCAAAGCTCTTGCACTTCCATCTCCATTTATTTATTTCCTGTGCTTGCTGCGCTCCCCGTGGCTCCGGGGCCATTTACATAATCGGATCAGAGGCGGCTGCACAGGAACTGCACGTGCCGGCCCCACGGCTCCCAGCCCTTCTTCCTGGGAGCACCTTTCCCTTCCCTGGAGCACCCATTCCTTCCCTGGAACACCCACTCCTTCCCTAGATCATCCATTCCTTCCTAGGAGCACCCATTCCTTCTTCCCAGGAGCACCCACCCCTTCCCTGGAGCACCCATCCCTTCCCCAGAGCACCCATTNAGAGCACCCATCCCTTCCCCCCCCTCCTTCCCGGGACCATCCATCCCTTCCCCAGAGCACCCACTCCTTCCCTGGAGCACCCACTCCTTCCCTGGACCATCCATCCCTTCCCCAGAGCACCCATTCCTTCATCGGAGCACCCATCCCTCCCCAGGAGCACCCATTCCTTCACTGGATCATCCATCCCTTCCCCAGAGCACCCACTCCTTCCCTGGAGCACCCACTCCTTCCCTGGACCATCCATCCCTTCCCCAGAGCACCCATCCTTTCTTCCCCTAGCACTCCTCCCTTCCCTGAAGCACTCATCCCTTTTTCCCTGGAACACTCAACCCTTCCCTGGAGCACCCAACCCTTCCCAGGAGCACCCATCCCTTCGGCTCACAGCCACAGCACCAAACCTCACGGATCCACATCCACTTCCATGGAGCGGATCCGTGAGGTTTGGGGCTGCAGCCAGGGCAGAGCCTGGACACGGAGCATCCATGTGCCGGCACCAGCCCAGCGCTGCTGGCTGGGATCTCTCCGGGAAAAACCTGGCCAGCAAGGAGAGTTGAATTTCTCCTGCAAGGAAACTGGCCTGGCAAAAGCAGCCTGTGCTCCCATGGGAGACGTGCTCGGGGATGGAGGGGGGCACGAGCAAGGTGGATTTTCACCAGGAAGCTCCACATGCTTTCCTGGAGTGATGTTTCGTGCTCAACACAAAAGATTTTGGGATCTTTGCACTGCACAGAGCTCCCCCCACCCCACCACGAGAGGCTGCTGGCAGCTCCAGAAGGCATCACCCCATCTAAAAGGAGAAATCAAGGCACAGAAAGGGATCCGTGCTGGAAAAGGTGACACTGTGGCTGGGAGCCACCAGTCCCTGTGACAGGGGGTCGGGTTGGTCCCCTCCCTCCTGGTCCCCCCCTCATTGCTTGTCCCTCAAAAGTGTCCCCCTGCCCACAGCTCTGTCACCTCCTCCAGAAACAACAGGCTCAGAGGTGAGCTGGGACAGCCACAACCTCCTCCCGGAGCTGCCACGCTGCTCCCATCCTGCTCCTTCCAGTCCTGCTCCTTCCAGGGCACAGCCTTTCCCTCGGGCATCTTCCACCCTGCTCCTTCCAGTCCTGCTCCTTCCAGGGCACAGCCTTTCCCTCGGGCATCTTCCACCCTGCTCCTTCCAGTCCTGCCCCTTCCAGGGCACAGCCTTTCCCTCGGGCATCTCCCAATCCTGCTCCTTCCAGTCCTGCTCCTTCCAGGGCACAGCCTTTCCCTCGGGCATCTTCCACCCTGCTCCTTCCAGTCCTGCTCCTTCCAGGGCACAGCCTTTCCCTCGGGCATCTTCCACCCTGCTCCTTCCAGTCCTGCCCCTTCCAGGGCACAGCCTTTCCCTCGGGCATCTCCCAATCCTGCTCCTTCCAGTCCTGCTCCTTCCAGGGCACAGCCTTTCCCTCGGGCATCTTCCACCCTGCTCCTTCCAGTCCTGCTCCTTCCAGGGCACAGCCTTTCCCTCGGGCATCTTCCACCCTGCTCCTTCCAGTCCTGCCCCTTCCAGGGCACAGCCTTTCCCTCGGGCATCTCCCAATCCTGCTCCTTCCAGTCCTGCTCCTTCCAGGGCACAGCCTTTCCCTCGGGCATCTCCCACCCTGCTCCTTCCAGTCCTGCCCCTTCCAGGGCACAGCCTTTCCCTCGGGCATCTCCCAATCCTGCTCCTTCCAGTCCTGCTCCTTCCAGTCCTGCCCCTTCCAGGGCACAGCCTTTCCCTCGGGCATCTCCTCAGGATGCCCATCCAGAGATGAAGTACCAAAGGATGCTGTTAGATCCACAGCACCCACATGAGAACGTGCCCTGCCACCCCCATGGCCCCTCTTACCTGCTTGGAATTTTGGAGAAGCCATGTTCCTGCTGTTTTATCCTGGCACAACAGTTTTTGGGGAATTTCCCACCCTCCAGACAGCCTTGCTCAAGCTTTTATCATGTCGCAACAACCACAACCTCCTCCTCCTCCTCTTCCTCCTCCTCCTCCTCTCTGGGCTGGACACAGCAAATAGTGCTCTGCTCATCCTTTCCCAAAGGCTGCTGGAGAATCCTCTCCCCGGCAATTCCCTGCCCGCATCCCACTGCCGTTCTGCCTCCTGACAGCAAACCCGGGCAGCACCAAGGGTCTGCTGGCACCTCCCACCACGCTGCCAACCCCATTCCCAAAACTCGGACAAACTCTCCATGCGGAGAGCACTGCACAAGCATCCCCAAACTGCTCTGAAACACAAAAGAGAGACTCAGGAAGCCCTTTCCCCCCGTGGCTACAGAATCCCAGGAGTGGGAATGGGGAGGATGCTGCAACCGTGGGGCTCCGAGTGCCCTCCAGCTCCGGTTGGGAATTATTGTTATTTTTTAAAGCCCACATCAAACACCACCCAACCTCCTTCTGCTGAGGGCTGGGACAGCACTGCTCCATTCACAATTCCCTGAGCTCTGCCTTCATACATTATTCCAGCCCAGTGAAGCTTTGGGATTGGTTTTTTTTAAATTTCCTTTAAATATTTTATTCAGTTTTGCTCTCTCTCAGAGCTCCCCGGGGTATAAAGCAGGCTCCCCAGGAAGGGCTGCCTCACTGTGATAGAGGCACAGCTACACTCTAAACACGAGCTGTCTCCAAAAAACAACCAGAAAGCAGCGTGAGGCTGCACAAGGCAGGAGCAGCAGCGGTGCTGGCACTGCTTCCCAACCTCCGACAACGCGGCTGGGAGAGCAGAGCCAGCACAAGACCCCGAGGGGGTGAAATCCCACAGCCATGTGGAACACGAGCAGCTTCATGGAAGCACTGAGGATGTGAGGGATGCGGGATGTGGGTCTCAGCAGGCTCTGAAGTGCTGTGCCAGTCAGAACTCCCCCCACGGAGCAGCAGGAAGCCCCTCAGCATTCCCAACATCCACATTTCCCAGCTTTACACAAATGACCCATTACATGGAGCAGGCTGTAAGGATGCAGCAGACCTGTGTCTCGGTGGGGTCCATATCCACGCCCTCTTCCCAGCTGCATCTTCCCAACTTCCCATCCCCTCGCCGAGCCCCGCGGTAACACAAGCCAAGGAACGGGGAGCAAACAGGGAGGGCAGGAGGATGGAGGAGGAAGAGGAGGAGGAGAAGGAGGAGGAGAAGCAGCACTCACGTTGATCATAGCATTGGAGGTGATGCGGAAGAGCGTGGCACGCTCGTTCACCGCCTTGATCTTCTCTCCGCTGTCGGCCGGCAGGCGCAGGTTCTCCAGCTCGCTGAGCGAGCGCTGCAGGGCCGCGCCGTGCTTGGCGATCAGCTCATTGCAGGTGCTCAGGTCCTCCAGCTTACTCGACAGGGTCTTCAGGGGGCCGTGCAGCTCGCTCTTGTCTGACTGCGAGGCGGGCTCCTCGTCACCCGAGTCATCTGCGAAGGGAGGGATGGAGAGAACAGCGTTTCCATGGTTACCCCCGGCCCGGCAGCGCCACGGGCAGGGACCAGGGACCTCCCGCCTCCTCCCAGCGCCGGGCTGGGGGTCGTGGCCACCCACCCCCCCGAGCACAGCGTGGTGGGGGCAGCACCCAGAGCCCTGAGAGGCTGCTCCTGTGGCTGTGACCGAGACCTGGTTCAGGGCAGGGTGGCGGGGTGGCACAGCAGGTGCCACACACCAAACCTGCCCTTCCCAGGCTCACCAGGGTCGATCCCCCCTGCACTGGGGGCTCTGCCAGCTCTGCTCGGGGCAGGGTAAACTGGGTCACCTGAGGGAGAGGTCACAGAGACACCAAGGGAAGTAACACTGCTACCCAAAACCAGCACCACGTCTTCAGAGGGCAGAAAACTCCACCATCAGCACCTCAGCTACAGCAAAAATTCCTGCAACTCCAGAACACTTAAAACCAGGAAATGAACCCAAATCCACGCAGTGAGGGTAACACAGCATTTCTGATCACCCCACTGCTCCCCCAGGAAGGAGGTGATTGGCCCCAAGAGGCAGCAGCACCCAAAGCAAATACAAAGGGAGAGAAGCAGGTCCTGGGCAGGGGCTGTGCCCCATCCTTATGCTCAAAAGTTCAGCCAAGGTTTTTCCAGGTGCTCCCAAAACCCACTGAGGCAGCGGAGCAGGGAGCTGCTCCTTTATCTCCCCTCCATCAATCACCGGTTTCTGGATTTCAGAGAGATGGGCACCAGCAAAACCTGGCTGCAGCTTCTCTGCCACGTCTGGAGGAGTCGGGGAAGTGAGAAAATTCTCCAAACAATCCAGGCACAGAGCTCAGGGATGGCTCTGGTGTAACAGGGAAGCAGCACATTCCCTCTCAGGGCTGCGAGAAAAGAAGGAAACCCGTGATTCCCTGGCAGGTGGGTGTTTGGCTGCTATTCCTGGCTCATTGATAGGAGCTCTGGAAATGCTGTGGGTACTGAGAGAGGTGTTCAGGCACTGCTCAGATTGAATCCACAGTAGGGAAACCAGAGGAACAGCAAGCCTTTGATTACCGTGATCCAAAGGCAAGGATCTGGATAAATGTGACAGGACCATCAACCCGGAGTGGGAGCAGGAGCAGAGCACAGCACGGTGTCACACCAGGACTCGTGGGGCACCTACCCAGAATGGATGTGATGGGACAGGGGGCACAGCTCAGGGACAGGGCTGATCCTCCACAGCAGCACCAACCTCACTGCCCAGGGACAACGGGGGAAAATCTGAGGGAAACGCGGCACGGAGCAAACCCCACATGGCTCATGAAGCACCAGGGCAGCATCTCCCAGCGTCAGCCTTTGGTCCCTCTGCCACCCAGCCCGGAGCACACACAGCTCAGAGCTCTGACACACACGAGGAGCAGCTGCTGGAGCCAGGAGAGGAAGAGCCACCAAAGACAGGACAGTCAGAGCAGCCAGGGGAAGCCAGCTGAGAGCTTCCCAAGGAAGGTGAGCTGCCAGCTGAGGTGCTGGGAGCAGGGCAGCTCCCACAGACAGGCTGGGGAGCTGCTGAGCCTGGACAGAGGTTTGAAAACACACCCAGCATCAGAGAAGTCTCCAGAACAGCTGGTAGGGACAGGGGAATGGGAACAGGCAGGATTCCAAGGGCTCCATCCCAGGAGGGTGCACACAGGCACCACAGCCATGGCACGGGCTCACACCACAGCCCAACTCCAGAAGATCTGGCAAGAAAATCGAAGCCACTTTTCTACCAGCACAGAAAATGACCAAAACCTCCTCAAAATCCACTTTCTGATACAAAAGTTTCAAGTATTCCCACAGTGCCTTCCTTCCACGCTGGGCACACAAAGGGTCTCCAGCAGTGTGGGCACATTCCCTGGGCTTTGGATCTTGTCCCTGCACGTGTCCTGAGCCGGCACTTCCAAGGACAGAGCATTCCATACCCCGGGCACTGGCTGGGAGAGGGACACCGGGCTGCTCCTGCTGCCCTGAGCCGTGTCCCTGGGGCTTTCCAGGGCAGTCTCTGACCTCCTGCAGCATCTCTCTCTCCAGGTGAGAATCTGCGCTCCTCCCAGCAGCATCCCAGCAGCCTCTCCAGGCTGTGCCAGCTGCCTGCAGGAGCCCTTTCTCCACAGCTCTGGGATCTGATCACTAACGAGGCTGGACTTTAATAGCCAATTTATAATAAAGTCCCATGTTTTATAAAGCTCCCAGGAGCAGAAGCCAACCCCGCTGTCATCGCCAACAGGAGCCTGAACATGGCAAAACCCATGGGACAATCCAAATTTCCCAATTTTCTGTTCGCAGACATCAAAAATAATTCACAAAGACAATTTTATCAGCTTACAAGTGCTGCAAAAATTGTGCCAAGCAAGAGGAAGCCTCTCTCTGCCCATCCCCAGGCAGTACTCAACCCCAAATCCCTCTCATTTTTCTCCCCTCCTGCCTTACACAAAATGCTGCCCCACAGTCCTGGCTCCCGTGGGCTTTCAGTGCTCTGGGATTTGCAAAGCAAAGCCTGGGTCACCTTGCCCAGGTGCAATCCCAGATCACAGCCTGGGGATTTTTCACAGAATCACAGAATGTCCTGAGCTGGGAGGGACCCACAAAGGTCACCCAGACACCCCAACATTCCCACCCCGTCCCTGGGAGCAGTGTCCAAACGCTCCTGGAGCTCTGGCAGCCCTGGGGCCATGCCCATTCCCCGGGGAGCCTGGGCAGTGCCAACACGGGGATGGCAGAGCACGGAGAGGGACGGGCTCTGCACTTTGCCAGGACATTATTTCCTGCCCATTGATCGAGGCTGTGGGAACAATCCCTGCCCGAGTGCTCAGCTTGAGGCAGGAACACAGCGTGGCCCAATTTTTTATCGCTGTGCAGAATTATATAAACGCCTCGAAGGCCAGGAAAAGGGGGAAGGAACCTGGGTCAGCCTAGGGATGCTGCTCATTCCAGCTGAGTTGGCTGAGCTGAGCATCCCTCAGCAGCTCCTGCTGCCCCAAAGCTGCTGCTGTGGGATGTTGGAATGCTGGTGGGGTGGGCAGCAGGATCCCACCTTCCTCCTCCTGCCTGGGCAACTGGAATCATAGAATCATGGAATGGCTTGGGTTGGAAGAGGCATTAAAGCTCATCTCATTTCATCCTCTTGCCATGGGCAGGGACACCTTCCACTAGAGCAGGAATGAATTAATAATATATATTTTTATATATATATATAATTATATTATATATATATAATTTTTATATCTAAAAATATCTCAAGCAACGTAATTTACTGCAATTGCCTCAAATCAAAGCATGGCAAGAAGGAAATCCAATGTCACAGCTACAGTCAAATAAATCAGAGTTGGTTAAAGCAGAAGTCATCACGCAGAGCACCCAAACCTCCTCACTGCCATCCCCCAAGGTGGAGCGCTCACACCGGCTCTGAAGGTGCTTCCATCTTTCTCCTGGGAGCTCCAGGGAAAGCTGACCAAATCCCAAAGCCACAGAAACAGGAATCCTTGTTTCCTCCAGCAAGCAGCAGCCACTCAGATCTGCCCCAGCTCTGGAGCAGCAGCCCCAGATCCGAGCAGAGGAGCCCTGGTCCCACCAGGCCATCCCCACCAGCTCTGCAGCTGCTGCTGGTGCCAGCAGGACAAACTGCCACGGGAATGCTGTGACATCCCCTCGTTCCCCCACCAGGGTTGGTCTCAGGGAAGCTGCTTGGAATCACAGGATCATTCAGGCTGGAAAAGACCTCCAAGACCATCGAGTCCAACCCCTGACCGACCTTTGCACGTGACACACCAATTCCTGCAGTTACAGCTGAAGAGTATCACGAAGGGCTGCAGGAGAGAGCAGCAGAAATATTCATCCTATTGCTGAGGATGAAGGATTCGCTCATCCAGAAAGGTGGAAGAGCAGCAAGCCTCTGCCTGGAGGTCTTTGCTTGGAGCCCAGCCAAACACCACAGCTTTGGGGATCCTGCCCTTATTCCAGCTCTTGTATCAGCTCAGACAGGGAAAAAAATGGTTTGGCTTTGCTAAGGCTGGGAGAACACCCTGAAGGTCAGGAAATACCCACAGAGAGAGTCTATCCAGGGCTCCTCATTCGAGGATGGACCACAGGGGATTTGCAGAAGCCAAAGTGCAATGGGACCAGCAAGGTCCCAGCACTGGGTTAGGAACCCAATGGAGGTTCCTAATTGCACTCACTCCAGGTCACAGCACATCTTGGAGGCTGCAAAAACACAGATTCCTAAATGCTTGGGAGGATTTAGGAGAGGAAAGAGGGGGAGAGGGGAAACACAACTCAGACTCAGGGGGATGGTGANGAAAAGACCTCCAAGACCATCGAGTCCAACCCCTGACCGACCTTTGCACGTGACACACCAATTCCTGCAGTTACAGCTGAAGAGTATCACGAAGGGCTGCAGGAGAGAGCAGCAGAAATATTCATCCTATTGCTGAGGATGAAGGATTCGCTCATCCAGAAAGGTGGAAGAGCAGCAAGCCTCTGCCTGGAGGTCTTTGCTTGGAGCCCAGCCAAACACCACAGCTTTGGGGATCCTGCCCTTATTCCAGCTCTTGTATCAGCTCAGACAGGGAAAAAAATGGTTTGGCTTTGCTAAGGCTGGGAGAACACCCTGAAGGTCAGGAAATACCCACAGAGAGAGTCTATCCAGGGCTCCTCATTCGAGGATGGACCACAGGGGATTTGCAGAAGCCAAAGTGCAATGGGACCAGCAAGGTCCCAGCACTGGGTTAGGAACCCAATGGAGGTTCCTAATTGCACTCACTCCAGGTCACAGCACATCTTGGAGGCTGCAAAAACACAGATTCCTAAATGCTTGGGAGGATTTAGGAGAGGAAAGAGGGGGAGAGGGGAAACACAACTCAGACTCAGGGGGATGGTGAGGGACACCCAGCAGAACCCAACTGAAACATTTTCCAGCACAGCCCAGAAGGAGTTTTAGTGATGGCTTTGAAGGGGGTTCCAAACATGCAGGGAATGAGGAGGAACCAGAACAGGGGAAGTGAGGACTGGCTGAGGTGGAGGATGCTCAGGGGCTGGAGCGGGTCCAGGGAAGGGAACGGAGCTGAGGAAGGGGCTGGAGCCCCAGGAGCAGCTGAGGGAGCTGGGAAAGGGGCTCAGCCAGGAGAAAAGGAGGCTCAGGGGGGACCCTGTGGCTCTGCACAACTCCCTGACAGGAGAGGAGGGGGCAGCCGGGGGGGTTGGGCTCTGCTCCCAGGGAACAGAGACTCAGTGATCTCAGAGAACTTTTCCAACCTTAATGATTCTGGGATTCTATTCCAATGCTCTGTGCTCCTTGTCTCCGGATGCTGCCCTCCCTCCTTTCCCCCAGTTTGGTCCTTTTGGACCCTCAGCTCCCAGCAGCTCCTAAATCCCATTAAACCTCAAACCAACATCCCCCAGCTGGGCAGGGCCAAAGTGGACCGGGACCATATCTGGGACCAGCAAAGAGCCTGGAGGCCCTGCAGGAGCCAGGAAGGCCACCCTGCTCCTTCACACATCCTCCAAGGACACAAGGAGTGCTTTAATCCCTGGTTTCCAGCCCCCAGCACACCCTGTCCCTGCAGAGGGAAGGGCTCAGTGATGGATCCCCTCTTTCCATGCAGGACGACAGCAGTGCTCCCACCTGACCCTCATCCCTCCTGGTGCCCCAGCTCTGCCATCTGCTCTCCACGGAATACAGACCCTCCCTACAGCAGCCAACCCTCAGGGGGCGGCAGGGGGGCTCCCAGTCCCGTGCCGGGATGCAGGTGGCCCTGGATCCCCTCGGGAAGCAGCACATCCCTGGCTCAGGAGGCTCACCCCGGCTCACCCCGCTCCTGCTCAGCACAAGCCGTGCTCGGAATGAAAGGCACACATTCAGCCGGAATTCCTGTCGCTCTTCCCCAGGGAACAAAAGCTCCTCAAGAAAACAAACATGAAAGGCTGGCAGGAAAAATTTGACAACAAATTGCCAGGTTCCTCTGGCTCCTGTGCCACGGATGAGGCAGCCCAGCCTCCACAGCATCCTCCTAAGGATTCCTGCATTCCCAGGGTGCTCTGGAGATTTCCCTGTGCTCACCAGCAGCACAGAAGGACTATCCATGATTTGAACTCATCCCCCTCTCTGTCCTGCAGCCAAGCTTTGCCCCGGCCTTGTGCAGGGCTTGGTGCCAACACCTCCAGGACCCTGGGCCGGAGCGGTGGATTTGGGCTGAGCAGAGCAGGAGCGGCCATTGCCACCCAACTCCAAATCCATCCCTCTTCCCTGTGCCACGACACAAGAGTGGCAGAGCAGGGCCGGCCCCAGGCACTGCAGTAACCCACATAACACCCTCCTCCCTCCTCCTTTCCCTCCTCCTTCCCCCCTCGCTCCGGGAAGGCTCCACAAATGCAGCTGCCGCTTCCCGCTCTCCTCATGATGCACTCGGGGAACATCTGCGAGCACGGGCTCAAATCCCAGAGACACAAACCACAGCAGCTTCTCATCAATCCCCTCTCCAGGAACACTCCGGGCTCATATTTTACACCTCCGACCCCAAACCCAAGTGCTCTCCAAGCCAAGCCCCTCGTGCTCAGTTTGGACTCGGGATCGGCTCTGGCGATCCGGGCTGGGTTTGGTTTGTAGGGCACGGGCACGCAGTGTTGCTATAGGAACAGGCAGCCTCACCGTAAGCTGGGAGATTATTTTTGGAGCTGTGATGCAATTTAATCTATGGAAAATGGATCGGCAGCCATCAGCCATAAGCCTCCTCGGGCTCATTTCTCAGTCCCAGAGAACACAAACCTCAGTGCCTGGAGCAGCATCCCGCCAGAGCCACGCAGGCAGAGCTCACTTTCCACCCCCTTTTTCCATCCCAAAATCCTCCCTCAGAGAAATGCTTCCCATTGCCTGCAGTTTCTCCAGAGCTGGAGGGAAAGCTGCTGGCTGGAGGCACAACACCGGAGCGTCCCCACACTGAGGACACGCCGGGGCTTTGCACTGCAGTCCATGGGGATCCCAGGGACCCAGATCCCACGGGGCCACGCTGAGCTCCCACCCCAAAGCCACCAGGGAGCAACCCCAGGGAGCTGCTGCTCATGGCTGGGCTGTTTCAGATGAGCAGAGCTGGGAAGAGCCTTTTCAGGGATAAACCAGGAGGAGGTGAAGGGATTGAAGGGTTCGGCATTAGACCTTTTATTCCAAAATTCCCAAACTGCATCCAGAGTCTCCAGCCCAGAGCACCACAGCTCCCCAGCCCCACACCATGGCTGGGGCAGGCACTTCATCCCTGCTTATCTTCCTCTCCAAGTCCAGCACAGCTCTTCTCATCCTCCACCCCTCACCTTCTTCCATCTCTCACCTTCCTCCATCCCTCACCTTCCTCCTCCTCCCTGTGAGTGGAAAACTTTCCCTTCCCAAGTATCCTCATTTTCAGCAACAGTCCTCGTCCTTCCTGCATCACCTTGAATCTCTCCCCAATCCTCCTGCAAGCCTGAGCTGCTTTCCCACCACTCCACTGGAGCCTCTGGAGCCTCCCAAAGGCAGGGCAGGCCCTGTGCTGGAAATTAAAGCCAGCTCTCTGCTGGAGGCAGCTGGAATGAGCTGATGGGGGGTTGGAACTGCAGGATCAATACTGCAGGAGTGAAGTCGAGCCAGAGCAGAGATCCCAGAGTGCTGTCCCCAGCGAAAGCTCTGATGGGATAGAAGGAACGCTGATGACTTTCATTCAAGCGGCATTCCTGGGTTCCCCCAAAGCCACCAGAGACCACAGCAGTGACAATGGGTCACTCAGCAGCTGACTTCCCTACTGGCAGCAGGACCTGCACATCTGCCAGGGGGAGCTGAGCTTGGAAACATCCGAGTCACCAGCCCTGGGTGCTCCCAATCCATGGAACAAGCTGCCTTCAGGTGCCTGGATGGTCCAACCCCCAATCCATGGAACGAGCTGCCTTCAGGTGCCTGCATGGTCCAACCCCCAATCCATGGAACGAGCTGCCTTCAGGTGCCTGCATGGTCCAACCCCCAATCCATGGAATGAGCTGCCTTCAGGTGCCCGCATGGTCCAACCCCCAGCACAGCATGGATTGTGCCTCCATTCCCAGTTCCACCTCTCGTGCCCTTTCTCCTGCCGTTTCCCACACTTGTCTGGGAGTTTCTGGATCTAGAAGTATGAAAAACATCCCACAGATTGGGGAAAAGCCTTTTTTCCCTCCCACAGACAGAGTGGAGGGTTGTCCATGAGGATCAGCCAGCAGCAAATCCTGCAGTCATCCCAGCCCAAACTCCAAGCTCTTTCTCCTCACAGTAAATCCACAGAAATCAATCCCACCTCCTTTCCAGATACCCTGTTCATCCCAACACCAAGCAAGGGTATGATTCAGAATCACCAGCCCTTCCTGTGTGGAACTATCCGGATCTCTGGGATCCGGAGCTCACCCGTCACTCCTGAAGCAGAGCAATTTCCACCACAGCTCTGGCAGACACAGCTGCTTTCATCACTTTTAATCGCTATGAATATTAAATGGAGCAGGGATCTATATTTAATAGCCTGGCCCGGCTGCCAGGGAGATGGATGAGGTTTATAGCAGCTGCAGATGCAGGAACAGGCGGAATTTTGGTGGTTAGAAAGAATTACACTGAGAATTAATCATCAAAATAGTAGGGAAAATAATCATTCATAAATCATTCCAAATCCGGGTGATCACTCAGCAATTACCACCAACCTGGCAGGGCTGTTGCCTCTCCCTGCTCATGCAAAGGGAAAGCTGCTCAGGCAAATGGAAGCCTAAAAATAGGGAAAACTGGCTGCTCCTGACAAGCTGGGACATTTCCTGAAGTCACATTCAGTGGGAGCAGGTGGGGGGGGCCCACCTGGTGATGGGGCTCCACAGAGCAAACGCAGAGCTCAAGGACCACTGCTCCTAGGGGTGCTCACCTGGAGAGG
>VZRS01009240.1:1691-188583 GCA_013398055.1 Ifrita kowaldi
TTTTTTTTTTTTTGGTAAAAAGCTGCCCCAAATCCTGCTTAAGAATGTCAGGATGGGATATGAGTAGTAACATAAGGTGGCTGCTTGAGGCCAAATTTGGGATTCTGGGTATGCAAAAGTCTGTTCTGCAAAAATCAAGTTGACGCAGAAGATGGTCCAGAAGACGCTCTGCTGTTAGTGATAAGAAAAGCTGATTAAACCCTATGGATTAGTTTCCCTACTATGTTTTGGGGCTTTTTTCCCTTTATTTTGTAGAGCAGAAGATCTGGGATTTTTTTTTTCTTGAGTAAGAAAACATTAAATTATCTTCTGATGAATATTTCAGGCATAACCTCATACAGTAGCCATTGCTTCCCACTTAAATATTCCAGGTTCTTTTGTCCAGTGCATCTCAGTGTGCTGAGTACATGCACTTGATGCAGTGCTGAATGTTCCAGGTGGTGTGGAGTGACTAAATGTCCTACTTTTCTTTTGGTGTTTGTCCTACTTTTTTAGAGGATTCAAGTGGTATGGCCAACTGCTAACAGTAATCATAGCCACAGATATTAGTACTCTCATCCTTCTTTCCTTCACTTATGAAAAGATTTTGTGCTGATAAATGCTTTTCAAATTCATAATTCTCATGTGGTGCCACAAATAATTTACAAACATCTGTAACTTCCCATTTTGCAGCCAAGTCTACTGAGTACAGTTATGTTCATTAACGATGTTTCCAAAACAAGCTTGAACTTTTAAAATAAAGCCTCTTTAGTGTTCTAATACATGTTCAGAGCAGTCAGAAATAATGCTTAAATGTAGGAAAGACCTGAGTATTTCTAAGATGGCTGAATGGAAATTTTCCTGTGTTCATAACCATGAAGACACATCAGAGTTAGTATAAGTGAGAAATTTTAGTTCAATTGGTTTCAGCATCCCTAGCAGAGGGACTTGACGCTGCTTTGGGCAGGGTGGCTGAACCGGGTGAGGTGCAGAGGTCCCATCCCATCTCCCCTACTGGGACTGTGTGACACTATCTGAGATTTTGGGTTGGTGATTTTTGATGTGGGGCTTTTTGAAGAGAGCTGCCCTTAGAAGAAACAGTCAGTGCAGACAGCAACAACAGATTGTGCACTTGTCTTTTTACTTGGCTTTACTTAGAATGCAGCGTCCATTCCGAAATTCCTCCTGGCAAACATGTATGTCCTAGTTTTTGGCTGTAGCTGTCTGATCACCCTCAAGGTAGATCACACCTGCCATGCTGCTGCATGTACCAGGTACTTCTCTTTTAGCTGTCCTACTTTTCTGCATGTCAGATCAATAGAAGCAGGTATTAGAGTGTGTGCAATGGAAAATAAGAGGAAAAAGGACTGATCTTGAGCATCCGCTAGATTATGTGTGTAGTAATTTTTTAGGCCGAGTAAAATTCCTGCTTTCTTTTGCATAACACTGTTCAGAGGAGGCTGGAATGTCCGATTTTGTTTTCTTATGATTGCTAGGTGGTTTTTGTAAACAAAAGAATAATTCAAAAAGCTGCTCTGCAACTCTTAATACTTGACTGGGGACGTGTCACCTAAAATTATCTCACAAGTTGTGTATGAAGACAGGTGAACGCCTCATCCTGGTTACTCATTTCTGACCCTTTTATGATGAGTAATTTTTTTATCATCCTGTCTCTACCATCAGTTCCAAGCCTGTTAGCAGGAGAAGCCTCAGATACATGCTTCAGGCACATACTTATTTGTAACTTTGGAAAAGTCACATCCTCAGTCATCTCAGTGCTCAGCCACAGAATGTAAAGGGAACAGTAGAGAGGTTTTTGTCTACTGCTTGGCAATGCCCTGCAATTGGGAAGGACAGATAATCATTTAGTCTCCATTTGTGTCCAGCACAATCTGTGCCTATGTTTGCATTAAAAAAGGGACCTCCCCAGTCCAGTAGTTCTTCTGTCATCCTTACAGCAATGGAGAGTTGGGACCCCTCAGCCTGCTGGTCATTCTGGCATTTGAGACTCGTCTATCCATGGTCTGAGGGTATGGAACAGCAGTGTTGTCAGCACATCCCGTGCCATCATGGTAATTCTGTCTCTTCGGGTGCTTTCTTACAAGTAAAATGCAAACAGCTACTCGTGTGGCAAAGAGACCAGATTTACTGCTCTGCAGGAGCTGTGTGTTTACCACAGCGATGCAAGTCCCTGTTCCTGCCAGACCGAGGCAGCGTTGTCTGTTACAGTCTGCCCACGTCCCCCCGTTTTTACATGATTAATATCCCTGTGGCCAGAGTGACAAGGAAGAGCATCCTCACACAACCTTCAGGCTTTTGTGCAGCTGATGAGGAGAAAAACAGAATCTAAATCTTTCCACATCTCTGACCCAGCAAGGGAGATTATAATTTGATTTGCTTTAATTCTACAACACCCGAACACCAAGCATGATTTAAAGTGAGGGAGAGCCGTTTTCCTTGGTGGATGTGAGCAGGACTGACTGGGTATCTCTCCAGATCAGGCCATGGGATGGGTGCTCCAGCCTTTCAGGCACATCCACCTCTGACTTTTCTTAACCACAAGCCACAGGCATAGGCTTGGCTGCAGACAGAGCTCTTTCTCTTCCTGTCCAGGAGGGTCCCTGGGCTAGCTGAAATCTCTGGTGAGCTTCCCAGTCTGTGTCTCTCTGCTTCTTTTCTCCTGGTTTTGTGTTCAGGGCCTGAAGCTCCTCCTCCACCATGTGTCCCAGGTCCCACTCCGTTCTACCCTGACCAGTGATTTATGTTAGAGAGAGGAGCACTGCAGCCACTGAAGCTAATCAGAGAAAGTTCCTGCCTGTGAGAGCAGAGAAAGTTCATGATGGATTCTCTTGCCCTCATTTCCAGCTCTGCCTGGAGGTGTGATTCCCTGGGGCAGTCATGTCTGCAGTCAGTGCCTGCTCCACTGGTTTGGAGAAAGAACTGAATCACACTGGCAGGGTTTTTGGTTGGGTAACTCAGCGAAGCTCTGCACAAGAATAATCTCTCTCTTCTTCCCCCTCCTTGCTCTTCCTTGACTCTTCTGTAAGCAGAACACGACCTGAGCTTCACCCCCTCTAGAAAGAAATTCAGGAGCGTACCTAGCGTAGTTATATGGCAAAACCCACCACCTTTGCACCCTACCCCCTCTTCCCACATCCAAGCTATTACACAGAAATATTCCCTGATTCTCTGAGTTTATTAATCTTTTTTTTCAAGGGAATGAATAGAGATATTCACAGCTTTTGAACAGCAGTAGAAACCCATTAAGTTGCTCTGTGGCAATCTTGTCAGGAACTTGTTCCTTTAGCAGAGACACATTTCAGAATGCTCTACACTTACTCCCAAACCATTTGGATTCAGTAAATGCAGGTGCCACTGAGGCATTAGCGTGAGCAGGCCTGGACCCTAAGCTTTGAGTGTAGTTAGATCTCCTCTGGGTCTGCTCCAAATGGAGGAACAAGCCCAGCAGCACAAGCCCCTGCACAGAAACATGTAGCAGCTCCCGTGCTAATTCTGCACTCTGCTTCTCAGTGACGGTCTAGTGAGAGCTACCTCAAAGACATCCATTTTGTTGCTGGTACAGGTTCCTACCCTTAAGAAAGTCCTGCTGACTGAGGCTAAGGTCTCTCCTCTCTGAGCTCATGCTGTTACTAAGGACTCTGCACAGAAAACAGTAGGCTAGAGGGAGGGAAGGAGAGAGCTGGAATGCACAGTGCAGACCTGCTTGCAGGATGTGCATTCCCCTCTAAGCAGTGCCTGTTTGGAAGGGATGTAGCTGCCACCCAGCAGGCTGGCAGCACCAAACCTCTCCTGGCCTTACATCTGCAGGCAGGTATTGTCACTTCTGCGGACTGAATCTGAGTGAGGGATAGGGATGTAACCCATGAGACTCCTCACTCAGGCATTTTGCTTTTGGCAGAGATTAATGCTCATTGTTTAGCAAAAGAAATAAGTCGTATTCTCTCCTTTTATCCCCGTTGTACAGCTGGATGAGAGAGAGGGTAGGAAATTAATCTGTTCCGTGATTTCAGTGCATCCAGAAATGTTATATACTACTTACCTATATTCACAGTGGGATACTCCCTACCCAAAAATCCAGCTGCTGCTATATACCATCCTGGTAATATCCCATAGCCAGATGATCCTGTATTCAGAAGAGCTCCTGAGAACTACTAATATATCTGCAGCAATGGTTCATTTTTCACTGAGGCAGTGACATCCTAATCTATGGACCAGATGGAGTGGGGCCTTGGGCAATTGTAATCAAAGAGCAACAGCCACAGTTTGAAGGAAAGAGATTCCCTGTTGGTTTTCTATTAAATGCTTCTATTTTCATTTTCATTTGACTCAATTGTGTGCATCACCATGGCCCACTGAACACATCTGGCTGACATCTTAGATCACATACCCAGCACATTACTGTGTTTGCTCAAAGTTTCACTCCTTCCAAAGTCAGTGGCAATGCTCTGTGACAACGACTTGTTTTATCCTTGTCCTTAGGTGGAGTTTGGGGATCAACAGAAGCAGTTGCAGGCAAAGGCAGGCTGAGAAAATCCATCACTGTAATGATGAACCACTCCCATTCTTCTTCACCAACCAAATACCTTTGCTGCTGTAGAAGGTGGAAGATTAATTTGTCTTGGATACTGGAGTGCAAAATATGACCACTTAGAAAAAGTATAATCCCACTGAGTTACTATAAATTGGTCTAGTTCAGTCCCTGCAGAAAGATGCATTCTGCATCTAATACTGACAAGGACCTTTGCTCACAAATTGTAACTGGCCATTTCATCAGCCTGTGAAGGAGAGGTCTTAGTGTCTTCAGGTGTTGATGAACACATAATTGTATTTTGTCTCTTTTTTTTCTTTAAGTAAATTAGTTAGATTAGAATAAAATCTGATATTCTGCTTTTTCATTGTCTCATAGCTTTCAACTATTTAAAGGTAATCATTTTACTTTCCCTGTGAGAAAAAAGTTGTAGTTACAGATCCTGTCATATATACTGCTTCCCTAGGTTTGGGAAGACATTAGAGTTCTTCTAAATGTTCTCTTTACAAACTCTGTAGCATTTTCAGCGATTGCATTTCAACAAACTCTGTGGCTAGTTTGGTTTTGAACAGTTTCACATTGCATTTATCTTCCAGAAAGTTACTAAGTGATATGGCTTTAAAAATTGGTTTTGTTATTTTCATGTTGTTAATTGACATGCTAATTATGACTGACACAGGCATTGTTTTTAAATCCCATGTTTTTCTTTCCCTGCATACAGTGCATATTCTTTGAATTCCTATCACATTGTGATCTGGTGTCAGTTCAAAGACTGGCTTTGCTTTTCAAGCTGTTTAGACATTCTTTTCACTTAATATGCTGCTTTAAGGATCTATGATAAGAAGTTGCTGAGGGCAGTGTAAGACTCTGGGACTTGACTAGGCTAGATTAGAACAGCCATGTATTTTACATTAAATGAGAGTGGTCTGAACCAGAGTAACGAGCCAATACTTGTTATCCACGCTCTCCAAATGCACAGGCATTATTGACTCCATTTATATGACATCTTCACTTGCTTTGTTTTCTTGCTTTCCCTTGCTAAGAACAGATGGGAAGAGTAATTTAAATACCGAATACCATAAGGTACCTGGAGTAAAGTAAATTAAGAAAATACCATAAGTGAGAGAATGAAGTGTTAAATCACTAACAGGAGATTTACAATTAAGAATTAACAGAGAAGATAAGCTTTGCCAAGAGACAGAAATCGCTTCACAGAGTGAATCTTGCAGAGGATGGGCAGGTTGCTGCTGTTACAAATGCATGAAGAATCCCAGGTCATAGAAAAGAGGAGACTCAAGAGGTCCAACATGTAAAACAATGTATGGATTTATCACACTGTAGCAGGCAACAGAAGTTGGGATAATGTTCATTCCATGACGAAAGAGGCAACCAATACCAGACTTGACTTTGCTTCACAAAAACATGTGAATACCAACAGAAGGAATATATAGGATGGGTAATGAAAACAAAGACAGCACCACATGCTTAGATGAAAATTATACATAGTGAAAATGTACAACATAGCAGCCAAAGATGAAATCACCTAACTGGAAATAAATAAGACATTTATTTTTTAACTGTTATACAGAAGCATATGTGTTGCCAAAAATACTTTTGGAAGATACTTGTAGGAGAGTCACACGTAGCAGGAAGTAAATATGGAAACAGAATGGACAGTAATAAGCTTATTAAGCACAAAGTATGTGAACAAAACTGGAAAATAAATGGGAAATATACTGGACAAGGCATAATTTGTAATATTGACCCAGAAAAGATCTCAACTCGCTTAGCATCGTGCTACGCACTCCCTGCAATTCTTATCTTTAGGAAAGATACTCTTAAATCAGAGGCAAAGGGGGGATATTAGTAGGATCACTGAATGGAGGATGTTAAAACCACCACATTAATTTCTGTAGGAACAAAGCACAGTTTCTTCTAGTACCAGGACAAAGCTAAGCAAACCAAACAGAAAATTCTGGATAATGCAAATAATGCTTGAATAAATAACATAACATAAAAAGTGCAATGAGTATGTCACGGGTGAGATGACGGGGGAGAGCCTGTCCACACAGACGAGGAAGATATGTAAAGATTCATTGGGAGGGTTGGAAACATTTGCCCCTAATCTGGCTGCTTGCAGCAACCACCTGGAGCACTGCTGCTCGCTGATGTTTAATGGATGTGCAGTGTCAATATTAATACAGAGTCTGAGAAACTGAAGGAGTTTATTAGGGGACTCTATTCCAATGGTTCACAGCACAAGAGTTAGGTTATGCATTTATTTCCCCAAGGACACTATTAGTGGTGCTGCAAAGCTTTGCTGAAAGCTGCAAAACAATGACTTCTGTGCTACAGACGCCAATGAAATGTGATATCAGTGTGTTCTAGTAAATAAAGAGATTTGGGGTTTTTCACAGAAAACAGTGTCTGCTGAAATTGGCCATGTCACACTGCTGAGATTGCCAAGCTAGTTCACTCTGGGAATTTCTGCTTGCAGTTAAATACACAGCTGGCAGGCATTTTGGGGGCCTAGACCCACTCCAAGGTGTGAAAATGCAGTAGGTACAGCTTAGAATTACATGTTGTGTGTAATGATCTGACGTAGAAAAACAACCAACCTACTATGCAAAGTTTTGTCCAACCTTGAACAAAAGACAGAGATTGCCAGAGATATGACTGAGAGACCATAGAGAAAATGTTAGTAGCAGAATTGCTATTAAAATTATGTAGAAACTCTCGTTAGTTAGGATGAAAATGGATCTGTGAAAATCCTTTAGAGACTGAGAAATTTAAGTGAAGAGCCAGGGAAATATTAAAGGCACTGAGGAAGCTGGCAAAATTCACTAAATATACCAAAACAAGCAAGAGATTTGGATGGTGGAGGACAAGCTGCCGAGTTGTGCACCTGCTTGTGTGTGTGCACTGTCGTTCCCATCACTTTACTAGAGCAGTGGGACACAAGCAGCTGTGTACTCAGTGGAGTTTGTCACCTGGAGCACACAGTTAGTTGTGTGAACACATCCAGACCCAAGAAGGGAGGGAGGAAGGGGACGATGAGCCTGTTGTTTCAGCCAGGACAGCTGGGCGACTTCAGGATCTGCAGGTTCATGGATATGCAAATGCTTTGTCCCCAGTCAGCCTTGCAGATCTGAGAAGCAGCACATTCCTTGCACTAATACTGATCCTGAAATGTCACTAAGCATCGATTTAGAAAGGAACACGTGGCATTAAGGTGACGACTTTGATGGCCAAGCATCCCTGTCACTGCTGTGCTGTCAGGCTTTTGTGGCCATCACACAAAATAATGGGAGCTAGACAAGATATAAGGCACAGCTCTCAAAAGCCAGGCATAGTTTGATGACTTGGACCTCAGCACTCACAACCCAATGTGTTCATGGGAGTCTTGCTGGGTCCCACCTCAGCCACCACATCCTGGGCTGTGGGGAACCAAAGCTGCTTGCCTGTTCACACCCTGGGCAAGGCTTTGTCCCACAGCCTCACGAGTGGATGGGAGAGCCTGGACCAAGCATCAGTCACGGGTACTCTCACTGTAACGAAATGTGTATCCTGGTAATTCAGGAATAATTGTATCTTAGGTTAATAGCCATTGATATCTTCCCTCATCAAGTTTATTTGCTCCATGACATAGTTAGTGTCTTAAACAGAAATCACCCTCAAGGTATCATCTAATCATCTTCTCATCATTCTGCAAATCTGCTTCATATTACCAATAATCTTATTACTACAACTGCAACATTCATTAAGCAAATGGAGAACAGTAAAAATACATACAGTAACAGCAATCAAATTAAGTTTGAATCTCACAGTGAGTGATGGATAATTCTGGCTGGATCAGATTGTTCTCATAGATTTTTCCCCATTATTTTCGAAAAAGGTTTAAATAGCTGAAAAATTTTAAATGACAAGGTTCTCTTCCAGAGTCTGGCCATTTTATGTGACCTGGTTACCACAAAATGGCACAGTCAGGACCAGAACTGGTTGCAGAAGCTTCCCCTTGTGAGCAGGGAGACCTCACAGCAGAGACAACATTGCTGGGTTCCAATGGCAAACACCAGTCCCTGCCAGGGTGAGCTCTGTGGCAGGGATCCAACATCTCTTGGGTATGTCAGATGCTTCCAGGTGACATCCTGAATGGGCTTGCATGGGACTGGGAAGCCATCACTTTCTTCTTGACATGTAGTGGCTCCTGATGTTGCACTGAGCAAAGCAAAACCACAGATTTGTTCTGAGCCATCCGTATTTAAAAGATTTGAGGCTTGATCCTCAGCTCAGGGGAGTAAATGGAAATGCATTCATGAAGTGCAAATGGGTAGATTTGCAAGCTGTTCTTGCCTGTCAGCTGTGCCAGTTTATATTTAGCTCTGCTACACCTGCACAGAGCCACTTGAACATGTATCAAAACAATTCCTGTCCCTAGCTGTGATCCATACTCTCCAGTCCAACAACAGATCATCATTTGTCTCACTGGTAAAATAACTGCTGAGGAATATAAGTGATTTTTTCCATCTGCAAATGTGTGAAAATCTATTTGGAATATTTTATGGGTACATTGCACACCTGATGGAAACATTTGACTGCTTCCTCTCTGGGTACATCAAAAATATCCTCAGCCAACTTCATTGTGTTTATCAACTCTACTCTTTTATTTTATGTTCATTCTGGCCTAGAATTTATTTTTCCTGAGCATCACAGATGAGTTTGTGACCTCTTTGGTATGGTCTGCCAAACGGTCATAGAAGAAATCCAGCCTCTGAAGTACAGTAGGTCCTATTAAATCAATGAGAGGATGGTGTGATATATGCTTATATGCATGTGTAAATTACTGCGTGAGAGAGGGCCAAGGCAGAGAGAGATGCCTGGATCTAGTTTGGGCTCAGGAGAGGCTACTGGTCATTGCCTTTTTGTGCTGGCCCAGTGCCTTCCTAGCTTGTATTCTTCCAAATAATTAAAAATCCTTTTGGTTTTAATATGCAAGTTTGCATTTACCTCAATAATTCAGTACTACTACTGCAAATATAATAGAAATACAGATATGCCCAGGTACATTTTTTAGCAAAATGGGCAGAGATAATAAATAAGAGTTTTTAAAATATAAAACTTTCCTGGATCCATAAAGAAAGAATAAAATGGGAAGTTGAAAGACAATATCCCACCACTGCTGGTATGACAGCCCGTAAATCTCTTGTCCTTTTTCCATTCCTGTTGTGCGACCCTCCTGTCTGGGCTGTACTTGCCTATGACTGTGCTCCTGTAGAGAAATACATCCCAGATGATGTATGCAGCCAGTTTTAGGAGGCATGAGGCAGGTCCCAGGGGTTCCCAGTATGCTGTTCAGAGAGACACAAGTCTTCTGGTGTGTGAGGAGGAACAAGAGGTCAAAGGGAATAAGCTTTCTGGCCAGCTCCCCCATAAGTCACATCCTGCATCACATGCTGCCAGTGCTTGCTCTGCTGCAATCCTATCTGGACTCAGTCAGGAAATGCAAAAATGCAGTCAGCTTTAAGCAAAAACGTGACATGTGCCCCTGGTTTAGTGTTTGCTGCGTGTTGGGAGCCATCTGCCAGCCCAGTGCTCTGCCTGGCTGGAGGTTCCACTCAGGACCCTGTTTCATCCTCCTCCTGTCTCCTTACTCTGTCTGGAGCTGCTAACAGAGAGGCTTCTGCTCTCCAGCACCCTCACACAGTTCAATGTGGGCTCTCCAGGATGCAGAATTTGTAGGAGATCCCTTTCCAGCCAGCCCTCCTAGGGGCTGCAGAAGGGAGCCAGCACAGAGCAATACTTTGTCAGCTCTCACTGTGGTTCGCAAATTTGGAAATGAACCATGAGGAACTGGGAATCAGTAACATGGCTCCTCCTGGCCATTCTCTTGGTGGGATGGAAGCTGAGCTGCAGACCTTGGGAATCGAGTTTGCCCTCAACCTCCTCGTATCTCTGCAAGCAAAGGGCGTGTGTTTTCTGAGCTGGCAGGAGCGAATGTGACAGCAAAGGAGAAATGAGAGAGGAAGGAGAATGAAGGGCTCTGCACAGAGGTAACAGCCGTGAGGGCAGAGCTGGCGAGCTGAGACCTTGGTCTCTTTGCACCAGCATTGCTATTTGTGGCTGGATACAGACAACAGTGAGGCAGTAAAAGGCCTTTTATTTAAGGTGCTGACACCTCGGGAGAAAATGAGAAAAAGAGAGGTGCTAAAAGAAAAATACATCGCTTTTCATTCTTCTGTCCTTTCACTTCTTCCTTAAATTTTATGAGATGAACTCGCTCAATTTAAGTACTTGTCAGCAAAGGTGTGACAGGACAATCAAGAGCCATCCACCGTGCCAGCTGGGAACACTTCCAGGGGCCAAGTGCTGGCAGGCACCTCAGCACTGCCTGAGGGGAGAGCACTGCTTCCCTCCTCCTTCTCCCCTGTCCCCTCCCCACCAGGCAGTGAACGTGGTGCACAACCTCCTGCATTCCCATTAGCAAGTCCTGCGAGCCCCTGGGCCACAGGAACACACTCTTTGTTCAGGAATAGATGAACATGCTGGTAATAAATGTGCAGCTTGAATCTAGCTCTGCAGACAAGTTGTGGGGCTGGTGAAAATTAATTTGTTACTGGCAAAATGGCAGAAAGGGACTGTTTTATACAGACTGGGACTATGCCACCTGGCAACATTTGAGCAGTTCTACCTCAGTAGACTTCATAATAAGCTCTTGCAGATGTTAGCCTCCATCCCTGCTTACTCATGGGCAAAGCAAGGCTGGCAGGTGGGTTGCAAGGTTTCCTGCAAGGCCATTCTGGATGGTGCTGTTACAGCTGGAGGAGGGAGGAAAGCCTGGCTGACTGCCTGTCCTGAGATACAGCTTCCCTCAGGGCATCTTCCCATCTCTGCAGATGTGTTTCGACTTGCCAGGTATATCTTGGGAGCACTCAGATCCTGACTCAGACAATGTGGGTCTCTGTTCCAACCATGAGTGTTCCCAGATCGTCCTCCCTGGTGGGCTCCTCTTGGGGACTCAGTCCCGGAGCAAAGATCTCAACAACGACAGAGCCTCCCAGATGAAAGGAAGAGCTGATGTGACACACCTTTGGCAGTAACAGCAATGACAGCTGCAATGGGTAAAGGTGTCACCCAGGACACAGAGCTGCTGCTGCCACCTGCGCCCCCTGACTTGGCTGGGCCTCCTGGGAACCTGTGCATCTTTACGGAAAAAGCTGAGCTCTGAACATAATATTTATAGACTGGTTTCCTAAGGAAATGAAGATTCTGTCACTTCATTTCTGCCCATCTGTCCCCATCAAACTTTGTATCCACTGGTTATTTGCAAACAAGTTTGATGGAGCATTAGAAGTTTCAAAAATATTCAGATTCTCTTTGTGAAAATCGGTAGCTGGGAAGAGACAAGAAGTGCCAGGTAATGCATGAATCTCCATCTGACAGAGGGGAAGGAAGGGAGGACTCAGCAGTCACCTGTTCTGTCTGAAAGCTCTTTACAAACCTCAGCACACGGTATTTCTTGCTGCAAATATGGTGGGTAGAGAATTCCCAAAGGGAATGAGCTAGGTTAAATGAAGCAGAAACTGCAGCCTGTCAGAAACACCCCAAATGTGAAATTGAGAACTTGAAGCTTTGTTCAATGCACAGGGCAATGCATTTCACTCAGCCTCCTTTTCTCTGACAGGTTTGCAGGAAGCTTGTAAGAAAACATAGCAAAAAAAAGGAAATCTGCATCGCTGTGAAGGTGGATATTTGGGGTTGTTTCATGTTTCATGTTTTACCCACTGAGGGCCTTGTGTACCTGCGTGTGTGTGCTCACTTTATTTAGTCATTAGAAGGCATTGAAGTACCAAGTGGCTTTCTGTGCTTTGTGGTTTCAAATATATATGGCCAGCTCCAAGTGCCAACTGCTGCTGTGAAGACTTTGCCTTTGTGTTTTATTCCCTTCTCTCACCCTTTGGCTGCCTGTGCTTTTCCAAATCACATGCTCCTTATGGCAGGGTTTATTATTTCTCCCTTTATGTTCCTGGCATGCATTTTGAGTATTGCTGTGAACAGTTAGCAAAAGCCTTCAGTTGTCCTGTTTAATACCTCCTGAAATACCCACCACCACCTCTGACTGAAAGGGTTTTCTCTGGGGAAGTGAGCAGGGGAGAGATGATGGCCCAAAGCTTGGACTCTGTGACCTCTCTGCAGCCATATCTGCTGGCAGTAGAGCTCTCCTGCTGCTGGGCATGCCCTTGGGCCACCAGCTCATTTCCTGGTACAGAGCTGAGCTCCGTGAGAGGGCTTTGCTATCACAGGCAATGCAGGCTTCACTCTGAGCATCCTGCTCCCGGTGACGTCTGCTTTGAATTTCAGAACTGAGAAGGCCAAGGGTTTATCTGAGGATGGGAAGAAATAGCAGGGAATTAAACAGTCAGAGGAAAAGTGCAGTTTCTTACAAAGAAGCGGTCAGTGGTCAGTCTTTGCAAGTCAATAGCAGATGCAGGGTAGCAGAGACAGAGTGTTTGAGGCATGCTAGGGATGCTGGGGCAAGTCAGGGGCCTGCATGGTGAGCTCTGGGATGGCAGCAGCCTCTGTCACTCCTGGCTGGCCACAAGCTCACTGCTTTGTTTGGCGTGGGTTAGCAGGCTGGGTTAGCAGGCTGATAAAATCACAGTTGAGCTGTCGTAGTTCTTCTACTTCTCTCTCTTGCAAATGAACAAGACCACTCTCCCTCTGAGCAGGGAGGGAGCAAAGATTTTAGTAAATGTAGCTTGTTAGGTGGTCTGGTTTTGGTCTCTGCAGGAAAAGAGCTCAGCCGTGACTCTTTAGAGGGCCCCTGGGGAAGAGCCCGATAATGTAACAGAATAATGAGTGTCGAGCTATGAAAGCATTTCATTACCAGCATCCTCACCCCATGCAGCCCCAGTCTGCTGCAGTTATCATGTGTGTCTGACAAGAAAGGTCACCGTGAGATTATCCTGCCTCTGAAACAGAGCGCTTGCATTCCAGCGAGGGGGTCCTCACTCCTGGGTGGGCACAAAACATTAGCAGATACTCGAAGCAAAGGGAAAGCTGAACTTTGGGGTGCTCCTCAGGGACACAGCAAGGGATTTCTCTGCTCTGAAGAACTGGAGTTGTTGCTTCCTGTCCCTCTGTTCAATCTGCTGGGGCCCCGTTGTGTTGTAGACGAAGCTGACAAGTAGATTTCTTTCTCCTAAACCTAATTCTCAAAATTTGCACTTTTTTCCTTCCTATTGCAGTAGTTTTTCCCTTTCACAACTAGCTGGAATCTTGAATAGATGGTGCTAATTCAAAACAGGAGTTGGACCACAAGAGGTGAGCACTCCTGCTACACTTCCCAAACTGAGCTGCCGAGTCCAGGTGCCCAGAATGATGAGGGGGCAGTGTCTGTGTAACACAGCCTCAACCCTTGCCTTCCGGGCTGAGACAGCCTAACAAGGGCACAGCAAACCCCTGCTCTTCCATGGGTGGCTTGTGTGATGTTGGGTTATTGAAATCCCTCTGTTCATTTCCTCTTTGGTGAACTACAGTTAATGAGTTATCCTTCTTTTGCTGTCTGCTTTGTCTAGCTGCACTGCACGCTTCTGTGTGACCCTGTGGCTGTGCCTGGTGTATCCTTTCGTGCCAGAGAGCCGGACCCCAAGACGTGAGCAGCAGCCTGGAAAGCACCACAGAGCTGGCAGCAGCAGGGCTGGGCAGCTTGGGCACTGCAGGGAACAACAGCGAAAGGTGGGCTTAAAATTCACCCCTCACGTGGCTAATGCAAACCTGGACTTTTCTGCATAAATCTTTCTTGAAGTCAGGCCACTTTCTTTCTGAAATGCAAGCCCTTCCATGACAGCATCTCTAGCCCAACCTTCAAGGAGCAGCTGGCTCTTTAAGTTCATGTCCTTCTTCCCCCTTCCCTGTACAAGCGCTGAGCAGCTGAGCCCCCTGCCCCCGCGGCCACGCTCCTGAGGCTTTCCGTGCCGTCGCTGCCACGGGAGAGGGCACCTGCTTTCTCCCTTGCCGCAAAGCAAGCTCTGCAGACCTCCATTTCTAGCACGGATGAATCACGTTTCCCCTGCTGATGGCAGAGAGCGAAGAGTCGAGCAGCCCCGACCGCCGGCATCGCTGCTAAACCGGAGGTGTCACTGAGCAGATGAGGATGGCTGGGCGGGCGGCTGCGCTCGGTGGCACGGGCAGGAGTGGACAAGGAGAGGAGACGTTTCATCAAAAAGGTTTTAACACCTCGTGGTGCTGGATATGCCACTGGAACACCTTTGCTCCCTTTATTTACTCGGGGAGGGGGGGGGGGGGGCCAGCTTCTTCACCCCCAGCCAGCTCTTCCCTGCTCCTGCTCTCTGCTTCGCCCCACAGATTTTATTTGCAACAGCAGGAAGGTCATAAGCACTGGCAATACAAGTGGATTCTCTTGAAACGTGGCAAAAATAGGCACATTCTTGGAGTTCTGTGTTTACTTTATCACCAAGTTTTCTCCTTTCCTCAGCCATTAGTGCCAGGGAAGAGGTCAAGGAATTTATGCCAGTACTGATGGGGTTTTTGACAGAGAATTTTCTTTTACCATTCTGACCCTTCATTTGGTTCCTTACTACCGCTGGTATTTTAGACAGGATCTCTTTGGGGGCAGGAGGCACTCCATCCTGAAAACTGCAGGAGACTCTTTGTTTTGCTACCAAAGCCTGTCACGAAAAAACAGCTTGGAAGAACCATCAGGTGCCTCCGTATTTTTGACTGTCAAGTCTTTTTAGGTACAATGCCTAAATCAGGTAAATAGAGAACACAGACAATTTTGATATTTAACACCATAAACAACAAAATAATCATGTTTAAAAACCTTTACCTTGCCATCATTTTTTTGGTAATAGTTTAGTTCTAGATTAATTCATTTAAAACTCAGTAACCTAAAGAAAATTAAAGTTGTGTTTTTCTCTTTGATCCATTCTTTTGCTTTTCTTCTGCTAGGACAGTGGTAAGCGCTTTTGTCTATTTCTTTTAATTTCTTTTTTTATACGTTTGAGGTAGTTTTGATACCTTTCCATTTGTTATGAGTACCCTGACCATTGTGTGTTCAGCCTGGGACACCTGCAGCCCGACTCTGGCTGCATGCTCCGAGCCCTAGAGAAAATGTGTGTCTGATGCATGGCTGTCTGCTGCATTATTGTCTGCTGCATTGTTGTCGGCCTGAGGATACAAATGCAGTGAGCAAGCACTAATATCAGTGCAGCTTTGCCTGCCAGGTTTCCTGAAGCCCTTACAGCTGAGCACTGGAAACCCGACAGGCTCCAATCCATATTCAGTTTTAGCTGTTTGTTTGCTGGGGGAGGGTGGGAGCTAAACTACTGTGATGTCTCTATACATTTCAATCAGATCACAGACTTCAACACATTAAGTGGCTCCAAAAAGAGATTAATGGTGTTAGAATACATGCAGTACTCTCACATCAAGGCTCCAGCAGGAATCAATCCCTTCTATGACAGGCAGAAAACCTCCTCATAAGCAGTCACATTGAGATCCTGGTTGTGTCTGTAATGTTTCATACTGTGTGTTTCTGATCAGAAGCTGTCTAATCTTTATTATTGTTTGTTTTAAAAGAGCATTACCAGTACCACGTAGCTCAGACACCACCCACCTTCCAGTTTTGCTCTTTGTCCTCCATCCTTCAGTGAGGATGGGGATAGTGAGAGGTGTCCAGTCCCGCTCTGGACACAAGCAGACACAACCTCTTAAAACACACAACATGATTTTTTTTATTTGTTTAATCAGTTTACATTCCACAACTGACAGTTTACTTATTTATTTTTTAATTTTCCATGAACAAGTTGTTTAGTTAGTTACCAGACAAGATTTTAATTGATGGAAATACAGTATTCTGTGCCAATCTGAATAAAACCAAAACCAAAACAAATCAGAACAAAAGGGAAATTGTAAGATGTAGCCAGTTTTTCGATAAAGTCCTGTGATGCTTTCTGCAACTTTTGTCTTTCAAAGTTATAGGGGTTTGTTCATTCCCCCTATTATTTCCCTGATCTCAACCCTGCCACTAAAATGTTCTTTCAGGGCCTCAGTCCTGCAAACAGTGATGCACGTACACAAACAGACATGTGTCTGCACATTAGCACCTTGGATTAACAGAACAAGAAGTTAGGGGTTGTTTCATGTTTAAACAAATTCTGTTCACCTCTGCTGCAACAGATTACAGGAAGAAATGGAAAAGTACAATACACTTGATGTCACATTACTTGTGAAATTAGCCACCACACTCACATCTCACCAGAACAACCTAACAAAATAGTCAGTGGTTGTTGATGTATTGTTAGCACCAATGGCCACAGGAGCCACTTTGCCTCTTAGCAGCACAGAGGTCCCAACCTCACAGGACATGTCACTCTCTATTACTTCTGACAACTGGCTGTTACTACCCAAAAGTCATAAAACTCTGTGTGTATTGGCTAAAAAGTTCTCCACTTGGTCGAGCAGCTGCACACACAGTTCAAATATCCTTTACAATGCCCAAACCATAATCAGAAATGGACACGGTTTTGGACTTTTCAAAATACATTAAAGTTTTATATATTTCAGTGTAATTCCCAGGCTAGCAAAGCACTTAGGCATGTGCCTAGCTTTAAGCATGGCAATAGCATCCTTAATGGGAGATTTATGCTTGAAATTAGGCAAGTGCTTTGTGGGTTCAAAGCTCTGTAGTAGTGCTCTGAAGAAATCAGGATCCTGAGTGTCCTAATCCTGCTTTCACATTTACAGCCACTGCAGATTTGAATAAACCCAGCTACAGTCTGGATTTTCAAAAGTGCTGAAAAGAGAAGGCTCCACCTGCAGCTGGTAGAACTTGTGAGGGGGCATCAAACCACTGAACAGAAGGTCTTTTCCCAGGCTTTTGGCTTCCCATCTCCAAAATGGCTATAATACCTACCTGCCTCAGGCAGGTCTGATGGGACTCATACTTGTAAAACTTTCTAAAGATAAATGCCAGATAAATGCGATGTATTGCTGCATTTCTCTGAATATGCCTGAGTATTGTGGCATTCTAGGCCTTTCTTAATCCAGCTTTGATGTGTGTGTACTGCACTTAGAGGAAACATAAACAGCTGGCCAAGATGTACCCACATGACAAATGTCTTGTACCAGTCATATTATTTTACTTGGGAATGTCCTAGAAAAGTGCTGACATACTTCAATTTGCAGGCATTTAAGTGAATTATTATCCTAAGCTTCCCAAACTGTCAATTAAAAGCAGCGATGACTGCAACTTTTATCATCATCGAAGGATGATTATGGGAATTGCTTCATTTCTTCTGAGCAAGAAAAAACAATCATAAGGAAAAAAGGACCAACGAGGAAGTTAAGAAAGGGAAACCCTCCAAAAACTTCTGGCCAGCGTGGTAGCAGATGGTTAGGCTGAATATTACTTGGGGCAGAAGAAGTCCTGAAGAGCAAATATCTTCATGACATGCACCTACTGTGGATGGTGGGGAGTCCAGTGAGTCTGGTTTCTCCCTGCCCTTTGTACCCAATGCTCGTGCCCTCACACAGGAGTGTTTTGCCACATCCACACCCATTTCCCATGGGCACAAGCGGGGGAGTGTGAGGCAGACCCACATGCTGAACTGGCCAAGAGGTTCATGAGCAGCAGGGGAGCTTGCAGGGGAAGGTGACACTGGAGCTCCGATAGCCTGAGAGCTCCACCCATTCTCCTTCCTCACCCCCTGGGTAACTCCAGTGCCAGGCATTGCTCTGTGCCATGGAGCCCAGACATTCGCTCCCTGCAGCAGGGTCACAGGAGTGGTTATGGCTTTTGTTAGGAGGTGAGACAGGGGTTTTTTGGAGAGAAAATGGAAAGTTATCCAAGAAGATAATCCAAGTACATCATGGGGGTGAGAGGTCAGGCAGGCCCCTCTTGGCAAAGTGAATGGCAGCAGGGAGAGAATGTGCATGGCTGGACACACAGGACTGTTGTAAAGAATGGGAAACAAAGATAAACTGGTACGGAGTCACCCCTTAGAACCTCCTCCCACGTGATGTTGTGCACTGACTTTATCACCTTTTAAAAGGAGGTTTTCTTTGACACTAAAACTCTGAAAAATCCTTATGGGACACAGTGAGTCAATGGTTTAAAGAGCAACCTTTGAGAGTCCCACATCCCAGTACCCTCCTCATCCCTCTCACAGAGAGGGAGGGCAGGAGAGTGATAATGAGAATATAGGGACATTCTGAAAAATCTTGCAGAAAATGGTGCTGTATCCTTAAATTTGATATATTCTCAAGCTCCTCCTCATTTCCAGAGTTCACTCTTAAAGCCTTTATTTCTTTTTCACAGACATCTCAAATAACATAACAGTCACATACGCAAGAGCTGGTATGGAATGAGATTTAGAGAAAAATGTCTTTACAGGAAGCATGTCTGTATTCTCACACACAGGGAGGAAAAGGAAGAGAGGGAGACAGAGATACATATCTTACTCCTCAAAAAAGGGAAAGGGAGAACAGGAGAACAATGTCAGGATGATACACTACAGCTTGGGCAAGGTAGTACCATGCTGAAAAATAACACTTGATTCCTGGAACTCAGCTTTATCTTCCACTTTCTAGCTAAAATCTTTCCTTAAGTACTAGTACACAGTATTGAATCTTCACTTTACAGGTCCCTGCAGGTCAGCTGAAGTCCCTCTTGTCAAAACCTTAACAGTATTTCTAAAAAATAAAGTTATTCTGAGAGATGGGTGAAGATTGTCAAGTCACTGACTTAAATTTAGTTGTAGAAACAAATAGTAGTGACCATACATTGGCATAAGATCCGAAGTTCACCAAACCTTAGAGTTTTCAGAAATCAGTTTAATTTTCCCACTCCTCTGTGTTTGTTTTATTCAGGTAATATATGGGACTATGCAAGAGTTCCAAACTTCTAATACTAGATTAAATTGCTGGTCCTTCTAGATAGATTCACTGTCAATATGCAATTCCAAATTTTGGCTCTGAGAGACTCTCACCATGAGATGGAGACGTACGTTCAGCCTTGTCAGAGCAGCTTTCTGAATAATACAGCCACAGTTCATCCTCATGTTGAGTCCTCAGTTTGGTTTTTCTGAGGACAACTATAATCCCAACAACAAGGGATGAAATTGCAATCTCTTTAATCTCCATGTAAGCTGTTTGTAAAGCAGTTATTAACATTGAAAAAAAGAATATGAAACTACCCAGACTGTATCTTGAAGGAGAATTTTTTGATTATCACTACCAGCTAGATGACTTTTTCAGGCCAGTTTGGGGATAAAGCAAGAAAACTAACCTTTGAACAGCTCAGCTGTTCAAACTTTTAAGATGTAAATTCACTCTTTGAACTGCTTCAGCAATGCCCAGGACTGGCGGAGAAAGGTGAAGAGTTCAGACCAAAGACCTCTGACCTCCAGCACTGGGACCACCCAGTCGTCTGTGCCTGGAGGCCACCACAAGGCACTCACCTCAAATGCTATTTCCAGGGGTTGGGACAAGCCCTATCCTTTGCAGTCATGTTGCATTTTGGGAGGGGAAGGCTGTTGTGAACATCTCCTTTTGTTCCAGCAGGCTTTCGCAATTAACACCTGTGTTTTACAGGTGAGCCAAGGCCATGCACCCAAAGCACACAGACATAGCTGATCTCCATATGGATGCTCTTCTGCACTAGGTATCTGATTCACCTCACCAGGATTTAAGATCTTTTAAGATCTTGGGATCACCCAAGATAGGTGAGTGGTCACTCCATGAAGCAAGAAGGAGCTCCTAAAGCTGACTGAGATGTCAGTTTTGCTGGGTCACCACCTGTAAGCGACTTTCTTCACTACCTGCACAAGAAGCCAAGGGACATGAGCCCATTAACATAATGAACTCAGTTAAGTGCCTAAGGTTAATGGGGACAAAGGCAGGTCAGAAATCCCAGCCTTTGGGTGGCTCAGTGTCACCCACAGAAGTGCTTCTCCCAAATGTGCACCTAAGGAGAACAACAGCATCCGTACGAAGGGCCTCCTAATAAAGGACAAGAGAATCAATTGAGAGAGCTAATGCTGAACAGAAATTCTACCATCGCTTTTTCAGTCCATTCCTTTTCCTTAAAAAAGCCCTTGAGACCCAGTCCTTTGACTGGATGTACGTGTGTGGATGTGCGTGCTGCTGACTTTAAGTGTGGCACCCCCCCTCAACTGGTGCAATGGCAAAATGAGGATTTTCCTGGGAAATAGTACTTTTTAGTTTGTTTTGGTTTAAATCTGCGATACATGAGGATTGTGAAAAAGAAACAGTCCTTTGCCTGAAATTCTGTACATCAACCTCAGGTTATTTCAGGCAATCATGAAGATATGGACATTTTTCATAAATTTACAAATATATATACAGATATACACATATTTACAAGTGTATGTGTGTCAGCCTATGGGCTAGATTTACTACTGCTTTATTACAGCCACACACAAGTATAATGGTTGTTTTTTTACAAAAAGAGATTGGTAGAAAGTTGGAGTGACTTAGCAGTGACTTTTCCTGCATCTATGCAAAAGATCCTTAAGTGGGCTGACATGTAAGTGCAGCCCCCTTACCTAAGTCCCCTCATCACATATACACATAAATAGGACCCAGTCTTACATCTGCTAATGAAGCACATTTCTCCTTGATTCCAATGACCTGTAATCAAAGAGAATTTTACTTGAGAATGAACTGAAAGTTCAAGCCCATTTTAGGTACAGTTTACAGTTTTCAAAGTTGTAAAGTCTGTCATACTAAGCCTCAAAATGCTTTAAAATAATTTAACTGCAGAAAAATACCTTCAAAAGTTCCCAAATATGCTTTTCTGTGTAAGTAGGGGAAATTTTGTCCTGCAAAAGATCAAACCACAAATACATAGATATAAACACTCTTAAGTGATGGAAATTGCCAAGTAAAAATAGTAACAGTTTAAATTAGATATCTGTGATTGCTGTTGGTGCCCAGGAGTTATAAATAATTCATTACACTCTAACTGAATAGTCTAAGGCTGCACTTTTGTTGTTCTGATTACTCAAACCTTTTTCTTATGATCTATATTGTGAATGAATAACTCTTTGTAAAAAAAAAACAGCCTTATGCTCTACTGCCAGAAGAAAACTCTTGAGATAAAAAATCACAAGAGCTTAAGCAAATTAGGAGCATATATGCTTTTTAAAAAAAAAATGTAGGCACCAAAGGCATTTAGTGTTTTATTCACCATCTAAGGAAGAATTGAGGCTGTTTTGTGCATCTGGCCCCAGGAGACTAAGCCATGACTGATTCACACTCCTTGGAGTCTACATCATTTCGAAACTGGGGCAAAATCCACAGGTTTTTGAAGACTTTATTCTTTATCTCACCTACTGCAGATTCCTGTTCCTGCTTGGGTATTTCTGACCTGCTGGCATAGTAACAATGCCGCTTGAAGGAACTGCCTTTACAGAGATATTCCTGTGTCCTGCTGCCACAGGAAGGGCTCAGACCCACGGGATGTGAAGCTCCCTGCTGTGCCCAGCTGCTTTAACTGCAGTCTTCATGCTGCTGACAGCCCACACAAACCCTCTGTAGACTCAGGGTGTCCTGCCATAGCAATGCCTCTTGGCACAGTGGGATTGTTACACTAAGGGATCATAAACATTTCTGCTTTGGAGGGGATACACTGGCAGCTCTTCCTTAAATATCCAAATACTTTTTGATGGAAAATACCAAATTTATCCCAGTTGTACTGTGCTTCCTCATGCATCTTCAGCAGAGAGTTTCCATGTGATCTGCACGCACAACCTAACACAGACCCAGATGGCATCTGAATTGCATTGCAACTCCTGAGTTAAGTATAAAAGAATGGAAAGCAATTATGCTGCATTTTGCTATGTATTTTCTCTCTATGTAGGACACTTTTACAGGTTCCTGGCATCCACATCATGTGGGATGTGCATGTGTGTGTTTAAGGAAAGAAGGGCATGTGGGTGCCCATACATACACACCCTATGCAAGAAAACTTTCGGAGTAAGCTTTTGCCACTGTGCAGAGTGTTAACCACTGAAGGGAAAATATAAAAATGCAGTCCTAGAAGGGACTGACAATTCCTGCTGATGATGCTGTGGGTGACATTGGATTATCCTCACAGAATCCTACCAATTTTGACCTATAGCAACTGCTGTTGGATCTCCTTTTTTTCACTCCCCCACTTTCCCCTGGAGATAACCTCTCTGAGACTGATATTTTCATTGAAAATCTTCCCTGAGCAAGGGAAGGACAATTGATCTGTGATTCTGGAGTGCTTTACTAGAGGAGAGCAGCGTTTCATTTCCCTGTTGCGGCCTATCCTGAGGCAGTCATGCAGACTCTTTCTCCAAGTTAAATCCCAAACATGTGCAAGGCGTACTGCAATTCAACTGACAGCACTGTACCAGGCTCCAGTTCTCCCACTGATGTCAACAGGGAGCTTGTCAGAGCCCCCAAGCACCAGCAGCATTTGTTGAAAAAAGGTTGCAGTCTATAACTACAGCACTGAATAAGGCTGTAGGATTGGGATGTGGTGGGGCAGACAGGATGGAAACCCAAAATCAGAGTCGGAGGGTGATGGGGAGGGAGGGGAGGTAGCATTTGATGACTTACTTTCTAAAGCCAAAGAACAGATATTGTGAGTGTGTAAGCACACATTTCATTTTCAGTGTTAACAAAGACAGCACTAAAATATTTTCTAAGGTATCTGAGCTTTCTATGAACCTCAACGGACTACGGAATAGTTGCATTATATTCTTGGCTATAACTGGAAACAGTGGGACTCTAAGTTTTGAGCTAAGCCCTGGTTTTTGAGTTTTCACCTTAGACTGGCAGAATCAAGATTTTATGGATCTGGCCTGGAGTTTGCAATCAAACTTTAGGTTTTTTTGAACTTTGGTTCCTGACCTTGCAAATTCATCTGTCACTAATCTTTGCATGCTGTTTGTTTCATGCCCGTTTTTTACTCTTTTGGTACCTGGCAAACATTAAGAGCTGTCTCAGTTTTTCACCTTGTCTCTTCCCTTGCTGGCTGGATGAGCACAGCAGTGTGGACCACGAAGGAGTGGGAAACCTGGGGGCAAGGAAATGCAGTGTTGGTTCGTGTGAATGTGCCTGAGCACTCCTGTAGCCCTTCTAGGCCTATGCAGAGACACACAGAGGAAAGAGCCCAAATAATGCATGTCTTTATTTAAGCTATACTTGGTAACGTGTTATTTTCCCTCCATTTCGCTGCTGGCAGTTAGCGTGGCACTCAAGAATTAAGGACAGATTACAGTGATTTTCTTCTGAGCTCTGCTTATCAGTGGGGCTCCAGGGATGAGCCTGATTCGAAGGCGCTGCATGGTGGGTAAACGGACAGCCATGGAGACACAGTCTTCCAGGAATGCTTGGGAATCTGAGATACCCCCTGCACATCTATCCTCTCCTTCACCAACTTTGCTTTGTTCACCATCCATTGAACTGCACAGCTAATGTGCCATAGCTAAAAATGGTCCCAAATGAATTGCATCCACAGGAAAGCAGAATACCTGCACTCTCACAATTCACTCCTGGGAGGATGAGGATCCTCTGTTTAGAGGACTCTGAGGATGCTTTTTTCCCCTTTCATTTATTATTGCAGCTGAAATAACATTTTAAAAAGTAATGACAATTTTTCAAAAGCAATATTTCGAAGAAATTGCTCTGGTCACTGGTGGTTTGTGATCCACTTGTGACTGGGGTAGAAGAAAAAAATAGCACAACTAGAAAAAGAACTGGAGGGATTGAAGTATTTAAATGAGGAAAGATCAGTTGTGTGTTTGCAGAGAGGAAGAAGGGATAGATGATATATACAGGCAGCTAATATGGGTCAGGAAATTTAACACACAAACAGCTTTAGCTTGAAGAAGGAGGTGTCCTATAGGGTACATAGGATACAGGGCACGTGTGCTCCTGCCACACAGCCCCTTCACATGTACAGGGTCCCAGCAGGGACAGACAACAGAACCCCTGTAGCTAACTCGTTACAGTCACGGGGCAACACAGCTGAGTCACTACACACAAAACATCAGCCTGCAGATCACAGGGGGTTGAGCCAATTCATCCTGCATCCTTAGGATCGGTGTTTCAGGGTTTCTGTGTGCAGGGCACTCCAGTGGCTCTGTGGTCTCTGGAGCATAGAGACATGTTGTCCCAGAAGTGCAACGTGAAAGGCTACGTGTGGGAAGGAGCCTGCCAAATATGGATCCCTCATTTCCCCCTCACGGAAAGGGAGACCAAGAACATACTGGTTACTCAGGCTAGGACAGAGTCTCACCTTATCTACAGGGGAAGGACGGGAAAAGAAGAGTGTGGGCTGGACTCTGCAGGAAGCTGAATATCATCCAGGAAAGCACATTCTTGACTTTAAGCACATGAATAGTCAACCAAATTTAAGGGGATTAGTCACATGCTCTGAGTAAAGCACATGCTTAGGCACTTGGCCAGAGCAGTTCTGAGGGACAGGGTCAAGCCCCATGATGCTGGGATCACTGATAACAGATTTCTAATTAGGTGCTCCTCTGACTAAGAAACCACGCACTAGTCAAAAAGCTTCAATCTCTGTTCAGAAAGATACTTCAAAGCCTCCCCTAAAATGCAGAAACTCCGAGTAGTTGTTAGTGTGCTTCAGCTCAGGAGAGATGGAGACACTAAGCATCACAAATTTGGATCTGGATGTATTCTGGATCAACCCTGCTCTAAAGACAAGTCTGAGCCAACAGAAGGTGTGGTGGGGCTGTGACCCCTATTCAGGGGTATGGGAGCACATGGGACTCCTCCCAGTTCTTTCAGAAGCATTCAGGAGAAGGGAAATTCACAATCTCCCAAAAGGGTTCTGCCCTTACTTAAAGCAATGATGAGAGAACCGGTGTTTGGACAAATGGTCCTTTTGGGGATCCAGTTGGAGATTAAGGTGATATGATCACCTGCTGCTTCAGGCATTCCCATAGCTTTTAAGATGCTTCATAGCCACACAGGCCTTACAGACCCTATGCTAGAGCAAGTGGAAAATCACGGAACTGGCCCAAAGATTCAGGGTCAACACTTTTCTGTTGTAAATAAAAGTAATCATAACCCTCTTCACCACTGCCACACACAGACAGACACACAGGCTTATATACAGCTTGTAAACCAACACCATCAGAGAATACTGCATCAAGGCAAAACTGTTTTTATGCCAGCTGCAGAAAAAAAGGAAACCTTTGAAAATCCATCAAACAGCAAAATTACTTCCATTTCTCTAAATCTTACTGCTGTACCTCTTTCAAAACTGTATCTGTAGAAGAATGCACCCTGTGAACACTCATGGACCACACAAGGACACATCATCGCAGGAGCTGCTGTACTGCTCTGCCTGCCACAGGGCCTGATGGTGGACTCCAGACAGGTACCTCTGTGACTCTGGTTTGCCTGCGTCACTCCAGATATCTGTATTCACATGAAACATTTCCTATCACATTCAGCACTGCAGAGGTGGAAGAAAGTTTGTATTCAAAGCTGTTTTAATGAAACAGCTGTAATTTTCCTAATAATTTCTTACTGAGAAGTTGTTTCTTTCAAAATTTTTCATGCTTTGAAGAAATGCACAATTGTTATAGGTCTTTTTTGGTTTCCAGTTATTGGTTTTCTGCATTCAGGTTTCATTTAGCTTTCCAAGGCTGTTTTTGTTTTAAATTTCCTTCTTCTGTTCAATGGTAACTCATCAACCTCCTTACCAAGTAGGCACTTGCACAGTCAAATGATTTCAAAACTTTTCAAAACCACTCTATTGGAGAACCTTCCCAGAAAAAAAATAAATAAAACAATCTGCTTAAAAGGAATTTTCTTCAAAAGGCTTGTATTTTCTACTTGAATAAATGAGTAATTTCTCTGGTCACATCTAATGGAAAATGAAATTGTGAAACTTCAGTTGACAGGAATGGCACTTCAGTGGCAACACACTGACTTAGCAGCTGGCATTGGCATGTTTGGGGGATCTGTAGACAACAGCAAGCAAAAGCTAGGTAGTTGAGCAAGAATGGAAGAAACCCAAATCTAACCTACTCCAACATGCCCTCCAGAAACTTCATTTCTTTGAGCACTGTTAGTACAGCTACATGTGTAAGCATTATTTGTTAGCTGGATATTTTTAAACCAAGCAATACTGGTTTTTGCCAGCTGTGTAAATGGCATGACCTGGAAATTAATGCCTGCATTTCTGTGCAGCAGGAACAGGCTCCTCCTCCTGGTGAGATTTTTTAGATGGAGAATATGACTTTTTATTGACTGATGAGGACTGATATCATGCAGCTATCATGTAAGAAAGGATTGCTGGTACTTTCCCTGAATTAAGAGCATGTTGGGTTGGATTGGTTTTGGGGAGACCTTTTTTCTTTGCCCTGTCTCCCTTTGCCTGCATATTTGTCAGTGGCGCCCTCACTCCTATATATGGCAATTCAGTCAGCCTTCTTCAGAGTCCCTTTGGCTACACTCTTGGCCCTTCTTCCCCACCTTTCCCTCAGCCACTGGTACCCTACAAGGACCCACTGTCCTCACAGCCAAAATGCTTTGCTTCCTTTAATGGCATTCACCCACCTCTCCAGACTTAGCTGTTCCTTTAGCTCTTCTGGGACCTATGACCTGAACGATGGGAAGAGCAGAGGGAAGGAAAAAGGAGACAATAGGAAGAGAAGTAGCAGGAAAAAGAGAAAGACCAAAAAAAGAGAGAGAGTTCCATTTGCAGATTCACAGTTATATCATACAATGCTTAAGCTCATGGGAAATGGATCTCTGTTCTCTGCATCTGACCCTTTCACATCCATCTGTACACAGTTCTCCCAGATGGAGAGAGATGTCCAGTGAACCGGGCAGTTTCCAAAGACAAGATGTGGGAAGGTCTTATTTGGCATACATGAACACAATGAGAGGCATCTCTTACTTCTCTCTTACAGAAATTAGCTCCATTTCCCTTCTCCGCAATGGCTTTTGCCCAGTTGTCTCAAACGTCCAAAGTGGAAACTTGATGAAATCCCATTCCAGCAAATCTTTGGGAAGAACAGCTACCAGACCTCCCCCCACCTCCCTTCTCCTTGGTCAGTCTTCCCCTGGATCCACCATCCTGAAGCTTCGTGAAAAAAAAAAAACAACCTCCTGAAATCCACCAGAGAAGATGCGCTGTCTCAGACCTGACGGCTTTCCTCACGCTTCTGCCGTTGCGGTGCCTCAGTCTTGGGCCACAAACACAGCATGGATGGTTTAGTGGACAATCACATTGCAATGTTTTAAATTTTTCTTTTTTGTTAAAAAAAATAAATAAAGTAAGAGGGAAGAAAAAGTTATACACACATGTATCACAGCATTTTCAAAAGGCCTTCTGCTGCATTTACAGTAGCAGTTCAGCCTCAGTTGTAAGCCTGGATGTAAGGCAGCTGGAAGATTAAAACCGCATTGTTGGAAAGTCCGCTGAGATGTCCTCTTGGAGTTTTTTATTGTTTTCTGGTTTTATTTTCTTAGACATTTTTTCATTATTATTAATTATTATTCTTTTCATTTGTTTGCTTCTCTCTAAAGTTTGGCAGGCAAAGAGAAAATGCTTTTCTACTTTTCCTCACACATTCTGTCCATTTTGTTTTCTGCGTTTTAAGGAGAAAAAAAAAAAAAAAAAACAAACCCAAAACCAATGACAGGACAAGCTCCTGTAATTTTGTTTTAGAAAGAAAAAGAAAGTGGGTGAGTTTCTGATTATAGCCTTGAAGAGGTACGTTGTTGAAGTGGCTCAAATGCTTCATTTGTTCCTTTGCTTGCTGTTTGCATTTTCCCTTCTGGCTGCAATGGACATGCTTTTTGTGTCATCCCCCCCATGCCTCTGCCCCCACCATGTCCTGTACAGATTCTGGTTCCAGATTCCCCACATGGATCCCCTGTTCCCCCTCCCAAATGGCAGTAGGTAGGTGCAACTGTAGGTTCATTTGACCCCTAAGGTATGATGCTGAAGTTAAGAGTTGGATGGAAGAGCCACGTGAGAGAAAAGCTTTCCCATCACTTTGAGAAAGAATGAAGCAACACAGAGTCCAGTGGAGATGTGAGTGCCATGTTGGACTCAGCTCTACCTTGGCACTGGCATTAATTTGAGATTTTATATATATATAATTATATATACATATATATGCATGTATAGGCATACATAGGCATATATATATATATGTCTGTGTGTATTTGTTTGCAATTTGTTTTAGCACACTGTCCCATTCTCAGGTCTAGATTTGGGGCAGTTGGTCCTGGGGACAGGTTGGACAGAAGGGGCCAGAGTGCAGAAGAAGCCAGAGATCAGAGTGAGGCCCAGGCCCCCCCACGCACAGAACATGGACCAGCCATAGCCATGGCTGATGTCGTCGGGAAGTCCGTACAGGTAGCGGGGGTAGCGGGAGAGCTCAAAGTTGATTCCAGCCACGCACGTGCACAGTGAAATGATGCAGAAGGTTCCTGGAGGAGAGTGGGAAGGGGAGAAGGAGGGAGGAAAAAAACAAAGAGAAGTTAGAAGAGTGATAGACATACCCCTGCCAAGCTGCCTGAGAAGAGCTGGTGCAAGCAGTAAGGAAGTGCCTAAAGGAAGATGTTTGTACAGAGAGTGGCTTGGTCTGGAGGCTCCATGGGGAAAGAACTGAGTGCCTCCAGAGCCTTGAATATTGATCTGCTGCTGAACAGAGCTGTATGGAGAAACTTCAACAGGAACAGTTTTTCATTATGAGCACTCCCTTGGGAACCACAACGCTTCCTGGAACCATTCATTTTTCTGAAACTTTGATATAGACAAATACAGAGTGAATAATCTTGTTTTGACATTTTTGGGAGGGAAAATAACCTTGAATTTTTTGTTTAATTCCAATTTTTCAGTGATAGACTTCATAGAATATTACAATACACTTGACATATTCTGGCTCTGTTGAAATGTATGTTTAAAATTACATGGGAAATTTTCTTCATGCTTTTCTTATATCAAAATACAGAATTTTTCATTATACAGTCTCCTTTTAAATATCACTGTAAAAATCTTAAAATCCTTCACAAAACTCAGATTCTGCCCTCTGCATGACTCCAGTTTCAATCTAGATGCCCTCTGCAGTGTTGCTGGAATCTTCAAAATATCCTGTTCTTGTTTTCCATCTCTGCAGCAATATTTCATTTCTTATTTCTTCCTGAGAACACTGCGAGGACAAACTTCATAACTCTGTCAGGTGATGTTATGGAAAGACACACGTATCAGATGAGCTGAACTTTATCCCACCCAGATGAGTCTAATTTTGATCTTTGGTCTCCAGCTTCGTCGAAGCTAAACTCTGAGCTCCCGAAATGTCACAATTTTCACCCACACACCAAATAATGGGTAGATACAGATGTTACACACCTGCCACAAGAGATAACGACTCAAGTCAGCATGAAGTTGGAACTTTATTTTTCCTCTCTAATTCCTCCCTTTGTAGGCCTCTCTGAATTCGCTGGAGAGCCCTGGGCACAGAAGGCAACCTGCAGGACTCGTGCTACAGGACACCCACGGTCAGTCCTGTGTGTCCTCCCTCTGTCCATGCATGGATCAGTAGCATGTAACGTGTGCTACCGGCACAGTACATCCTGCATCTGTTCACTAGCAGCTGCTGGTGACGAATCACCTCTTCTTCCTGGTCCCATCCCTAAACCAGCACAATCTTCCAAAGCAGTCACAGTCAGCCTAGTTTCAGTGACAAGCTCCTGTCTTGTGGTGCCCTTGCATCCTTCTACTCTTTCCTGCCCCTGGTCTTGCTTCTCTTCTGCAACACTTTTGCCATTGTTTCTCTGCTGCTTTGCTCTTTTTAGTTGCAGCGGCATTGAATAAATAAATTTGACACTCCCCACTCTGAACACAGATGTAAGATTATTTGGTGAATTCACATGGAATTTGGTTCAGAAACTGGGAGCATTTGCAGGAACATACACACATCACCAAAATGTGTGGACTTTCCACTGTACCAACCTCCTTTATTTAGTAGGAACATCACACAGGCATTGAATCTATAGGCAAATCTCTGTCATGGACCTGTTGTGAGATCACTCTCACAGTTCTCTCTCTGTTCCCTCGTCTGATCACTGCTGTGTCTGTTTGGATGGTCTTTTCTCCACTGTATTTTGGAATGTCACTTGTAGATAGTCTCTGCTGTAAAGGTCAGGTGCCTTCCCTAATGCCATGTACAGCTGCCATATGGCCCAGGATATTCATAAATACTCATATTATGGGAATGTCACTGGGTACCAGTGAGGACCAGCAAGCTGCTGCAGTAAGTACTATGCCTTTTTCATTCAAAACAGCCTTCTTGCCTCCCACCAGCACCCCATCAGTCTGCAATCAGTGTTCTGGGTTCTTGCAAAAGCCTTGTGAGATCCTAGGCTCTGGAGTTGTCTTTGGAGATGTCCTATACTACTTCAAAGCACAGATCAGGATAAATGGGGAGATCTCCCTCCCACAATCTGTTAGTCAAAAATCAGGTTGTTTGATTAGAAACCACATGTCCTTTCCATGTTTTATTATGTTACTTAGGTTATTCAGTAATATGAAGATGTCTGACAAGAATGTGGCTGTTCCCTGTGTTCCATGTCAGAATGACTAGTACATTGTAGGATCAGGGAAAAAATGATGCCCCAGAGGCACTGTGCTCTGAACTGAGCTCTGTGGCTCATTTCAAATGGTTGTGGTTAGAAAATGACAGTGATGGCCTTTCTTTGCTAGGAAGAACATGGTAATTTCAGCTCTCTCAAAATATAAGATTGTTAAGAGAGGTGGGTGGGAAAATCTGTGTGGCCAGACTGCAGCTGCATTTGCTAAGCACAAAAGGGAAGGAAAAAACTTTGGATTTCAAATACTCCCTGTGCTTTCCCACTTTGTCTTGGCAGTTTGGATCACAAGCTCTTCAGTGCAATGAGTGTTGCTTACTTTTTGTATTTGAACAGTGCCCGATATATTGGCACTCCGCCTTGCTGAGGGTATTCTGCCCCTCAACCAAGGAACAACAAAGAAGAGCAAGTAACAACACTAGAGAACTAAGCAAATCACAAGCATGAGACTTCTCAAAAAAAAGCCTGCCCCCTTTCTGGAGAATGTGCTAACCCATGATGACAAATAATGACTGCCATGCAGAACGTCACAGAGCACAGAGCATGGTGCTCAGCCAGTCGCCCCCCTGTGCTTCTGCAGGATGTCTTGTATGACACAGACTTATCTGTCTCTCAAGGGCTGTCCATTGCAAACACAAAAAATGCCATTTTATGCCACCTAGAAAAATCTTTATGGCCATTTTATGAGTCCTATGTGTTGCTTGTGTCCAGCCAAGCAAGGAAGTTCCCACTTATAGTTAATCTGGCCTCTCACCAGGAAGGCTACTGATGAAAACCAAGTAAGCTTCCTACCTCATGACTGTTCAGTAGCTTTTCATCATGAGCTAGCAATCATAACACAAACGATCATCCTTGCAAATTGCACAATTGTTGGCCACCGTAGTGAAAGAATCACGGGTAAAAGGGATGCAGAACCTGAGCTTACCCACGGAAAAGAAGCCTCTGCTAGTCCAGGTAAGACATGGAGCTGAGGCAGCAGGAGGAGGGAGGCTGTCACTCCTGCCCATGACACTCTACACTACAGACACGGTGCTTCAGAGGCAGCAGGACTGCAGGAAGTCATGAGCATTCCCAACCCTATGATCCTTTTTCTCCCTAGAAGTCAAACTGAACCCTTATGCAGTTTCCTGCCAAGTTTTTGCTGTCAGTGAGGTTCCTTCCTACATGTGCACGAATGCCCCAGATTCCCTGGAAACTGCAGCAATACAAACTTTAATTTCTTTGTGAAAAACACTCTCCCCATAGCCGTGGTTCAAGCAGGTGACCAGACCTGAAGGCTGGTGGTCCAGCCATGGCCCTGATGCTCAGAATGTGAATGACAGGCGGTAATAAGAGCTTGCTGGTACATGAACTGCACAGGGAGATAAAGGCCATCTCCTTCAGCAGCTGGGGGAAGCAGAACTCACAAAGTTCTTTGTACTGGGATTTACACATCATCCTCCTAAGTGAAACACTAATGAATGAGACAGGGCAACAGTGGGATTTTTGACAGGTAATTCACGTGTCACTGCAAAATGCTTCAATCAGGTGAGAGATGAAATTTCATGTAAAGCTGTGTCTGTGCCACAGGAACTGCTGTTTGACATGTAGTCAAACCTCCATCCTGACTCCTTGTCAGGTAGCCTCCCTTCATCTTGGCCTAGTTTTGACAGTGACTGTCCTGCTAATGGGCTGATGATAATCAGTGGTTTGAGAACCTAAGCTATTAAATACCTCTTGGTTATCTTGTGCCTTTCTTATATATTACAGAAGAATATTGAACATAACACTGAATGTCCCTTTCATTTAGATTGGAAGGATTTTTAGGGCAGAGATGAACTTATTTGCTATATATGTATATAAGACTGGGGTCCTGCCATCCTTGCTGCAGGAGCAGATATAGTCAGAAGAGGGATGGCAGAGAAAGGTAATATCAGTGTTGGTCAAAGCCTAATTCCATGTGGATTATGAGTCAGAGCCCTTTGCTGTAGCAGTTTTCAAGCATGATTATATCAAGCAGCGCCATGGGCCTCTGCTGCAAGGAATTAATTTTTTCTTTTTTGTAAATGTCCCTTTCTTTCCAGTCAGCCCAGCTGTGTGAGGGTCTGCAATGCCTCCACAGTTTTTAAACCTCACCTCCAGGGGAGACCAAAACTGCTTGTGAGTGAACTGATTTAAACACAAACAGGCTCAAATCATCCATACCAAATCTGTTTGAATTTTCCCTGATGCTAGTATCCCCTTGAACCATGTCAGAAGCCACATCCTTCACCCACAGACCTGGCTCAACTTCCACAGTGATAGAGCTTGAAGGATTTCCCAAGGTCCGTGGTGCTTTGTGAGACAAGAGCTGGTGCCTTTCTTAGATGCACTGCAGATGAAGGTGAGCCTTCGTGGTGCTAGGGTACAAACAGACCCTGTTGGCAGCAGCTTCATCTAAACATCCTCATCCTTATTATTAGGGAGGAGGTGTCTGACTGGAACCTGAAGGAGACATCACCAATTTGAAGTCATGGGAAATCCAAAAGGCCAGTAATTAAAATGATTTGGGCACCAAGCCCACCTCTGAGACCCTCCTCTCTACATTTCATTTATCTCATGATTTGGAAATCTCTTCTTCCGCATCTGACAGAATGATGCTCATTCTCTCCCTTCCCCCCACAACAGATAGAAATGACTCACTAACTGTGCCGTCAGATGTACAAAGTAAACAACCCCAAAAACTGATTCTTCTCACCTTCTGTTATTTTTAAAAACATATAGAAATGAGAAGTATTACTTATAAATTAGTAGATAAAAAGAGAACCACAAAGGTATGGATTTTACTATGTCCCTTGAAAACATGCAGTTTTCAAATAAATGTAAATCTCCGCCTTTTAAAGTATTTCTAGTAGCTTCTTGTGGCCACGAATGTATTTGGAAGGAGTGCTGTTTACTTAATTATCATCACTTTCTTTTATTATAGGGCTACAGGAGAAAAAAATCTCAGAAGCGGAACAACGTTATCTTTACTTTCTCTCTGCCCTACTAACTTTTACTGTTTTCAAGGTACATCAAACAAACAAATAAAATTAGGTCTGATCCTAAAGTGGAGTGTGCAGCATTAACTATTTAAATTATATCCCAATCAAATGAAATTATTAAAGAATACACTGAATTCCCTCCCAACACAGTGATGACAAAAGCCTTTTGGAGGGAGGGAGCAACTTTGCAGTAAACTCCTTCTGTGCATGGATTAAACGCCTCAGCAGCACGCAGCTCTTGAGAACACTTTATTGCTCTGTGCATACATGCATAGAATATAAATTATTGCTTAATTATGTACTGTTCCAGCAGAAGCAGCTTGCAGCATCACCAATAGGCTGCAGAACAGCAAGGGGCTTACTGGAAAATTGCTCTTATGAAAAAAGCGGAGATGGAAGGATAAATCTGACTGGGTGATAGAGATTTAGTGCGGTATCCTTGTGAGATTACATCCCCACCTGGGTTGGGACTTAATGCATTTTTATCTTATACCATGGACCAGATAAACTGCAGGGTCTGTCGTGATATTGCATTATAGCCACTGTCAGAATGTGGTTTGCATTTGGCCTTTGGCCTCCCACCTCACAAGGTGCCAGAGGTGCCCAGTGCACGCCAGAGCTGTGCACCTGCTGCGTGTCACCCCCCCTGTGTGCCTGTCTAGTGACTGCTGCTGCACAAGCTGGAATGTCTTGTGGCACCAGAGGATTATGTGTCCTCAGCCACAACCCCAAACACTTAATGGGGACCATCCTTAGGCTTGTGTAAATCAGTATCATATGCATAGGAACGATGTTACAGCAGCTGAGGGCTGAACTCCAGTTTGCTGTGCTGATACAAGTGTCAGTCTGTATTTCACACTGCAGATTTGCACATGGTGACATTTCTGTGACCGTATCCCTCGGGGCATGGGACTGCCCTGGGAGTGGACACCCATGCTGTGCACAGCAGCAGCCGGTGAGCTACGGTGATGAGCAAGCGCTGTCTGAAGCTGTGAGTTGGCATGTAAGGCAAAAGCAACACTACTTTGCTAAAGGCATGATGGTTTGATGGACTAGGGAGAAAAGAAAGCTTTCAGGTCAAAGCCTGGGTGAATAACCCTCTGATTACTTTAGCAATGGTTATTGCTATGACCCACCCAGAATAACCTAACCATAATAAAGTGGGTTGACTACAGCCATTAAGCAAACGTAATGGGTCATGAACTTGCAGCCGCAACACAGGGGACAGCAAAAATTGGGCCAGTTGTAGTACTGTGATATGACTCCGATTTTACTGGGAGCAGAAAGGAAAGAAAGGACCTCAATGTCAAAATGTAGAAACATTCTAATCCAAGGTTAGTGAAATCATCCCATCCATGTGCTGGCAAGCACCATGCTTGGCAACATACAGAGGCTACTGGCAGGTTCTTTCATCCCCTGCAGTGTGGAGCTCACAGCATGACCCAGGCAGAGGCCAAAAGATTAAACAGAAAGGGACGCTGGAGATCTGAACAAACTCAAGTGACTCCATCACACCTCAGATTTGCCTCAGATGACGACACGTAAGTTTACTATCAAGCTGTACCTTTGGCAGGTACTTCCCACCCTAGGCATTTGTCAGAGCTAAAGGGAAACTTGTGGAGTCAGGTTGGGTTTGCCTTGTCCCAGGACACATTCTATGGCATGAGGCAGCTGCACCACTTGCATCTGGTCTTTTAGTAATGAGGTCATTATGCCTTTCTGTATGTAAGGCCATTTTCTTCCAGTCAGAACATTGGACATCTCTCAGAAGGAGCCTCAGAGGATTCATGTAATCTTTCTTTTGTAGGAAATTCTAAATTGCTGAACAGTCTACTGATAGATGTTCTTCAAGACAAGTGAGACTGGAGAACAGGTATAGCACAAGTAAATCAGTGCAGCCTTTTTCCATATTGCCTAATGTGTGCCACTATAAGTACTCCTAGAGGGAATACTTTCAGGTCTAAAAGGATAGCCACTCACATGGCCTTTTAAATCCTTTTGTTTGCTGAAGGCAGTACTAAAGAAGCCATTGGGAGCTTGGGGTGATGGTGGTGCCTACCTGATTTGGATATTTCCCCCTTTAGGTGCTGGAGAAAAGCCTATCCACTCATTTTTTTCAAGTGACCAAAGGACTGTTTGCTTGTACAACTTTCAGGATCCTTACTGCAAAAGTCTCTGGGCTCTATTACTGTTTCCCTGAGTTGACCTGCCAGGAACAGAAAAATCCTTTCTGTATGTGCTGATGCAGTTACTGAGATAGAATAGTCAGAAATCAAAATAAGATGCAATTTTGTCTGGTCAACGAGAACCACTTAGTGCAGGGCACCGCTATGAAGTTTACGTCATCCACATGAATGCTTGCAAGCAACACACTAGACTGACCCTGTACAGCCTTAAAGGATCATGCTGAAATCTTCTTTCCTGTTGCAGGGGAAATACCTGCTCATCCTCTGCAGCCCACACAAGTGCATTGGCATGACTGATCTCTGTATGCCATGCAAGAGCCAGGTTGGGCAGAAATAATGAAGGCCCTATTCATTTATAGTTTCCACCAGGTCCAGTTGCTTTTTAAGTGGAGTTTCCCGTGTCCAACTGGACTCTGTCCAGGCAGATTAGACCAAGCCTGGCAGTGATTTGCCCAAGGGGAATGTTATTTTTCCAAGCTGACAGCCTGAGGAGCCAAGAAGGTGAATCTAAACCTTGCTTTAGCCTCTGCATTTAACAAAAAGATCTGCCACACACAGAGATTTCTCCCCCATTCCCTGCATAAGGATGTCTTTCTGTCTAGCAAATCATGCCAGTATGAATAGTCTTTCTGTTGCATGTGCATTCTTTCCTCTTTTATGCCAGGCATGCAAACAACTCAGCAAAATTGTCTTTTTTAAAGACCAACCCAATAATAAATGCCAGCTTTGTTTTCATTGTCTTCCTTTGGCCTTGATGCATCTTGCCATTGGAATTCAGAAGCAGCAACAGATCAAAGATCTAGTGACATTATTAAAGGATATGGGACAACCACTGAATTTTAAAACACACAGAACTTGCTTTCCAGGGCTGGGTGGGAAAGTCTTCTGTATTTCTATGGAATCTGTCTCCTCTGCTTTATTTCTACTTTATTTCACCTTCTGTCAGCCCCCCAAAGACCTACTGACATCCCTGAGAAGCAACTTGATTGCATGCCCTTCACGGACTGCTCTAAGTTGTCTGTTCTTGTAACTTTAGAAGGTACTGATGCTTCTGCCAGTACCTCCCATCCTGGTGAGGGAGAAATTACAAGCCAGTATAGCTGACTTAAAATGAACACACAGAGGAATATGAACAGCTCTTCTTGCTGAAAAGCCAGACAGAACTGACTCCTTAATTTACTGTACACCAAGTTCAGGGAGACAGATCTGAGGTAGGACAGAAAAACAATGAATTTAGAGACGCACATACACTACTTTGCCCTGTCTTTTGCTCCAGACTATAAGATCTCTGCACCTCATTAAAGAAGCTTTTTCTCTCCTTCTCATAAGTGCCAGTGCTCTCCTGTGATCAGGTGCAAGGTTGGTGGAATTGTGTTGGTATTTCTTCCCCCACAGCCTGCAAGTGCACATCTAGGAGCATCAGAAATAAGCCACAGGAAAAAAAAAATCCACAACACATTTGAAGGTTGACTTTGAAGTCAGCTGATAATGTTTCCATGGAGATCAAATGCTATGGAGTTGACAATGAATTCTCTTGTTGAGCCTTTCCTTCCAGGGGAGAAAAAAAGGCAAAGAACAATACTTCTAAATGACTACACTCTGCAGTACAGTAGTGTTATTGACTTGCAAAAACCACATCTATATCCCAAGCCCTATTTTCTTATGGAGATGTTAACTCTCAGGTCTCAACATTTCAATGCTAGGTGTGCCAGTATTCACTTAGAGAATCAGATATATTCGTGAGGTACTGGAAAAAAATAACGCCTAGTGAAAATAATATTCTATGAGAAAAAAGATATGACTCTGCATTTGAACTTATGCTGTAAGTGAGAGTTATGATTCCCCTTGAGGAGTATTATAACATGAAATTATAAAAGAGCATGTCAGTGGCTGATATGCAGTGACACACAGATGTCTGTATTGCGAAAGTGGGTGATCTCTCATATTTCCAGAGAGTCTCCTATTTCCTTTTCAAAATGAGTTCCAGCATAAATAAATAAATGCCAAATGTATTGCTGGTCCACCAGAGAGCAGAGAGAACTACTAGAAGTAAAGCTGTAACAATGCTCTGCTTCTTTAAGCATAAAAGGCAGAGCATTGAGAGCCTTGTCCTGCCGTCAGCTAAGCAACTTCTTTCTGGCTGGGAAATGCTCAACAGGCCATCATGGCATTATATTAACCCCAAAAGATGGCAAAGGGGATGTGTGTCTGCAGGGGTGATTTCCTAAATATTTATTTTTTGAGTGAAAATAGGAAAATAGCTAGCATTCAAAAGGCAAGTGATAACAATTGCTAAAGGCTGATTACTAATGGTTCACTGGTCTGGATGAAGGTGCACCTCCAGTTCTACTCCCATATCAGGACCCATATACGTACAGTGAACCTGTATCCGTACATACATGCCTGGACACGTATCCATCAGTGACCTAGTTTTGAAATACATAAGCAAAGAGCCACTCTTCAGACACCAGAAACCTGGCCTAAAATGCGACCAAGGAACATGACCTTCAACCAGGTCTGTGAGAGACAGCACAAACTGTGCAGGGAGAGATGTTTTAAAGGAATCATAGAATTGCTTAGGTTGGGAACGACCTCTAAGATCAGTGAGTCCAACCATTAACCCAGTACTGCCAAATCCACCACTAAACCATGTCCCTAAGTACCACATCTACACATCTCTTGAATGCCTCCAGGGATGGTGATTCAACCTCTTCCCTGGGCAGCCTGTTTCAGTGCTTGACCACCTTTTTGGTGCAGAGAATTTTCCTATTATCCAATCTAAAGCTTCCCTGGTACAGTTTGAGGCCATTTCCTCTTGTTCTATCCCTTGTTACTTGGAGAAGAGACCAACCCCTTCATAGCTACAATTTCCTGTCAGGTGGTTGTAAAGAGGAATAAAGTCTCCCCTGAGCCTCCTTTTCTCCACAGTTAACAACCCCAATTTCCTTGGCCACTCCCCATAAAGAGGGACAAATCCTTAAAAGTGAAGAAAAAGGACATTTTTAGAAACAGGTTGACTCTTATTTCCTGAATATGCATGCTCTTGGCCTTGATACATTGCTTCCTGGTGGGCACAAAGTCTGCATGACTGCTCTGAGCTCTGCTTCTCCTCACAGGTCCCAAAAGACCCTCATCAGCTCCTTTTTTGCCTTCCACAACACCCTTGTCGTGTGTTTGAGGGTTTTAAACAATCAAGAGCCTTTGAGAGGTTTAAACATTTAAAGCCTATTAAGGCTGTACATTAACTCAAGCTCGTTTCAACACAAAGCCTTAAATCACTTTAGAGCATAATGCAAAATTTAACCAAAAGCACAAGTAGGAGCCAGAGTGTTCATGTGTGTGGTGGGGGAGGCATGGCAGAGGAGGGACTCACTATTGTGCTGGGGCTGGTCTCAAAGACTTTCATAACCCATTTATGGCATCTCTTGATACAAACCAGCCTTTGTCTCCATCTGGAGGTCAATCTACATAAGTAAGTTCTCACAGTGGTCTGTAGGGAGTTTTGCCAAATTTTTAAGCTCCTCTGCAGTCATCATTAATTTAGTACCTCCCACAGGAATAAAACATGATGAGTATCTCATTTTTTCCAGTGTTCCAATCTTTTTGAATTATAAATACTCTTATAAGTGGCCAAAGGTATTATGCCTTTGTGAAAACTGTGTTTATCCCAGGCTTCACGGTTCACATTACAGTAACTTACGGCAGATCTTGATTTTTCTATAGATCACATGCTGCTGTTTAAGATCTATATGCATACACTTGTGCACACACGTGCATTTACACTTGCCTTTCCACAGGGAAAAAATATTTGATGCAAACTTTCTAAAACTATTCCTTTTTGGAAAGAAGCACAAGAAACTGAACTTGCAAAGACTAATGTTGTGGAAATGAAAAAATTAAATATGAACACAGGAAATACCTTCCATATTCAGTGTTGTGATTGATCATGTCACTACAAGTAAGCATTCTGAAGAATGGGTAGAGACCTTGATTATTAATGCAAAATAGAAATCCTAGGTGCCCTGAGGGAGCTATCATATTTCCCAATGAATTCCAAAGAATGGCTCTTACTTTCTCCCTTTGTTTATCTTTCTCTTTGCAGCTACTGTGAAGGTACTTCATAACTGCCTAGGAAATGTCAGTCACAGAGCTTTGCCTTACACTTGCTGCATTAAATTGCTCCGTTTTTGTTTCTTAAATTATTCAGCAGTGGAATGATTATTTTGAGATGACAGGACCACAGTTGTGTAGAATAAACACTCTTATTTTCTACCGTTACGTGCTATTTTCAAAGTACAGTGAGTTAAATTTGGGCCTCAAATGACTCAACAGCTGGTAACGATCCGTGGCTGCCAATACACAGATGCCTGCGTTGTCATCTCCTAACATATGCACAGCACAGGCGGAGGAAGCACAGCACAGAGGCTCGGGGATTTGGAAGCCAAGGCTCTCTGTGGAGGTGGGAGTGAAAGAGGACACGGATGTGTGCAGCACGGCTCTACTGACAGAGGTGCAGCATGGGCTCCCAAGCCCTGTTGTGAAGCCCTGCTTTCTGATGGGGTTGGCATCCCAGTCTGGTCATCAGCTCCTGGGCACAATGAGTCATGCTGGGACAGCTGATGGCGCTGGCACAAAGCCCTGGGTGTGTCCTCATCCCCGCTGGCACCTTGCAACAGCCCCACATGAAGTGGGGCACGGCCGGGGCAGGAGGTGACCCAGTCTAAATGGTCAGTCCATCCTCTGGCTGGGAGGTTAATAAAGCATTTTGACTTAACCCTGGACTGAGGAAAGGAATATTTTGAAACTATTTCTGAGAAGGCTGGAAATTACTTATAAAAAGCTGTTTCTTCCTAGTTTAAAATATAAATAAAAACACATTCATACATACATAAATGGATTTTTCTCTCTTGAATAAGCATTCTCTCTTGTATATCTGAAATAAAGCATTACATTATGCCAATACACCTGCATAACTTCATTTTTTATTCCTTCTCACACATATTTCCTGCCTGCTTATCTTTACTGCAGCAGCCAGCATTGGAAAGAACAGGTGTTCACCTCTGCTATGGGAAAGATTTGAAGCTTTTCCCGACCTAGGTCCTCTGAGTATGGACAGGCTACAAAGATTAATGTCTCTGCAGCACTCTTAGAGGGGGTCAGAAGAAACCCAAATCAGTGGCAGAAGTGGAACTGGCAAATGGCACTTGAAGCCTCCAGACTGCTGAGGAGGGAGGAGGAGAGGATGAAAGAAATTCCTGATGATTTTGAAAGCAAATGCTAGGACAAAAAATCAGGCCAGAAAAACTCCGTACTACTACTTTATATGTACAGCATGACTTCCAGGCCTTTCATGTCAGTAGAAAGGGGAGTTTCAGGCTCCAAAGCTCCAAGCCCAGTACCTCATGCAAAAATATCACTAGGCAAAGACAAGAAATGAGCTGCTACATGAGCCTCCAGATCATTTTATTACAGATCTGCATGGTGAAGCCAAATCACATGAATAAGGGCATTTAACAGCTGGAATAATTTTCAAATAGACTAATTAGAGACTGAATTATTAATGGTAAAATTTCTAATTGGCTCTAAGCAAGGTTACAGCGAGAAACTCACTTGACTTTGCAAAGAATAATGAATATTTGCAAGGCTAGTAAAATTACATGCTTCTCTAAGGAAATTGTTAGCCAATGGGAAAAAACCCTGAAGTCATCCTAAAGTGTATGTCACAAGACAAAACTGGCAGAGACCTGACAAGAGTGAAGAGAACAGGTAAAAACAGTAAACAAGTGCAGAGATGATTTATTGCATTTATTTGCAGTAAATTTGGAACAAAATAAGACAACGCAGAAGTCTCTCCCTGAAGGGCTACCTTGTTAGGCACGCAGTAAAACCCCAAACTATTTCACTGAAATGTGTTCTCAGTACAAATTACAGACTTATGAAAGGAAAATACATGAATGTGCAGCTGAAGGACAGAGCTCTGATAAGGATGATAAAACGTCATTCTTTGTCAGTCTTTTAATACGTTTACAAAGGCAAGTGATGTAGCTTTGGCCGGGGATAATTGTGTGCTGAAGCAAGTACCAGAACGTGATATCGGAAGTGCCATTTTGTATTTCCAGCTGGGACAACAGACAGCAGTTCAGCAGGGAGGTGCACGAGGTAGGGAGCGGGAGGATGCAATCACTGCCAAAACACTGGATCATGCCACCAGGAGGCAGCCACCCCACTTTTCCCACAGCAGGCACTGATGAGGAAGAAAAGGGTTTTGAAGCGTTTTGGTACAAAGTCAGCCCTGCCCTCAAATAAGAAATAATGCATGCAAGATGATATTTCAAAACAGCTGACTGAAATCAGCTGACCTGGGAAAACATCAGGCTATCAGAGATTGTCTTTAAAAGATGATTTTATAAAGCAAGTACAATAACAGAAGGCGTGGTGAGGTTGGGTTTGCATGGCTGCAAACCTAGCAGAATCTGAGGTGCTGAAACAAGAAAATCCTATGGATGAATGTGCTAGAGAGCAGGTAGAAAAAACTAGGGTTAGATGGATATACAGCTTGTTTGCTGATCATGATACAGGAAATATTCATAAACAACTTGATGCAGACCTAAAAGAAGGGATTCCTAGAGCCAATAGAATTTGTCTTGGTAGAGTTACCAATGTGCCAATTCGTAGCATCTCAGCTCTTTGGAGATGGAAGTAAAACTGACATTTGACATTGATGATATTGGCTAAATTAGCTGTCGAGGGGGAGTGAAGACACCAATCAAAAGAATTGACAGGTTTGCTATGATAATAAGTCCAAAAAAGTCAAGGATTTGAATACATTCAAAAGAACTGCTCAAAGGCAGAAAATGTGAGCACCACTTCCTGGGAACTGATGAGGTGGCCACGTCAAGACTTGAAAAAGCAAAGGCATAGTTCTGGTGCAAATAAAATTGCTTTGCTCAAAACACAACATATGAAATACCCCACATGCATTTCCTCAGGTAGATATTTAACTGAATTCCTGTTAGACTAGGTACTTGACAAGCATGAAAGCATCAGGTTTGCCACAGGACTCTGACAATTGGAAGTAGTGTTACAGATGCTCCTAAGGTTCCATAAATTGTTATAAAATTACAAAATTACTGGATGGAGCTTTTACTGGTGCACAGATTTTCAGTAATTTGCATGAAGAGAAAACACAAGAACCTGCAAGAGGATGTGCTTGGAGTCATGTATAATTTGAGTGTGACCCACTTCTGTAACAGAATTAAACAGTCTCAAGTAAGATGAATAAAATGAACTAATCACAGTGAAATTTAAGAGCACAATTCCCAATGGAAAAGCTCTCAGAAAGATAAACTCTCCCACCATGCAGGGTAAAATGATACTGACAATACTGAAATGAAACTACAACAGATAGTGCAATTCTGGATACAGGAGGCTGTGCAACAGTACCATAATGCAAAATGAGGTAAAAAGTGCTAAACATAATTTACAGTATCCATCTGGCTCTGTACAAGATGAGGGACTGAAAAAAAATCCTACTGTGGACAGGCAAACACTGTCATTCAAGATAAGGAATCCAAGTATAAATTGTACAATAAAACTGAAAATTATGGAAAAGAACTTTGAAAGCCGTAAGGGATCTGTGATTGCTGTTGATACGGATACATTTGGACTAAACAGAAAAGATGAATTATTAATAATTTTTAGCTTGTTACAAAACATGCAGAATAGCAGTGTAAAACACACTATAAATCACAGTTTACATGTCCTGGATTCCAGATGAGCTAATACCAGATAATGGCCAGCATTTCATAAATGACTTGTTTCAGCAATTTGCTTGAGAAATTAGATCAAGCAAAGTAAAGCAAGACCTTATGGGGCACTGCCACATGGGTTAGCAAGAGGACTGTTTGGTAAATATAATAAAGAACCAGCGGTCCAAGCAAACCATGTCTGGTCTTGTTAGATTATTACAGCACACTTCTCAGTGCTCTGTTGAGATTTCCTGTTCAAAGAATTATGGCCAATTAGGGACAAATCCCATAGATATGTTAAGCCAGCAATGTTTAAACATTGCAAAAGAGCTATTTTTCTGGAAATAAAAACAGAACAAATGCTACAAACATAGCCAAGACAAGTGGTGTTGCAAATGGAAGGAAAGGTTAGATTTCAGTCTGATTCTATAGCTACCAATTGAACACAGTCTCCTGTCAGCTGCAATGAGGTCAGATGGCAGAAACCTTCCAAAGCAGTTTTCCCATTATTGGACCTGAGAAAGAGTTAGGCAAAACTGAGAGGCACTCTGGCTCCATGCAGTTTAAGAAACAGAATGGTAATATGTTGACAGCATTTATGGTGTGATAGAAGCAGTTTTGTATTCAAACACCATCCAGCAATAAAAAAGTTTAAATTAAAAGATTCATTGGCTGTAAAAGGAAGGACTGTCTAACACATGACACAGTCTGAAAACATTGATAGCTACTGACTTTTAGATTAGATGGCTCTAGCTGAGTATTTTATTAACTGACTGCTTCAGTTTGTAGATGTTACTTTATGCCCATTTGCTGTTAAAAGAAATCAGTATAGCAGTTGCTACTGACTTGTGCAAAACAAGAAAGAGAGTAACCTTTGGGTAATACTGATCCACGTGTCTGCGCTGAAGCAGAAAATAAGTTTGATCTCTTCCCAACACATCTTTACTTATAATATTACACATCTTGACAGAATTTGGCAGATAAAATAATCTGGTGCCTCTCATTTCAATTAGTTTCAGGTTCCAACTGCTGGATCTGGTTATTATTTTGTCTATGCAAAGATCATGCTACTATCAGATGGCTTCTCACTGCATAGGTACTTTCAGTCTGTGTTCAAGTCAATTATAATCCTTCTGTTAAACAGTTTCAAGCAATTGGCTTACTGTGGCATGCTGTCTTTTTCTTGTTTTTCAAACTGCGAGTCATTCTTACAGCTCTTCTGCAAACCTCTCCCATTCTTTCCACATCCTTCTTTAGCACTGACACCTGATTAGGACGTCCAGAAACAGCTTTGCTTAGCCCAGAGATAACACCACCTCATGGTCTCATCGTATATTCCATAAGAAATAACCCATTTAGCAGCTGCATTGCGCCGAGAGCTCCTGTGCAGCTGGATGATCCCAGCACCCATGATTCCAGAGACCTTTTCAGAGCTCCTGCTCTCTGAGAGGGAGCGTCTTGTTCTGTGGGGATGACTGAGGCAGTTTCCAGTTGCGTGACCTTGGCTGTGTCTCCACTGAAATGTGTGTTGTTTGAGCACACCAAAAGATGGCTTTGCAAGCTGTGAGTGACCCATTCCACTACATATGGTTACACTGAATCTCTTTTCACCTGGAAACTTTATCAGTCATCTTTCAAATCACTGACAAATAATGTTGAGCCAAAAGGTAATCTCTGCAGCTGCACTAGAAACCAACCCATATATAATGTTAATTTCCAGATAGTACACAAGACATAGCTAGTTTCTAATAAGTTTAAGTTTTCTGTATTTATTTAGTATACTTTTAATGTTTTAATCGGAATGTTGTGCTGTAGTAACTTAAATACTACACAGATATCTGGGCAGATTAGACCAAAATGGCCCCTGTGCAAACTAAGCTTTTAAATACACGAGAAATACCAAGCTCACCTAGCAAGCCATTGCCCATAATGTTTTGACACCCACAACAAAGCATTTACAGACATCCCCACAAAGACCAGTGTGTGCTTGCACAAGGTCCTAGCAGACATCACATGTGTTTGTGGGCACAGAGAGAACTGATGTCTAATGTCACCAGCACAACATCGCTAGAACATAAATACTTGTTACTCCAGCACTTAACTCCTCTTCTGGGACTACGGAATCTTTCCTCTATGTGACACACTGATCTGTGTCACACCACAGTACAGATAAACAGATGATAAAGTGCACTGAAGTGATGATCTGCCTGGAGGGCAAAAACCCAGCTAAACAAAAATCACCAGCAGAGAAAAGAAAAGAGAACGGAAGTAAAGATGTTCACTTTGAGACATTCACCCAGTGCTGTGTTTGGGTCTTGACTCTCACACCCTTCATTTCAAGTAACTGTGCCTTGAAATTTGCTGCTAACAGAAATTTGAATGGCATCTTTAGTAAGGAAGGCTGGTACATTACATGGGAAATGTTGGATGACCTTGAGGGCTGGTGTAGTAGGAATGGGAAGAAGTTCAAAAGCACAGAGTGTCAGGGCATGTACCTGGGGAATGATAAACAGAACCTCTGCTGTAAATTGGGAGAGCATCAGTAGGAAAGTAAAAAGGTGGAGAAAGGCCTGGATGTATTATCCAGCTGCAGGATGACTGTGGGTCTCCAGTGTGATGCAGCATGAAAAAAAACAAATACAACCACAAAATACTTCAGGCAAGGAATTACCAGCAGAAAAAAACCATCACACCACTTATACAAGGTCTTGGTTAGACCTTGTTAGGGAATGGTCCTTCTCGTCCATATTTGACAAAGGCAAGTACAAACAAGAAGAGGTGCCAGAAAGGGCTGCTGGATTGATAATTGTTCTTACAGAGACAAGTCTACAAGAAAGTCTATGTAGAGTGGGAAAAGGAAAACAGAATACCATTGCTCTTCATAGGTACAGCAAAGAAAGAGACATATAAACTAAAGGTTACATTTGACTCAAGAACAACTGATGAGTAATAAATATAGATTATAACTTTCAGCACAGTTTCTAGGTACCAAAGTGTCCCACTGTGAAATAGGATAGCGGTGAGAATAATATCTGCATAATATTCAGATTTTTATTACTGAGCTTACTAAGTGACAGTGTTATTTGCAATAAGAGAGTACTGTACTAAAGAACTCAGATGGCCCTTTCTACTACCATGAGTTACAGACACTGTTTTGTGATGGAAGTAAAATGTAACTATGGTTGGGTGATCCTTGATGTGCACCAGAAGGAGCTCAGAATAAAACCAAGTCCAGATCAAGTAAAACAACTCTGAAAACATATTTTCAGTGATTTACAAAAGGAGGGACATGTGGAAAGAGGGAACATGAAAACAACAAGAAAAATACATTCCTTCAAACACCATCATCCTTACCTCCCATGAGGAAGAGAAGCCCTGCCACATACTGCATAAGGCCTCGATCCCAGCAGCACCCCAGCACGCCGATAATCCATCCAAAGAGGATGATGGCCACAGCCATGCCCATGAAGCCAGCTGTCATCCTGCGCAGATCTGCAGCGGGGAAAACAAAAACAGCATGAGTGGGAACAGTCATAAATCAGCGTCATCAGGGCTTCATATCAGTCTTAATCCAAAACACTACTGATCTGCAAGGACTTCAGTGTGTGTTGGTGTAGGATGATTTGAGTAAGGATGATTCAGAGCGAGGACAAACCATAAATTAAGTCACTAGCTTGGGCTGGCAAGAGGGAGAGCAGGTGACTATTTTACCACACAATGAAGCTCAATGCAGATGCATTGAAGTGACTTGTGACAGCTTGCTCAGGAGCTAGAAGTTGTAAAATGGCCTCAGTGCAATGCTGTGCCTAATAACTCCAGTCTCTGGGCACTAGCACAACATCTGTTTACATCTTTCCTTCTCATCTCTGTCCATTACTCCACGGCATCCAAAGGATGTCCCTGCTCAAACTGATCAGCAAAGCAGTTTCTATGCTTTGTGCCAGCACAGACATGACAGAGGATTCCCCTCAATTCTGACCCCCTTTGTGATCTTGGGCAAGTCACTGAGCCCCTCTGGGCCACAGCTTCCCACGTGTAAGTTGGGCTGCAGCATCCAGTGGTGGTAGGAGTGAAACGCGGTACCTCCAGAGCAGCGAGGCACGCAGATACTCTGGTGTCAGACATCATTAAATGCACTCCAGATGCACGGCTGGGACAGAGGACACATCACTGTCCTCTCCTGTACCTAGTGGTGACTTTGCCAGATGATTTTCGGTGAGGACATTTTTCAGTGCTCCAGGGAGCACTGAGTGTAGGAGGAGGGCAGGGTGCTGGAGCAAAACATTTTTGTATTCAAGTGGGGACTGAGTACATCTGATGTGGGTGAAAGGTGTTGACCTGCATTTATTTCATAAATAAAGGAAAAGGGTCCCCAAGTCCTAATGAAAGGAATTCTTAAACAGAGACCTGGTTATGTTGAATATTTGCCTTCTGCAAAAAGGATGGGACTATGGGACTGCTTGGAACCCTCTTCCTGCATGTGCTGGGAAAAAAAATTCTTCACAGTTGGTTTGGATGTGAAATCTGGGCAGTGAGACCACCTGGCAACTGAAAGAGCAAGGACTGTGTGAGCTAAAGAGCATCTTCACACCCTCAGATAATGAAACAGATGGGGGCATCTTCACTAACATTTGATTATTCCCTGTCCCCCCCTCCATGCACGCATAAAAAGTTCAAGCACTGATATGTCAAGAGTATATGTATAGAGAAAATTCCAGCCAAGTCAACTCTCTAAACATTTGTTTCCTTCTTGAAACATTTTTTTTTTTTTGCACAGCAATGATTTTACTTTTTTTGTTTTCAAGAAACAGAATGCTTCTGACAGAGGAGAAAGATTTGAAAACTGTGAATCATCCACCAGTCTCTATGGCAGCTTTTCTCCTTGGCTGGCCTTTGACTATTTCTCAGTTTCTGTTATTTTCTTATGCTTTTCCCACAGTGGATAAAAGGACCACCAATACCCACAGCACAGATTCAGTGAAATTTGTGAAGAGTAATAAATTACCATAATCAGAGATTTATAAAACTTCATATCCAAAATGCTAAGTGTCCACACAGTCTATAGGTATGCTGGGACAGAATGACTTGAAGGCAGTTTACCCAGGTCCACGTTCGTTATAGCACTTTGTATGCAAGATCAAGTTGCAGAACGCAAGCCCTCCCTTGAAGCTGTAATTCCTTCCTGTAGATTGTTACTGATTTTCCAAGGAGTCTCTCTGACAACATAACCAGGTCTTCAGCCCACCAGTAACCAGGTTCTTTTAACAAGATACACACCTTAAGCTACACATCTTAAAATAAGTACTTTTATCTTAGGTTTTGTGACTGTCCCACCACATTTGAGTATGTTCGAGGAGTTCTAGTACAGAAAAAAAAGAAAGCTTTTCCTGCAGAAACTTGTACTTCTCCCAGGCAATGCTAATCTCTGTTACTTGGGAATTTCTCAGAATGCTTTTTAAAACAAGCAGTAAGTATTAGTGAGCATCTTTAATGGCTGAGTATCTTCCTACTTTTTCAGTCCACAAAGGCCTGGGCTCAATTTGAAAGATGAATGAAAACATAAAATCTTTACTGTTTCCTATGTCATCTTCCATAACAGCACAGCACATCTCTCTGAGGTGCTACACAGCTCTTTGTGTCAACCCTACAAACCGCTTTCAATTTAACTTGTGACTGCTGACTCCAAGTAACACCATTTGCCTGTCCTAATGAAAACACACCCTAACAACCTGCTTCTAATGAGCTCAAATTAAATAGCTTTATTCAGCTGCAAGACGTCCAGAACTCCTCAGATCTACCCCAGTGCCTGGCTGATGGACCCAGTTTTCATAAGCCCCAAAGTGGATCACAAGCATCTCCACATCTTTGTATACCAAACTGAGGAATGGTGTTTATCCTGCTAAAATCTGTGAGAATTTTGTCATTAAACAGAAGAGTTCAAGGAGGAGGAGAAAGATTTCTAGGCCAAATTTTGATGTTTAAACAAACATCTTGACCTCTCTTGCTGATGGAGCCTGAAATTCCCTTTCTTACAACCCAATACAGCAAAATCCAAATTGAACTTCTTTATGAACTCTTAGTTCGCAGAAGTTCAGTGAGCTTAGTTTAAGCTCACCACTGCTTAGGCCAGTTGCAAATCTGCTCCTCACAAGTCCATCCATTAGAGATTATCTGAAACAAATAAAATATAAACTTTCTTTTCTATTTAAAACTGTTTGGCTTTTGTCCTGACATAACGTTCCTTGAGGGGAGCCCTTGCAAATGGCAGTGCTGGGAAAGGGGGTTGTAAAATCTGTTTCAGTAACAGCCTGCACTTGTCCAACAGCATCTTCCTGGTGCTCCTCACCTGTCAGTGCCCACATGAAGCTGAGGTCAGTGCTGGGATCAAGTCTATTCGAAGTGATTCTTTTGTGGAAAAGTAATTAATGGATGTAAATGAATCACCACCCTCAGGCTATTTAGAGGAATAGGAGCCTATATTCCCTGGACTCAGTCCCTATTAATGGGCTTGTTTATGATTACTGTTTTGTTCGTGTGGTGCTTGACATGGAAAGGACAGAAGAAAAGCAAAGATTTGCATTGTGTACTCGAGGCAATATCTAAATTCGTTCTGCTAATTTAGGATGGAGGGATGACATATAAATAAACAATAGCTCATCAGTACAAATTGATGGGGTTTTGTCTGAGTTTGATTGGCACTGATAAGACCCTTCCTGAACGCATCCTGCAAAGGTAAAAAAGGTCATGCTGTCATATAACACCACTTTGTGACGTTTGAGCACATTTTGGGGTTGGTTTATTTTTCTGAAATTGCTTTTATTTATTTTTAGACTATGAAATTAATAGTTCTCTACATTCTTTCTCTTTTTGAAAACCTCTCTGAATAATAGGATCTCAGGGTCACGGCATGACAACACCAATCAAGTGAAGGAGTGACTATGCCAGCAAAATGCATGCATTGTTGAATCTTATACAACCAAATGGGAGCTGCAGCCACAAACAACCCTTATCTCAGTGCATTCATGTGCATTGCTTAGCTGGTCCTACAGCTGATCCTCTCCTGGGTACCCATCCCAAGTCCTCAGACTGTAACGAAGTGCACAGATTGCAGGGACACTGAATTCCCCTTCTCCACCATCTAGCAAACCAAACCTTTAGAAACATAGCTATGAGGTGAAAGTAAGGAATGTATTACATTGCTTATTCCATAACACCTGTAATACAGAAGTTGATTTTTATGCTTTGCCTTCATGACTACTAGTTTCAATGATTTACTATGTGGACATAGATACCAACATCACTTGTGGGTGAACATGCAATATTATCTTTCCACACATGTTTTAGAAACACCTTCTTCATCCCTTTTTCTTTTTGATGTTGACTAAAAGCTATGAGTGAATATCTTCTCTTTGGGAGACTTTTCATATCTAGCACCGCTACAGGTGCTGCTGCATGCAAACGGCAGGGAACTGAATCCTGACTCAAAAGCAACGTGGATCACCAAGCAAGGAATACAGGTATCACGTTTATGTAGGCTGGGAAAAAAAATTCTTGACTGATAGCACTGGAGAAGGGATAGGGAATGGAGTAATCCAGGTCCTGTGGTAGAAGCTGAAATGGTAATATTGAAAGCTACAAGCTTTGTGAATCATGATGAAAAGAGAAACATTAGCATTTTAGACAATGTCCTTAAAATACAGACAGATTCTCATAAACGAACACGCATTTCCTAAAAGCATTTTAGTTTTCTGCTGGGAATATTAACTCTATAAGTTTTCTGAAGATAAAGAAAGGCAGAAAAGCTGGTTAAGAGTCATTTATTTCCAAGCAACACGTGATGGAAGGTTCTCTCTGTCAGTTTGCAAATGCCCCTGCCCTTCCTTTCACCCTGATATCTGTCCATCTGTATTTGTTATGATCAATAAAGTAATTCATGCTGGTTATCACATCGTGGCAGAAGTTTCACACCCCAGCAGCTGCAAACATAACATGTTCTGATTCAGCTTTGCTTCTTGAAAATTTCAATATGCCTTTTTGACTTCTGATATTCTGTCCTCTTCCTTGAAATTGCAAGTCATCTTTCTAAAGCAAGGGCTCAGTCTTCCTGTTGATATCTATCTTGCTTTCCACAGAATTTAACAATGCTTCCAAAAAACTAGAGATTTCTTTCCTCACAACACATACAGGAAGGAGCCTTTTGTGAAAGATGGGGAAAACAAGTCAAGAAGAGTCAACATGCCTCCAGCTATATGAAAAGTTTGTGGAGAGTGTACAATTAAATCTGTATTACCAGGATTTCTGGACAGCTCTTGAGCCACACAGCACTGGTTTTGCTTTCAGAACTGCTTGTTCTCAAGTGTTTGCTAGCAGATCAAGCTACAGTGCTTGTTATCAGACCCTCAGAACGTGCAATATTGCTGCAAATAGTATTTCAGATAGTCCATCCTACATGTCCTCATTCCTTCTCCCAATAGAGGACAGTCTGCAGGGACTAAGGACCCTGAAGCTTGTATCCACAATATCTAGAACAGCTTAGAAGACATTCTGGGTGTAACGCAGTTCTTTCCTGAGGTATCCCAACAAATGGGAAAATCAAAAAGGAAATCACAAATGTATTTCTGTGCCTGTTTAGGAACAGATGTCAGGATATACTAACATCACAAGTAGAAATAGACTGGGATGGCGTAATTCTTCAGCATAATCCTCCATTGCAGGTCACAGTGATCTATACCCTCCTGTACTAAATTCCCTCTGATTTGTCTTTACCAGGGATCAAGAACATTTGTACTTGAAAAGAGTCAAAATCACTCCTTTTCCTTCCTTTTCCAAATGTATGTATTGGAAATTGTTTGAGAACTGCACACAGCCCTAGAGCACAATTTACCAGATTTCACTGAGCTTTGTTTAAATTACTTCTCTTATAAAGAATCAGCAGCACAGAGGTATCTTTCTCTGACATAATCCCTTCTCTTATCTCACCCCAAAACTTCAGGGGGGACAAGACAGAATTGGACAGGTATGTCTTTTACTGAATGCCAGCCCTGGCAGCTCCCACGTACAATGAACAAGTGAGTGTTAATGCAGGTGATTTTGAGTGGCATCTTCTGGCTCTCACTATTCTCTGTGCAGAGCTTAAAACTGTATTTTGGATGAGGTTGGAAAATAGAGGGTGAGAGTTTTAATCTTTTCTTTCCGCTTCAGGTGTGAAGAGATAAGAAAAGAAATATGTATTAGTCCACCTGAGAATCTGTTAAAATCTCTGAGTGCCTTTCACTGTGGCAACCCAGTCCTCAGCTTAAAGATTACTCTAATGCAATCTCAATGAGTACAACCCACTTCAACCAAAGTAACAGTAGATTGTATTTACATGTATCTGCACCAGAGAGACTCGGAAATACGCACGTCACAAGCATACACTAAAACACAACTCTCTCAAAGCTGAGAGAAAAAACAGCAGAAGATCCTCACAAAAAGGGAAACCAGCTCTGTCAAGGATGAAGTGAGCCTTCATATCTCAAGAGGTACAGGGGCCTTTATAAGACACATACATAACTTCTCCTAAACCACAAAATCCCATCACCTTCTGTTGACTAGAGCTTGTTATTTGTGTGATAAACTGTTAAGTGTTTGATTGCCAGCAATGTATGAACCCACCTATATGGAAAAGCTGATAAGAAGCTTCACAAGCTGGCTGTGGTCTGTGCTAGTCAACATGTTCCTCGGGATGAGGTGTATGGAGAATGGACATCACGAGATTGATTTATTCTTGTCATGACAGACCACTTATATGGACTTCCTCTGTCAGAGTTCTTAAGTGTTCTTACAGTTATTTAAAACAGAAACAATCACAAAAGGAAGGTGCCAGCTATGCACTGATGGCATTTCAGGCTGCCTTCCTCCATAAGAAATCCCACAATTTCAGAGTCAGGTGAATAGTTCATCAAGGGAGGAATGAAGTCATGTCTTCTACAAAGGCTGACACCTTTAGAGGTTTATGCTGGCAAATAGCAAACCTCCCATAAAACTGCAATTTCTTATCTCTGGTGAACTGTCATAAAGCACCAGAGGAAAGGGGATGTCCCAGACCAGCTCACATACTGGTGTTACTGTCTGAAAGCAATTCCTCCACTATTTGGGGAAAATTACAGGGCCTAAGAAATTCTGCAGTGGCTGAAAGCACTATTTTATTCTTGCCTTTTGCTCATGTAGAGCAGAGAAGAGGCAAAAAAGAACCCCTAGACAATAAGGGAGGGACTTAAAGAGGCACTACAGAGGGAGGGAAACAAGACTTGTTTAAATACAGGGCAGAAAAGGGTGAGAAAAAGTGTCCTATGAGGGTGAAAAGATGGATTTGTCTTCAAGAAACTTTATATGGATATTAGAGAGTTCAGTGCATAAAGGGGACACTTGTATAGCAGGAATTTAGTACATCTGAAGCAGTTCTACTGTAGAAGGCAGAAGACTTATGTCCTGGGAGAAAGACGGCTGTGAATACCATCCCATAGAAAGGTCCAGCCTTTTGCTCCAATCCTGCTTTCCCTTATGCTGAAAAAGAAACTTCTGCCAGAGAAAAAAAAGGATATTTTTGATATCTGTTGTGTTGTTACTCAGCTCTGAGTGGCAGCAGGCTAGGAAGAAAAGAAAAGCTTTGCCCTAAGAATCCCTAATCTAGTGGGCCAGAGTAGCTGAGCCTATGCCAGAGCACCATTCACCTTTACTCTACTTTGTCATACCCTATTCTACCCTACCCTACTCCACACCATTCCCTCTCCTTCTCTGGTTCTGGTGAGGAGATTTTCTCTGAAAGTACCCAAAGCTGATCATTTATATTTCTTCAGTGATGTTCAAGAGCTGATCTTAGAGAGTCTTTCTCTCTCCAGATTTACTATCTGTGCTTTTAGCACTGCAATATATGATCATCTAGGAATATTTCCAAGCTTTGGTCCCAGCAGAGTACACTTGCAATTTGCCCAGTCAACCCTTTCATCCCTCTTTTCCCTCTCTCCTCAGAAACAGGGAAGGAAGTCTGAGGCACCTGCAATTTTGGCCACTCTTCTTCATATCCATAACTTTAATCCTTCCTGCTCCTGCTGGGTGAGGCCACACAAAGCAAACATTTCTCAGTTGTGACCAAGCTAAGAAAGAGGCTTTTCGTTACACAAACTCCATGGGTATGCAGGTGTTGAAAAATCTGAGGCATGCATGTGAAATAAAATGACTTCCGCTCAGTTTCAATGAGGACTTTGTGACTTTATGACATCAAAGCTGTACCTTTTTCATTTTTCTTCCTTCCTTCACTTTTGAAGAACTCAGATAGTACACACTTCCTTCTTTATGCTGGTCACCTCTTATTATAAGTGACCTCTACCTGGAGCCACCAGAGCACAAGTATGATCTTGACCGGGAGGAAGGACAACACAGTCCTTCAGCATCACATCAGCCTGACCAGAGGGGTTCTTCCTGGAGGATGTGAGGCACCATCTCCCTGCTCCCAGTACCTCCACTCCCGGTGGTAGTGGGAGAGGCCAGGTGGAAAGCCCAGCTTTCTAAATGGAAGTTTCCCTGCATTCTCCAATGGTCTGGAAGAAATCTGTGATGGGCTCTGGGTTCAGGTGAAAGGTGACTCCTTCACTGTAAAGTGCTTTCAGTGCTGGTGAGAAGTGCTGCTCTGACACCCCTAGGACTGAATACTCCATTTATCCCCCCCACAAGGTACAGTGCACAGGAGGCAATGCAGAGCAGGGCACCAGGGCCAGCTTCACCACACAACCCTGCTGCTGGGCTGTCACAGGCACCTAGAGACCCCTCGGGGGGCATGGAACTGAGCATCAGTGAAGAGCCCAGTGTGCTCTGCTTTTCCTGAAATCAGTGGAAGGGTTGGGTGCTCCCAAAGCTTTCCTCTGAAAATCAGACTTTCTCCTCTCTCCCAGGGGGGCCATGGAAGCCATTTCACCACTTTTTCTTCATAGGCATTCAGATAATAATTACATACAGTAACAGTTGCATGAAAATAATCTGGATAAAGAAAGCAGTATAACCTATTCTCTATATTAGTTACTTTATTATTCAGTTTACAGAATTACCCTTCTACTGCAAGCAGACTCTGCCCTGTTACAATCTGCTTTTTATATGCTGGTCACCATCACAGTATCTACATATCCACTAAACACATGGAATTTTATTAAGATTTAATCTTCAGTGAGTATCTCTTGAACTACTTCTTGCAAAGGAGGATAAGGCTCATCAGGGCCAGAAAGAAGCAGAAGAAAAAACAGAATCACTTTTTTTCTTTCCTTTTTCTTTCAATGAGGAAAGAAGAGTGGACAAAACCAGATGGATAATTGACAAATGATGAGAAAAATTAAAGAAAAGCTTGCACTAAAGATGAGAAATGGAGTGTGACAGGATGCAAAAAACATCATTTCTTGTAAAACTCCAGTATCAGACAGTGTTAAGTGTCCCTTGTAAAAAGCAGATTTACCCTAAGCTTCTCCCAAAGATAAATGAAGTTGGAGATGTGCAGCAATGGAGCACAGAAGGAGCAGGAGGGGTAATACAGAAAGAGAGAGACTTGGTAACAGCTCCTTTATCTTCTTCCCTCTGCATTTGCCTTCCCTCCTCTGTTGCCTATCCCAGCACCAAAGCCTTGTTCACAATCAGGAGCAACTAAAACATTATGCTAAAGGTTTTTCTTCCTTTTCATCCCCTGCCCCAACCACTGCACAAGCCTGAGCATAATCCCAGCACAAAGCATTCAGAGCAGCACGTTTGACAAATAGCTGGCATGAAAAAGGCTGGAGGTGGAGGGATGGTATCTCTGTTTTATCAGTGCCCCAGCACTCTGCTCAAACATACTCTTTCCACAGATCCCAGCATTAAACATTTTCATTCAGGAACTCTGAAAGACGCATTCTTGTTTTTAAAAAGACTATTTAATGCAAGTGAGGCTGGGCTGAGGTGTAGGAAGAAAGGAAGGAGGATGGAGGAGAAGGAGGGAAGAAGTAAAGAAAGACATTTAGAGCTGTGAGAAAACACTATCCCTTATAGAGAAATTTTGATTTTGAAGTTTACTCTTCTATTAACATTTAAATTGAAAGGCGTTTCTTCCAAGCTCCACATAGGAAACCAGAAAATCTGCATTTAAATAGATACCATTTAAATGTGGGGAAAAATATATATCAGCTTTGAATGCTTTCCCATTTGTCTGAGAAGAACTTCTCTTATAGATGATTATTAATTTTTTTCTTTTTTCTTTGTGTGTGCTGAAAACAGAAATTGGAAGTACATTAAAATTCTGCTTGGCGCAAGGAAGAGGTGGGGGATGGTTGCTTAATTGACCCAACCCCTGATTCAGAGCTCAGATTAGCTCCAGGAGGGCTGCTGGAGCCTGCAGGCGGCAGTCCAGCCTGCTACCAGGGTCAGGGCCAAGAGTGGCCTCTCCTGCCTGGTCCTGGAGACATGGCCCCCGTGGCCATGGGGCTCCAACTCCCACTGCAATGCTCATCTCACTGGGGCTGTCACCAGGTTCCCATTCCCATTCCCAGCTGGAGAATCAGACTTTCTGCAGTTTTGTTAGACACCTCTGTGGCTTCAGGACACCATCTAGAAAACAGGGACATGCACCCCCTTAAAAACCACCTAAGCATAGCTTTTATGTGTGGTGTGGGGCAGGGTGTCATCCGTCATAGTAGGAGAGCTCACAGCTGAGGAGCCTGTGGGGTTTTGGGAGGCTGCACTCAGAGGGTTTGGAAAGAAGTCCTGGTGCAAAAGAAAATGCCCACAAGTTGATCCACACTTCACATCATGCTCTCATTGTGTCGATGGGAAGGAGGGTTGGCGTCCCAGAGGCTCAGCTGTGGACTCTGGTGACCTTCACCCTTAGGGCACTGGTCTGAATCGGGGTCAGGCTGGTGGTAGCTGTGAGCTACAGTCCAAAAGCCAGGGCAGTGGTTCCTGTGAAACAGCTGCTCCACACAAACCCAAAGGACAAGCACCTGTACTGTGCTTTGGCTCTTTTTAGAGAGCAACAGCATAACACAGATTTAAATTTTTGGTAGGGTCTGGGCACTTCTCCACTTCCTCCTCATGTCTCTCTAGTGCATGGCTCCAGGGCTTCCACCTGGACACTGGGGTGACTTTCAAAAAAACAAGGTGGAAAAGCCAGAAGAAAAAAATGAGGCATGAGAAGGACAGTTCCGTGATCTAGGTACTAACAGAGAGTCTGTAAAGATGCAGTTACTACTCTTTGCTCTCTCACAGACTTGCATGGCAGGAAAGTCAGGCTTTCTGTGCCTCAGTTCCCATAAACTGGAAAAATCTCAGCTCAGTAGGTCATTTTGAAGATTAATACATTAAAGACTGTGAGCAGGGTTCTCTGCAGTGATAGCCCCAGAAGCCCTAAAAAAGCCTTGGACTGATAAAAACTGCAGTATGGGAATTTTTTCAGTGGTGATTTGGAATTCATTCTGATTAAATCCAAAAAAGCAGAGAGATGTAAGTAAGCAAAACAGTCGCTCTCACTTAAACACAGGCACCTATAAACCTGGGGAGAGCAACTGGAAATCATGACTGGTTTTGGGCCAAGCTGGTACCATGGAACCAAGAACCCACAATCTCCCACTTTGACACTGGGTATTCATCAGACCCAATTTTTGCAGCATGATCTCATCTCTAGTCACTGTGTTGGTGAAGATGAACATCTGTTGTCACTCAACACTCAAATGAATTTGGCCAACTTGCTCCCATTGCCTCTCCTTCTCCCTCTCCCAGCTTGCTGGAGTCTCACAAAGAACAGCCTCATTCTTCGTGGGGTCTCCAGCTGAATTTTCTCCTATGCAGATGGCAACCACTTTCTGAAAATATATATGTAACATGAAGAAATGTTCAGTAGAAAAAGCAGGTGCCTGGAAAATGGATTCCCATTTGTCCTTCCCTGTCCCTCTCCAAAACCCAATCATTTCCGTGTTAATAAGCTCGCTGACTATAATGTGGCACTAACCTTACACAATTGATGCCAGTGACATTTTGACAGTTCTACAAATGGGTCTGCCAAAAGCAGAAGGAAAATAAATTTGTAATTTGGTAAAAAGCTGGGTGAGCAGCCAAAGCAGCTTGGGGGAAGGAGAAGAAAACTGCCAAAGAGCCAAACAAAAGCCCACTGCACAGATGTCACACACAGCAAAAAGGAAAAGCACATCCACAGCTGGAGTACCCCTGCAAATACGTGCTTGAAAAAAGCCTTAGGCACCTAGTAAGCCCAGACTAGCTTGAGATGCCTCCCAATAGATTTTCCTCACGTGGCAAATTTAGAAGTCTTTCCTAGCAGAAGGGAAATGGGTCATGGCCTTTAATCTGTACAAACTATCTGGTTAACATCAGATATCTCAGGATTCAGCGATTGCTCTAACAAGGAATCTTCAATATTTCTGCCAATGTGATCAGCTGTAGGAAAACCAACTATTTTCTAATACTGTTTTGTGGGGTATCTTCGAATTTACTTTTCAAAGTATCACTGCACAAAACATCACTGACTGGTCACAGGTTGACTTAGCTACTTGGTGCCTATATCACACCCCATCTTCTTCAAATCACTTATATGGAATCTCATAATATTTGGGTAAAAACTAACTTCCAGAAAGAGGTCAAATCATCATGTGACAACATGAAGAAAAGAAGAATGTTGCACTTAGCAGTTTGTTCAGGTGGTTAATTAATCCCCAGTCTGAGTAGCAATCTATTCTTTCAGTTGAATAGTCCAGTTTCTGCTGCCAAGCAGTTACTGATAGGTAGCAAGGTAAGTGGTGATGTGATCAGTCCCCTTCCTTCTGATTCCCATTTCAGCAACACTGAAACAACTTTTTTTCCTGAAATTAGAGGACTATGGCTTTTATGATGGTGTACCGGTGCCTTGGTGGAAAATGTGAAGGTGTGTTTGCTGCACTTGTGTATGTAAATAGTCACGTGTTGTAATGGTATAACTGATGTACATAGCTAACCAGAGATGCAAAATTACTACTAAAAGATAATGGCTTATTGAATATTCTTTAGGACAATGGGGGTCTTCTTGGAAGACCAGGAGAGAGGCATCACAAGGGTCTGGATAAGTATAGCCCAGCTTGCAACTGAGAGGCAATGGAACATACTCTTCCCATATTCAGAAACACAGAGCCAAATGTGGAGCCCAAAGGAGCTCTAATAAACCCTAAAATACTCCCTAAGCAAGAGGAGGGGGAGCCACTGGTCAGCAGCTCCTGGTGGAGGTGGGCTGACACTGAAAGCACAACTTCAGAAAGCTGGGTCTTTGCACAGGCTGAGGACAGTAAGCCTGATGAAAATGTCAGATGTACTCTTTTCAAAACATTTTCCTTAAAGCGTTTTTGTGTTGAAGAAATAACTGTAGGGCAGCTGCTGGACCACTGTATTAACCATGCTCACGGGGAGTGTGAACTCTAAGACCTTTTCAAAGTCATGTCACTTGATAGGCAGGGGACTGTGGCCAAGGCTGGACCACACGTGGGTGTTTGATGTGACTGCAGGACACAGGTGACTGCTTCCAGCCTGACATTTGTAAGGGGTTACACCTGATGGAATTGGGAGGATGATGGAGGTCAGAAGTGCAGAGTGTCTGGCAGTTGTGACAGAGAGCACACTGGAGTTCACTATGGTGAGCTTGATTTGAAGCCATTTACCTGTCAAGACTTTGGGAAACATCATGGAGCTGCTTCCAAAGTCAGTATACACAGCTCTGACTGATTCTGGCAACACATTCCTTCATCTAAAATAGCTGGTAGGATCCAGCTTGGCATGTGAGACTATCTGACCTCATCAAACTAAAAAAAAGTGAGAACTTAGTCATTATTTGGCCACAGCCCTGCAAGCAGGTAGGGTTTCCACACCTGGCATGGGATGGAGTGAGCCCCTACCTTGTACCAGCAATGCTGCTGACACAGAATAGCCTGTAGGTGTTTAGCCAAAGCTTTCTCCTAAAGTCAGCTCGTTTTCAGTTTTGCAGAGGGCCTCCCTGTCCCAGCACCTGGTTCCCACTCTCCAGAGCGCTTCATTTCCTTCCCTGGCTTCCCGAGCCCTAACGAGCTGTGCTGCTAATCATGCTTTTTCAGGAAAGACCTGTCCTTGCACAGGCTTCCCTGATGGCAGCAGCAGTGGAAGCACTGGTTAGTGGCAGATTTTTCTTTGGGTCGTATCAGCAGTCCTGCTGCTGATATAATTTCACAAGCCCACACCAAACTGGGGCAACTGTGGGAGATTTTCTGAGAAATGATCACATGCTAATAGAAGTTGTCCATTCTAAACAGCCTCCCTGCACTGACTGACAGGGTAGGAGACTGAAAAATCTTGGAGCTGTATGTAGTCTCACAGGACCTGTTACCTTTTCATGGAAAGCACCCCTTGATCTTTGCTAGGGAGAACAGTGAGTGCTGCTACTGCAGCAGTCCTGCGGGCAGCACTCGGACTCAGTCTGACAGAGCAGTGTGAGGCCATGAGAGGTGGCTTAAGATCTCTGAAGGGACTGATATTTGCATGGCAAACAGGATGGAAGAGCCCAAATTCCTGAGGATACCAGTATATATTCCAGCAAATTATCTAAGATCACCTAAGCCCAACAAACAATTCCTCCACAACACCACCAACAGACCCTGGTGGTGTTCCTTCATACCATGTATTTTTCAACTGTCATCCCAAATGGTGGATTATTGGTGTTGTCATATACTCGACACCCCTGAAACCAAAGTCCCTGTGCACCTCTGTCTCTGAAGTCTGCAGAATGCACAGCAACGTGAGGACAAATCTGACCATCCCCCACCTACCTCATCAATCAGCCAGGAGCAGGGCTGATTATGTGTTTGGAGACAGGCAAGAAGAGAGACGGGGAAAGTGGTGACAGTTATAAATGTTTTGCCACCTGAATGTGACATTAATATATGTATGCAGTGTGTTCACAACGTTAGGTATTTGTGCACAACCCTACTAAATATCATGTTTGACAGCAGTTTCACAAAACCACTCAATGAGCTAGAAGAACATGCCATGAGACACAGTTGCTAGCTTTACTGTGAAAAAAAGAAATATCCCTGTATTAGTCAGATCCTTGACTTAGTGGAAATCGAGAGCAATTCCAATGAGCTCCATATAAAGTTTAATTACTCAAAACCGTATTGAAATGACCAGATGAATAAGTTATAAAACCTGCTCCATAAGACACATTTCATTTCTAGGCCCCAGAAGAGAGCCTTAGTAAGCTTCTGAGTTAGAAAGACCAATGTAGGATGCATGACATTGCAACATGTCCATCTTGGGAACTCTTTTTTTTTGGGAAAGGCACAGTTATCCTGTTTCTTTGACTGGATGATGATCCAGTGGCTGCACTCCAGAGTCAGAAAGTTCATCATACTACATGACTTGCCTCATGAGTTCACCTTAAAAGCCAAGTCTGTGACACTGATGTAGATCAGAGATGTTTTTAGCACAAACTGGAAGCTGACTGGCAAACTACCCTGGCGTTTTCCTCACACTGCCCAGGTGCTGTGGTGCTGCCTGTGGACACATGCACACATGTAGGCCTGGCTCGGTGCTGTCCTCCCTGAAGGACAGCCTCACATCTCCTTGTCAGCAGAGCACCCAAAAGCAGTGAAACAACACATCTGTGTAGTTATCTGCTTGATTCTGCTTTTCTATTGTTTTTGAGAAGTTACAAAAGAGGGAAAGTTAAGTATCACTTAAAAATGCTGATATACTCCACATAAAAATCCAAAAGGTCTCATATGGGCATTTTCTTGCAATAAAGCTTCTGACTTTTCATTTCAAACAGCCTTTTTTAAAATTGCACTTACATTTAAAAGAAAAAGGATTCAAAAGCGTTAAGACAATCAAAGCACCTCAATTCAGCCAAGACGCTATTGGCTGCTCCAAAATAAACTGTTGTTCATTTTGCTGAAGAACCTTTAAAAGCCACCTGCAACCCTCCCATCATGCTGCTTTATTCACTTTGCCTTTCCAGCCAGAAAGTCTTTTTATTTCAACAGCTCTGTCCATCAGTGCAGCACCTGAGCCACGGCAGTGGGCTAATAATATCCCTGGCAAGAATGAGAAGGCTAAACTGGGAAGCCAAGCTTTGACAGCAGTGGTAAAACCAGAACTGATTCTCAAATATTTTGTTTCTGAGATGACATATGGTTCCATTTTTGTGCCTACACATGAGTGACTCCATTGATTTGGGATCTGAAATCCTTGTAGCACATTTTCTCACTTTTAAGAAGACTCTCAGTTTATCTGTATTGGCTGGTTTGCTCACTTCCTAATGGGTCTCTCTAGATCTGATACAGCATTTGAACATGGTAGGTACATGTGTGAAGGAGGGGGAACAAATGGAGGGAAGGGAACAAATGGAGGGAAGAGCCCCCTGTGCATTGCTAACAGTCACACATTTCCAAAAAGCTGTGGTTAGGAGATCTCTAATTCACTTAACCTCTTTGATCTCATTGTGCAGTATGAGATGCTGAAAGGGAAAGAAAAGATTGCAGGCAGCTCTACTACGTTTGCACATCAAAACACATGCCTCAACTGGTACAGAGCAGCAGACAGATATAGTAAACACACTGGTGAGAGATGGAAAAACAGCTTTTGATTGGGAAAGAAGAGCTTTCCTCCTGGTTGTGTAGTGCTCGTGTATGTGCAATAAGAAAAAAAAAAACAAACCAGAAAACTCAAACTGTTTCAGAAATCTGTGCACACTGGGGCCAGGATTCACTTCTACTGCGCTCCACCGTGCTACAGGCGGGATTTATCTCCCTTTTTCCCTTAGTAATTAGCAGTACAGCACAAGGGAAACAGTTGTGCCTCAGACAACCATGACATGCACATTCAGAGAGCCTATTCTGCCAAATGCTCAGGCACCAAAAGATGAGATGCATTTTATCAGGGTCCAAAATCCCATTCCCTTTTCCTTTTACTGAGACCTGTCTATCTAGAAATCCAAGACACAAGTCCAATGTATGCCAATATCTGTATTCTAAGAAAATATACCACCCTTCCCTCTACAGCTGCCAACCTGCCCCCTCCAGCCATCTCCCCACCTTCCCTTCTATCTGTCCCTCTATCCCCACCTCTGGTGCACATCCCTCCTTTTCTCGACCTGCTCTTCTCTGCTTGTCTTCATTTTGCATTATCTTTCACTTCTCCTTTCTTAACACACACTTCCCTTTCCTTCCTAACATCCCCCTATAATTTCCTCCCATCTCCTTTCTCTCTCTCACCAGGCTGACACATCTTAACACCCTCCCTGTGACTTTCAAGACATGTGAAAAGCTGTAGTCAGGTATTAGATTCCTTATCAGGTCAAAAGAAAATATTAGGGAAGTCAGTGGACAGATGCAGTGATTATGGTTCAGTCTGGACAAGAATGACATCAGTCTCTATGGTCCCAGACGGGATTTAAATTGTTGGCAAAATGCATCATCATTGATTTTCTACTTCCTCCCTTTGTGGTATCTCTCCAGGGCTAAGGTAAGAGAGTTTGGGTACCTTATCTCTGTATTTCTTATCTCAATGCAGTTGCTTTCTCTTATATATAAAGTCAGCTATGAATATCCTGAATTGGTGCAGTTAGATATTGTCCTCTACTATTTTTATTGCTAAGTTACTGATACTCTTAACTGTAACAGCACTTGACGCTTTGCTTAGCAATTTTTTTACTTTGTTTGCCTTTATTATTTTTTAAAAATCACACCTAGTGAGGCATAAGAAAGCCCAAGAGAACCCTACCTTCTGATATTTCTAGTGGCTTGATGTCCTGAAGTACTAACTTTATATCGCCTTTCCTAATTTAATGTTTTTAGGACAAGTTCACTGTGTTGCTGTGGTGTCACACACCCAAAGCACGCTCTTGGCTTTGGCTTTTCACCTTTCAACAATATTTTCATCTAGGGCCCCACACATGAGCCTGTCACTCAACAAGGGGTGCAGAGGATGCTCAGCTGAGTCTCAGTGTCTCTGTGCAGGTTCAATTCTCCCAGAGGCCGTGCTCCAGCCACAGGGAGCCATCCCCAAGGCACGGTGGTTTTCTGGGTCCTGGCATATCCCCGGCAATGGGATCTCCTCCTTCAGGGAAGGGACATCCCTGGTGCCAGCAAGTGCCTGCAGACCACTGTCCTGCTGTGTTCAACAAGCCACAAAGGAAACTCAGCAACAGCTTGGGCTCCTTTGTCTGCAAATCCAAGTGACCCAAGCCTGGAACAGACCCCGATAACCACAGCATCTAGACATCATTAACAACTTAGCTTAATTACATCCTCATTTCTTTACAAAGAGCCTATAAGGAAGATTTCAATTAACTTTAACTATATATAAGTTTAACGTGTCTCTATCGTTCCATTAAGATGATCTGGGACAAGACAAAGATAAACATAGATGTTAACATTCTATAAAGTATGAGATTTTTAATTAATTTTAACAAAAAATCAATTATCAAGTTATTTATAAAGCTCATAAAATTCATTTTCTACTCACAGAATGTACCATCTGTACATTTGGGAGAAGTTTGTTCTGTCTCTCAAACAAAACAGAGATTCTCAACCCCTTTTGATCTAATCTGGTTTTACCATGGAGCATAATCAGCAATTCTTATTAAAAAGAGCTTTGGAACCATCACATCAAAAACCCATCTAAGTGCAAAGTCCTATTAATGTTTTCAGTGAACATTTTTATTATCATGTGAAGAGCAAAATAAGGTTTAGCTCAGGCAGGAGCCTGTTTGACTGAACCAAAAACTCATCTTGCTGGGAGTAACAGCTGGAAATACGCCATGCCCTTAAAATGAAGCTCCTTTAAAGTCAAGCTCTGCTCTGGCCCAAAAGAAGTGTCTACGTTCCCAGGACAGGATTTGAAGCTCTGCAGGCACATCATTAAGTAGGCGTTTTCAAGCAAAGAATTCGACGTGATAAATCTGAAGATGCATCAGTCTGTGGAAGAGGATGTGACCTGAGTCGAGACTTTGGATTCATTTATTAAGAGGGCAGCTCAGCTTCGGAATTGCCAGGTCAGGGTTTGCTGGCCATTAAAGCTGCCCTGTTTGCTGGCTGTTAATTTTAAACATGACTGCATAAGCAGCCAACAGCCTCCCATGTGCCACTGTTGAGCCAGCAGCCAGGTTTCCTGGCCACAGAGCTGTCCCTTGTAGAAACGCTCAGAGCCCGGGGGTGGCATCTCGAGGGCCCTACCCAGGGACAGCCATTGCCCACATTTAGGGCAGAGTCTGATTGCACCCACCTGCAAATACATTTATGGGGCTGTGGGCACATTTTTTAGTCCATCCCCTGTCCCCACAGATGATTTTGAAAAAGCCTAAGGGATTTGCTCCACAGGAGCCAGACTTCTCTCTGTGGCACATGGCAAACGCAGTCGTACCACTGGGCTTGGCGCACTGAGAAGCCCCAACCCTGAATCTCCTTCAATCCCCCCCAAACAGGCTCTGGGGTCAGAGGCTGGGTGCTGTCTCACAGCAGCCATGCCAGCTGCCATCCCTGTAATCAGGGCCATTAGCAGGTTGCCATGGAAGTTTCCTCTCCCTGGAGAAGGTGTCAGGGCACCGCTCAGGGGAGACAGGAAATTAAAGAGGAGGAAGGGAAAATGCAGATGACTGGTGGAAAGGCACTGTCTGTTGAAACTCCCCCCAGAGCATTATTTCCTTGGCCAGAGCAGACCACACACTTTGTACTCAGGACTGTGTATTTTGTCTCCAGAGAAATGCTCGCCTTGACATGACTAACACAACAAGCAAACCCAGCACAGCAGAAATGTCACCAAAGTCCCTCCCACACAGAACCTGTGATTACCATAAGTGAGTATTCTTAACCTGCTGCACCTTTAATTGATAGCTAAGGAAAGATGGGAAGAAGGAGAAAACGATGCTGAATTTTAGCATCTTCCCAAGTCTCGGTAAAAACATGGCTTCTGGAAAAAAAGAAATTAAAAGCATCAGGCAAGTTCAATTCCTTTTCTACTACTGATTCCCAGCTTCCAAGCACTGGAAAGAAACAGAGCAAATCCCTCGCACAACCATATCTCCCAATTGGGAAGAGAGTGCAAACAAGACTGAGGGAGAGGTTTAGTTCCCAGCCCACACCGGCTGCTGCACCAGTGGGGAAAAGCAGCTGGGGAAAGAGACTGGGAACGAAAAGTCTTTAAATGGTTTTTGTTCCTCCAGAGTCACAGGGGGTGAGAATCCATAGTCTAGGTAAATCTGGATGTAAAACGAGCAGGGACTCAGCTGGAATCAGTTTAGTGATATAAAGACACATAGTCTTAATTAAGGGAATTGTGATTTGCCAATGAAATCCCAGCAGGGCGTCTGTCTGCCTGATCAAAGACTCGACTTTCTGATGGAATCTTAAGTGCATGAGCCATGAAATTACTTTTTGAAAAGGGAACAAGCAGCACAAAGAGGCAGAGGGAGAAGGGGGGAGGTAGAGAGAAGAAGGGAGGGAGGTAAGGAGGGATGGGGAGCAGATTGGAGTTCCAAGGGATGCTAGTGGCAGCCTCCATTCCCTCCCTCCAAACAAAGCTAGAGAGGGGCAGGCTGGGGAAAAAATGATGCCAAACTGCCAGCAGAGTCAGCACCTAAAATCATTACCCAGCCCACTGAATAAAGACACATTCCTAACTTGCTTTTCTTTCTTTTGTGTTTTGGGTTTTTGTTTTTGGTTTTTTTTTTTGCAGCAACACAACATATTTCCCTCCATTTTCTTGCAGAAGAAGGAATCAATAAGAATATCTGCTCCAAAATATATCAAGCTTTTCAGTATACTGGGAAGAGTTTTGGATCAAGTCCTGAAGTAGACAAATCCTGCATGATCTGGAATTATAATGCTGTGGAGCCCTAAAACACTGAAAGCTCTGTAAATCAAGACACAAAGTTGACAGAAGAGACACAATCGACCAGCTTCCTTTATCATGTGTGTACCACATAAGCATTCCCACAGCACTCAATAAACCTTCCAAATCCCATCTCCTCACATAGCAGACTCAGTACAAAGCTACATGGAATTAACCCAGAAAAGCCTCATCTCTGTTTATGAAAGTCTAACAAGGCATCCAGGGAACATGATGTTTCCAAACATCTTCACAGGTCTTCTCTTCTCTGACATTTAAATGTGTATTTTTTAAAAAGCTCTCTCATCGCCAGACTAAAACCCAATGCAGTGATTACAGAAACTACTACATCAGAAAAAGCCAACTGTTACCTTGTCATGCCATCTTCCTCAAAAATGACTATAGCAAGAGCTTCAAAGAAAGAAATAAAACACCCATGTGCACCTGCTGTACAGGGCAGGGCTCCATTTAATTTTTTATTTATTTAATAGTCCCAAGCAAACACACTGGGCTGTATTAGTGGTCAGGCAACAGCATGAACCTAACAAATCTCCATCGGTGTACTGATACCATGCCAGAATCTAAAGTAAAAGAGAAAAAAAGCAATCAAGCCCTATGAATTTCTAGCTGCATTCAAAATATCTGGAAGAAAGCACTGGATGTGGTAAAATTACAATAATAAAACAAAGATTAAAGCAGTGAGAGAAAACACTCCATTTTCAAGCATCCCCAACCATTTATGTAGCAAAAAGCCTAAGGGTTTCTGACAAGTGCCTGCACAGCACAGAGAGCAGCTCTGATCCTAGCCTGGTGTAAGGAACATGGTACTTCCCCTGCTCCCCAGTTTTCTTGGTTCTTATTGATGCTGTTAGATCTACAAGGAAAACAACTTGCAGCATCATTCCCTGAGTCAGCTCTAAAGCTCTGCTTCAGGACTGTGTAACCCTCAAGGGAAGCTGCAGGTTGAATAAATAAATAAGTGGATCAGAGAATTCAAACATTTACCTTAATTACCCTAATTAGATATGTGGGTGTCTCCCTTCGTGCCTCACTCAGTGAGTGTCAGTCAGCCCATTTACTGAGTAAGGTGTGGTCAGTGTGCAGCAGCTGCACAACACTCACTTCTTGAGGCACATGGGAGCAGCCACAAACCAGAAGAGGACCTCCTGGGCATGGGTGCTTTGCTTGCATACGTGGAAGAACTTTTGAAACTTGCATTGGTGAAAGAAATATTTTCCTTGCTGCTTTTTGCCCCACAATATCTGCTATCACAAGGCCCCCTCTCTGCACAGCTTCACCACTGTGGGATGAAAGAACCTCCTTCACCACAGCTATGGCCATGAGTTCCCTGTCACTCAACCATCTTCTCTCACTTCTCAATCTTTTCAGAGCCCAGGGAAATGGATTTTCTCTCTTGCCTCTTTTCCCTCTCCTCTGCCACTCTTAGTGCATGCCAGCTGTTCCTGTACTTGAAAATTCTGAAGAGCAAGTTTATATAAGAAATACAGCTCAAAGAATAAAGGAAGGTGTTTTCCAGGAGCGTATAACAAAAACAAACAAAAAAATTTGTTCCAAGGACGATTAACAGCCATTTCACATATGTGCCTTGTTCAAAACACTTTCTTCTCACTATTGGAACAGGCTTTACAGCGAAGCAGCAGTTCATAAGCTTAGGTTTTCCAAGCAGGTTCTGTGCTGTGCTTGAGGGGCTAATTAGAAGCACCAAAATACACTATTAATTTGTGCATCCTTAGTCATAAATTTCTGGCTCTGCTGTTCATCCCCAAGCATGCTTAAGATCTAGAGGGAAATATCCCAGCATATCTCCACCAAGTTCTCCGTTACTCACACTTCATTTTCCGAGCCAAAGAGCAGTGAGCAGCCGCTCAGGGTCAGGAGAAAATCTAAGCTTCCAGCTGCCTTGACAAACAGGATTTCTTGTGCCTGGGACTTCATTTTTTCTCAAGGTATCTGACTCAGGAGTGCCCAGCACCAGCTGTTGAGCCACCACACAAGCCAGGCTGCTGCACGTGGCTGGGTACTAACACCATGAGTGGTTAGACCCTTTGTAAGGGCAAATCAGCACAGCTCCACTGACTCAGCAGAGCTGGGGCATTTTACAACAGCTACATCTGTGTGCATGCGTGTGTGTATATGGTAACTGCACACATATGGCTATTAATGCTAAAATATGAACACTACAGAGTCTTTGAAAGTTTCTTTTAAAGGCTTCCTTTGGGATACTCTTCTGTATTTCCTTGAAAAACCTAAGAGGCCAGAGATTTGTAATGCTGCATCGAGTGCCCTCTATCACTACAAGACCTGATCAGGAGGATGGTTTTCTAGTCATGGCAAAATACGAATACCAAGGACAGGCGAGTCTGGCTCCTGGACTTCAGCCCTCCACCCAGGAAAGTGCACATGCCTGCTTCTTTCCTTCCCTCCATCCCATACTACGAGTCTTGACACCTTTTCAGATGCTACAGTTACATCAGACTGAATGAAAACAGGAGTGAGGTGCTCCTGCTCTTCACAGACCATGGTTTTTTTCTGCTTTCCTCATGATGTGTTTCTGAGTGCTTCTGCTTTCTCAGAACTCTTTGAGTTTAGACAGTAATTTCTCCTTTTAAGAACAGGGGTTGATTGTAGAAAAGATGTGATCAACAGTCTCTCCCTGCTCACAGGTTCTAGCTCTCTTGGAGCTCATATTTGTTTTGCTCATCTGCAGGGACCTTCCCCGCAGGAGATTCCCCCTCCTCCACTTTCTTATATAATGAAAAAGTCCTAATCCCTCCCTCCCCACAAACACTCTGCTCAAAATCAGTGCTCATTGTAGTTAGTCCCGAGATCTCAAAGGGCATTAATTGCTTTGGGCTTCACCTCAGAGCTGTTGAATACTGATAATAACTGGTTTGCCTGGGCTTAGCGCCTAAATAGCTGATAATTACAGCCCAAGAACAGCAAGGAGCATGCTGTCTTTCTGCCACAGTCGTCTGTCTATCTTGTTTGCTAGGCATCTGTCCACCTGTCTCTAGGCAATTGTTCCTATTTCTACTTGACTTTCTTCTCAATCTCTCTCATTTATTTTGCTTTTCAGTCTCTCTTTTTTGTGGGATTTTTTTTTCCAGAGTTCTGACATCTTTGATCTCTTGTCGACAAAGAACACAGCTACATGTTCAGAGATCCAAACATTTTATTGCCCCCCAGAAGCAGGGGTGATGTGCTCACTCAGGATGTGTCAGGTGAAACGTCAGAAACAATTAGAGAAGGAGAGAGACTTTCCAGCCCCCAGGGGAGCCATCCAGGCTGCATTCTGTGCTTCACCTCCCGACTGCGGGAATCAGAGCTCTGAGCTGCCGCAGCACCCATCCAGAGAGACAAGCAGGAAGAGACACAAACATGCAGGGAAGATGTTAAAGGTTTGGGAGGATAAAGGGGTGTGTGTCCTGCAAGGGAAACCAGTTGGATCCTCATCAACCTTCCTCTTTAGCTGTGATAAGATGCAGTCATCCCTGTGCATCTGAGACAAATGTGGCCCCAGCAGAGACAGTTTTCATGTAACCTCACTGTGTTATTGTGACCATCTGCTCTCCCACCCTTGCCAGACTCCCATGGACCAAGAGGATCACCGTACGGACCAGGGAGTCAGGCACTGAAATAGAAGCACAGTGTTACAAGCCAGAAGGGCAATGCAGAAATTCGGGTCCTGCTGTAGCTCAGTGCACTGGAAACACAGAAGGATAAAAAGAGCACAGAAGTCGATTGGTAAAGTGGGCCAAAACCCAGGGTTGACATATTGATTTGCAGGCCATGGTGAGAATCCATGGAGCCTCTGATGTCTCCAGAGCCTGCTGGGTACAGCGAGGAGAAGAAAGGGTTGCCATGCCTGCCGTTCTGTCACACCATCTGAAGAGTCACAGGCCACCTGGCACTGCTGGGATGTGTTGTTTGTACAACCCAGAGCTCCCCTACTAGGACTGCCACATGCTGAGGGCTTTTCTAGTAAAGGAGCTTACAGAACTTTTCCTCTCCACCTGGTTGCCTGAACAGTGTAGATGGGCAGCAGAAGGAACCCTGGACACTGCTGTACACATCTTCCCACAACTCTAAAAAAGTTCTCATTTGAATCCTCTGTGAAAGTTTAGCTCATAACTCCCCTGCTGCCTTCATCTCCCTCTCGCATGCACAGATTCTAAGCAGACAGCTGTTGGGTCCTGGAAGGAGCAGCCTCTCTCTGCCCTGAGAAATTATGTCACTCAGCTCCTCTCTTTCTCCTGTGAATTGTACAAAATGGTTTTCCTGCACCCTCTTCTTCCCTTCTCTTTTCCTCCATAAAACTGGTCCAGAAAATAGTCCTTTTCCTTCCTGACAAATAGCACCATTGCTTCCTGTGTGTATGCACCCTGCCAGATGGCAGGGGGAAACAACTATCTGCACAAGGAAGCGTTCTGGCTCTCTGTGCACAGGGACAAGCCAAAAGGAAAAGGAAAAACACTTGCAGATGATGTGCCTCCTGACACAGACTGATACCAATCCAGGAGACTGATAGTTAAGCCTCTTGCACTTGTCCTTCATTTCATTTTTTCCTGTGCTTTGATCTGTGGGAATAGATGTCTGCCAACCAACTGAGGCTGGAGAGAAGTAAAGGTCCAAGCTCTTACAGATGCTGAACTAGTGTTAGAGCTCCACGTCTTGGCTGCTGTTTTCCAGCCCATGGCTGTTTTTCAAAAAATGGATGGGGAAAGAGAAAGCCCTTCCCACTCCAGCCTTGATAGGCTTTCTCTATAAGTCAAGCACCCCTGCCCAGAGGTGGGGTGGATGTTGCGTTTGCCTGGATAACTGTTGCAATGTCACGGACAGTAATTCCTTGTTCACTAACTTCAATCAGGCTATCTGGGACATGAGAGATGTTTAATCATGTTCTTGCCACAACACTGTGGTTCTTTACTGAGGCTGTGATGACATGGATCATGACTTCTAAGTCTTCCAGGGAAAACAGCCCCAGAGCCGCCTGTATCTTCATCCAACCTGACCTTAAAGACTTCACCTCAGATTTGGACCTGAATCTGCACCTTGAGGGAACATGGATTTAACCTGATGCTGACAAATGCATATACAGCAACATTACTGCTGTGGCCTAAGGCACCTCAATTATACCCTCCACTGTTCTGATTTAACCAGCTCTCAGTCAGCCTGTGGAAAATATTCCATATTTGAAAACTACCTTTAAAAATGTGTGTGATGTGTGTGTTCAGATATGACTTTCCCCTGTTGTTACTGAAAGAAATTCAGTTTGAAAGTCTCCTTCAATTCACACTGTACCTAGGAGGACAAGGACAGGTTGGCTTGGGAAGTGCAGATCTCTGTATTTCTAGGCTGTCTGGAGAAGAAAACTGCCTGGTGTCTTAAAATTTTGAATGATTCAACCTTTAATAGCAGTGAATGCAAAATGAAACGAGCCTGACGCCATTTTCTCCAGTGATGTGCCATGGCTTATTAGGAAGGGGTTATAAGCTGCTTTCCAGTGAACTTGTTCTCAGACAGATAAGCTGACTAGTGGGAAATCAATCACTATGAATTTTGATAGCAGCGCCTGCTGAAGTAATTACTTCAAACATCAATAATGCTGCTCACCTGCCTGTGCAGTTTTCAGTCATGCTGAAGGTTAGATTAACACCACAGAGCTCCTGGGGACTTTTGTTTGTTTTGTTTATGTTTTCCCTATCCTTTTCCATCTACTTCCTTAAATATTTTTCTTAAACACTGATTTAATTGAAATGTCACATTGTCCGTCCCTCTCTTTCTCTGTCTTCTCACCCAAGTCATCAACAAGAGTTTGCTCGTATCCGTGAAATTGTCTCTGCAATTCTGTGCACACAGGAGCTGCTGCTGATCCCTCCTGGCAGACTTACTGAGCATTGAAAGCTCATGTCACATCTCTCCTCAGCTGTTTGTGTCTGTGTTTAAGTTAATACATATTTAGAGAGAAGGTCAAAAACACTTCAGTGCCAAATGCTCTTAGAATCATGGAATAGTTTAAGTTGAAAAAGACCTCCAAGATCATTGAGCCCAAGTCTTAGGCTAGCACCCCCAAGCTCACCATTAAATCATGTCCTTAGGTGCCACCTTTACACAGCACCAGGAATGGTGACTCCACTGCTTCCCTGGACAGCCCATTCCAATGTTTGACAACTATTTCGCTAGAGACATTTTTCTTATATCCAGTCTAAAACCTCCCCTGGAACAACGTGAGGCCATTTCCTCTTGTCCTATCACTTGCTACTTGGGAGAAGTGACCAGGCTCTGAGCTCCTCTCAGGAAGTGGTAGAGAGGAATAAGGTCCCCCATGAGCCTCATACCTTTGGCCTCAGCCCACTGATCTGGCCTGTCCAGATCTTTCTGCAGAGCCTTCCTTCCCTCCAGCAGATCAACACACCTGTCCATCTTGCTGTCACCTGCAAACTGACTGAGAACGTTCATCCAGGTAACTGATAATGATATTACACAATGCTGGCCCCAACTGAGCCCTGGGGAACACCACTAGTGACTGGCCACCAGGTGGATGTAGCACCATTCACCACAACTCTATAGGCCTGATCATCCAGCCAGTTTTTTACCTCCCAAAAACTGTACCTGACCAAGCCATGAGCAGCCAATTTCTGCAGGAGAATGTTGTAGGAAGTGGTATCAAAGGTTTCAACTAAATTCTAGGTAGTCGATATCCAGAGCCTTTCCCTCATCCACTAATTGAACTGAACATCCTCACCCTGGCCTGTGTACTATGTGATTTTAATTCCCACACAGATAAGCTTGTAACTTCAGGTTTTGCAACACAGACTGGGTGCACTGATAATTCATAACTTAAAGAACATCTTACCAAAATGTTGAGGTGATACAATATCACCTAAAATGTCCCTGACTCAAAATTAATTCCCTTTGGAAGCAACAAGAGAACGGTTGGTAAAACATGTGTCCATGTCCACTAGTTATTTCATCCAGTTACTAAAACACCATGATAAAATTATAGCATTATCCAAAATGTTTATAATTTTCATTTTAAATACAATGAAAATACAATAAATGATCTGAGTTTTGGACTACTGTGCTTCACAGACTGCAACCTCCTCCTTGCCACGTCTCCTAAGCCCCTGGATATCTCCTGCTGCCTTATGCTAAATATCCTCCAGGTCTCCCACTGCTGCCACTTTTATACCCAAATTTCATGCAGCCCCAGTAGTTCTGCTCTCTCTGCTGGAGCAGCAATATATTTATTACTATATTATTACTGTATTTCAGCTCCCAGCTATAGTAAATTCCATCCTGCTGTAACCCCTACCTCCATCCACCATTAGACAGCCTGGGATTCCCACAGACTTGGCAAATTTGATAGATTTGTTTATCAGCTCATCAGAACTGATGAGTGCATGGACTTACTGCCTGACTGCAATCAAAAGCCGGCAGAGATGTGCCAGGAGGTACTTTTCTCACTTTCCTCTCCTTGTCTTTCTCCATCCAGTGTAGGGAGCAAACAATAGTGATACTCCAGGAAGCATTCGTTTGCATCCAGTTTTCATTCCAATAAACAGCCCACTCCTCTCAAATTAAACATTCTGGACGCTACTTTTAATGTCCATTATACTGAGCTAATATAGCTAAAATCTAGCTTATACAATGTCCTTTGTTTATAGCAGTGATTGAATACACATCACAGATTTCAGCAGAGAAAGTCCTCCACAGACCCAATTTCAGATCCAAAAAGTGTCCTGCTGGTGATTGCCCACATAAATCCAAGCAAGGAAAAAATGAAAACCAAGTGCTTTCCTGTCTGAATGACAATTTCCACTCCCAGCGGAAGAGGACATCCATCATTTTAGCACCACTTAGCCGATCACCACAGCCACAGTAAGGAGGGGAGAGCAGGGCAGGGAAGAGCACTCAAAACCATGAATAATCAGGATTTTTTCATGCAGGCTTCTTACTTATGACTTAGCTGAAGGCAGCCACATGCAAAAATTGAAACTGCACCTTTATCTAAATTCTACTGCCGTTACCCGAATACACACCTTTGCTGAAGTCAGGTAACTGAGAACTGAATTTGGTCTGTATTGTCCATAATGACAAATCAATATTTGCTGACCTCCTGTGAGAATGTCCATTCAGTTTATTAACAGGAAAGTGCTCTTGGTTGACCTGACACTGTTTATCTCATTGTTATCAAAACTCCTCCAAAATTAACTCTTAGGAAAAATGAGGACATCTCTCCAAAGAGAAAATGAAGTAGAAGAGAGAAGCTTTTGGTGGCTGAGAAGGGGATTTCAACACTACACCCAGCCAGGTTAACAGCAGGTTGCCAGAATGGTTCCTAACTCTGGATTTTAAAACAGAGTTTACACTACTCCAAAATACATTTGGGATCTTTAAAAAATTCTCTTCTGTCTTTGAAGTAGCAGGAAAATTGCATGGTAAAAGATCTGAGATTTCTGGTATTTGTTTAGTACTTCACATAAACATGTTTAGAAGGGATCTATGAAAATGAGTGAAGAGGAGGTGATTAAACCTCCAAACAATGAGATTTTTTTTTTTTTGATCAAGAGTGAAGAAGTTGATAAAGACTTTCAGCTGAACCTGGTGAACCTGTGAATGAGCACAAAGCCAAGAAATGAAACTTGGTGCTGAAAAATGTAAGGTACCAGCAGGAATCATTTGAACTCATTGCATACATTACTGACTTCTAAATTATCTATGAAGTCCATGGACAGTTCAGTGTGTGACAAAGGCAATCTTCAGGACAAATTAAATATCAAGGTGTATGAAGAAATGAGATAAGAACATTGAAATATGATAGTTTCTTTATAGTAATCCATTACATCCATGTAGGGAAAGAATTTAGTTAAAAAATTTGAAGGGTATGACTGGAAGAAAAAAATCAGGGGATTCAGTTACAGAAAGAGCAACTGTTACAGGTCTGGAAACACTGAGGGGAAAAAATACTATAATGACTGTTCAGAGCAGCACACCCCATGCTGTAGGGAAGAATTGCATGAAAACGAGAAATGGTGAAGAAAAGTTAAGAGATTCTATTTCTCTCTTCTTCCTATAAGAATATAAATTAATCATTGGGTTTAAAAATGACAGTTGCCTGGAAACCAACTATCATGACTAGGTTACAATCAATAAGGGCAACAAAAGTTCAGCATCTGCAAGCAGTACTCACATACCCCTACCCACATGCATACAAAGTACACGGATACCAATAAATGGTCTTAAGGCTTCAAGAGAAGGTATTTGAAGAAAATTTGAGTGAAACTGAGAAGGGACCAAAGATTAGAGAGCTAACATGACTGAAAAGTGGAAGTACTTTATATAAGATGAGTTAATTAACTAGTCAAAATTCTGGAATCACAGTGAAAAGCTTACAACATTGGATAAGAAAACAATGCTTGGTTTGATGGCAAATAAAGCAGTAATTAGAAATTGAAGCAACATATGGCAAAATGCAAGGCAGCAGTTACAGGTGGCAGTCAATATAAATGAAAATTATGGGATGTAAGTAACTGGTGAGGGAAGCTGAAGAAATTAGGGAAAAATACCTTGCTGATACAGTTAAGAATAACAAAATCATAGAATCATTAAGGTTGGAAAAGACCTCCAAGGTCACTGACTCCAACCCTTGACTGAACCCCACCATACCAACTACATCATAGCACTAAGTCCAGTCATTTCTTGAACACTCCCAGGGCTGATGACTCCACCACCTCCCTGGGCAGCCTATTCCAATGCCTAACCACCCTACCAGTGAAAACTTTTTCCCGATGTCCAATCTTTAACTTTCCTGGTGCAGTTTGAAGCTATGTCCTCTTGTTCTGTCACTAGCTGTAAGGGAAAAGAGGCTGGCCCCAGTATTCCTTGGTCCTGCTGTCCATCCCGTTGCTGGTACAGGCCAGGATGTCACTGGCCTTCTTGGCCACCTGGGTACAAGAGGGCTCTTGTACAGCCGCTGCCACCAGCACTCCCAGATCCTTTTCCTTTGGGCGGTTTTTCAGCCACTGCTCCCCAGCCTGTAGCACTGCAGGGGTTGTTGTGACCCAAGGGTAGGACCTGGCCCTTGGCCTTGTTGAATCTCACACAGTTGGCCTTGGCCCATCGATACAGCCTGTCCCGATCCCTCTGCAGAGCCTTCCTGTCCTCAAGCAGATCAACACTCCCACCCAGTTTGATGTCATCTGCAAACTGACTGAGGGAGCACTTGATCCCCTCATCCAGGTCATCGATAAAGATATTAAACAGGACTGGCCCCAACGCTGAGCCCAGTAACCAGCCACCAACAGGATCTAACTCCGTTCCCCATCATCTCATTCTCTGGGCCCAGTCATCCAGCCAGTTCTTCACCCCCAAAGAGTGCACCTGACCAAGCCACAGGCCGCCAGTTTCTCCAGGACAGGTATCTGAGCGTATCTGAAAACACTCCAGGAACAAAAGAAATCTGCAGGTAAGTGGAAGTATGATATTAGATAAAAATGGCAAAATGGTTAATACCGAGGTAGCAAAATGTCTTATAACCATTACTGTGGCTGTTTAACACACTGTGTATATATTTAATATTTACTGAGTTGGCAACAATTAGTTCCAAGCATATTGGGAACCAGGGACAAGTTCTGTAGGCCAAACAGCCAATACCCACAATTCTTGAAAAGCTGGCTTACAAACATCCCTCAGCACTGTGATGTTAATTTTTAATACACTGTAGAATGGTGAGGAATTTGGTAGGACTGGGGGAATCTTCATGTTGAGTGAACAGTCAAAAAGGGCAAGGGAAGAAGAGAGGGTTGTCAGCCTGACAATACTCCCAGGAAAGAGCACAGAAATGCTGAGTCAGTATTAAATACATAAAACAGTATAAATAAAATTCATGCCAAGAAACACAGGATTATGGGGACAAAGTATTTTTAAAGCAATAGAGTTTCACACTCAAATTACAAATTCCGTTGACAAAGGTAAGTGAATATCATACAGAAATTTTGGCTTTTGTAGAGTTTGTGGCTTATTATCTCATAGCACTGTGATTTAAATTGCATTATACATTAACAATAAAGTACCTATTCAATGAATTGAGGACTGTCTGAGGAATCTCAAAAAGGAACAAAGAATAGAATCATCATTCAGTAGGAGGATTTGGTGTGAGGTTCTGCATAGATCATGAGTAAACAGAACGTGATTTTACATCTCATCACTGATGTAGAAATAAATGCAAAATACTTGAGGTGAACTTTGCAAAGACTGGTAGAGAAGTAGAAATATTATATAAAGTGGATTCCTTCTAAATTGTACCTGTTCAAACTGAATACATTTTAATTCAGCCAAATAGAGAGTAATATGTTAAGGACCAAGGAATGCAGACCATATCTACAAAGCAAGACACTGCAACTGGGAAAGCAGGGAAGATTAAGGTTCACTGTGGATAAGCAGAACTACAGAAAAATGGGTGAATGCAAGCCTGTAAAGTGAAACACCTTCGAGTGAGAAATGAGGCACAAATTACACTGCAAGTGTTTAACTACTGGAACAAACTACCAAGAGAAGCAGTAACTTCTCCATCTCTCAGACTCCTCATATCAAGGGTTGATGCCTTTTTGGAAAATGTGCTTTCACCAAATACAAATTCTCAGCCTTCATACAAAAGGAAGTCAAATTAAACAGCCTGTGTTCTATAAAAGGTTCCACCATTACAAGGTCTCGTATCTTCCGGCCTTGAGGGTTTTGACTTTGCAAAAGGAGGCTTTTCAATGAACCAAAAGGACAGCAACATAAAAAATGCAAATTGCAGAGATTTTCAAACCCAGAACATGGACACTTTTTTCCCCACACTTTGTTGGCTGTCTATGCTATAAGCTGCTGCATTCTTGGTCTCAGCAAGGATGCTACCTGCAAATCATTGCTGGTCTCTTTCTGGGCTTCAAAAATTTTGCAGGCTCTGTGCAAATCCTGACCCTCTGTAACCTGCCATGACTCAGGGCTGAGGTAAACTGAGCTTCCTTGCCATATCATAACAGAACCTGGGTTTGGTTTTTTTGTTTTGGGCAAGAAAGGAGCACAGTGGGAAGGCACAGGAGAAGTACTCTCATGACCGAGTCTGTACCCTCACAGCTCTCTGGCCTTTGGAAAGGTGCTGAGACTATGGGCCACCCGATGCAGTTAAGTGGGAAACAGGAGCCATGGGGCTACTGAGAGAGCACATCTGTCCCACAGAAGAGAGCTCAGGAGGATGACAGGCATAGTCCCATATCTAGAGGAGCGAATGGACCCTGGCCAGCAGTGGATGTACATATCAGAGCAACTTTCCCAAATAGGTCTGCTGATGTTCAAGGAGTGATTCCTGCAGGGGATTGTCTAGCCAATTTGGCCAAAGAGGTTCAGACTGAATTAAGAGGAAGAAGTAGCTCTACGTCTCTTTCTCTCTCAGTACGTAAACAGTGTCCTTAGAAAACTAGAGTAGAAAAAATTCAGTATTTATAATCTCACTTCATACCCATACTAAGCCCCCCAAAATGTATAGTGGCCCAAGAGGGAGCATAGAACTGTAAATGCTTAGAAACAAGTTCCATCAACATACAGTCCATACAATCATTCAAAACCAAATGAAGCTATTTATATGCAGTTTGGACACACAGAATTCAAGGTATAAGGCATTGAGACATGCAGACCTCTGGCACCCACACTAAAAGGATGTCTTGTTGGCCCTCACACCTGACAACGGAGATAACAGAGTTGTCTGTTGTCAGGTGTGAGGGCAAAGAGAGGGCAGTATGAAGAGGAATGGGCAAGAGGGAGTGGTGGGGATGCAATGGGTGTCTGAAGCTGGTGTGGTTTATCATGACAACCTGCACTGCCATATCCTGTTGCACTAGATCCACTTGACAACCTTTAGGCTGGTATTGCACTCATCAGCATGAGGCAGCCGGGATTCAGGAGTCCTATCTCATGCTGTTAGCCATGAGTAAGTAAGTAAGCCAAGCCATTCCCACAGCTCCATCCTGCCAAGTCACGAGCTGTTCCGGGCCATGAAAAGAGTATTGTGAGAAGACACTGGAGAAATGTAATCATGTCTTTGAGTCTGAATCCTCACATCAAAGCAGGCAGTTTGTCAACTACAGTAAGAATAACACCCAGGCTTCGTCTTATGACCAAATTAATAAGTTCTGGTTTAGAATATTGTGTGTACATATACACATGTATCTACACATATATATGTATGCATTGCATTATTATGATAGGCACATTTATATTATTGTCTGTATGTACATATAAATAAACATACATATACATATAACAGTAGGACCCTGGCTATGCAGAACACCAGAGCAAGAACCTCTAATTTCTGGACAAGGAAGAAAAGTCCATGAAAAAAACACAAAGAGAAGTGTGAAAGAGAAAAAGGGAAAAAGGGAGACACTGGTTATGTGTCAGAGACCCTGGGGAAAGGCAGGAAGGTTATGTAAGGAAAAAGGGTTTGGAAAGGGCTTTTGGCTGAAGCAGAACATAGGGAAACAGAGGCAAAAGGAAAGTACAGAAGGAGCTGAACATAATGAAATGCCAGAGAAGTAAAACAACAAACATCAGAAGGCAATTCACTGATTAAAAGATAGGAAGAGAAGAGGACATTTTTCCCTCTCTGCTCACTGGTTATACTTCTCTATCTCATGTCTTTTATTCTCTCTCATACACTTTCTTCTATTCTTACCAGTCCCTTACAGATGTTTCTCTTCAGAAGCATTAATGTGCACAGATTCCACCACTGTACCTCTGCCCCTCTGCTTCCCTCCCTCCCCAGCACACAAGGATGATAAGAGAGAAGACCTCTCACCTCTACTTCTCCCCAGAGTGAGCCTTTGTCAGCTTACGAACCACTGCCAGGTATGTGATACAAAGACAGGACAATTTACCATCAAACAGAAAGTCTCATTTTGACACACCCAAAATTTGTTTCCTTTAGAAGACGTTCCCCGGGGGATGGAATTTTACAAATCATCTGCAGTGCAATATTAATTTCTGTGTGTTACTTCAAGCTGACATGCTGTCTGTTAGATGACTGTTTTTTCCTAACAAGACTATTCCACTGGGAAGAAAATTAACTCTTAATATGCATTTCTCCTGTACTTTGCCAGGTTCCTGTTCTCTCTCTCTTTCAGTCTTCCTCATATACTCCCTCCATCTGCCATCCTCATCCTTTTCCCTGATCGTTGTATCACACTTTCATCTTTCTTATTCCTACCTTCCTTATTTTTCTTCACTACTCTTTTTTCCTTCTTCCATCCTGCCTCTTTCCCCTGATTTTCCCATTCTATACTTTCCTTTTTAGCTTCTTCCTTATTTTTCTACTTTGCCAATTTTGCTTACTCCCTCTCCTGTCCCATTCCCCACAGCCTGCACCCAGACAATCACGTTCTAGGTAGTTCTAGGCAATGTTCTGCAGCCATAGAGCCATAAGAAGAGTCAGTCAAACTATTTAGAAACCCAGCCAGTCAGTCCCACAGAGCCTTCAGCATCACATGCTATTCTATAGGCTGGTAATTTCAGCTCCCACAGGCATAAGAGAACCAGAATAAAAACCAGCACCCTCTGGAAGCAAGCATTCAGCATCTTTGGGAACCTAATGCAAAAGCCTGACTGGGGCTACACAGTGCTACAGGCTTTGAGATGGATGTGCAGAGACTGCCCTTAAACTTCAGTAGTTGTCTTGTCTAACCCTGCTGTATGGTGCTATAAGCAGTGGGAAGAGAGGAGGGGAACAGTTCTGAAGAACAAATTATTCCATAATAAATAGTGGTCTTCGGGTGGCTGTCAAGATAGCCTTAAAACTAGCCTAAATTAATAGCCTAACTTTCAGGCAGTAAAAGCCATGTCATATGGTGTTGGGGTGCCTTCTATGAANAGCAGTAAAAGCCATGTAACATGGAACACCTGAGACAGAGGAGAAAATAGAAAGGGAAGTCTGCATGAGGGCAGAAAAATGGTAGAAAGTAGAGGAAAATCAAGAAAGACGAGAAAGCTACCTTGTTTACTAGTGGACAGACTGAAAAAAAAGCCTTTGCTAAATCAGCAATACATAGAGGGCCAGAGTTGCAGACAAGCTGAACAGCTCCCATTGATTTCTCCCACGTTTCAACTGCTCAGCATTTCTAGAAGGCAGAACCCTAAAACCTCTCCTGAGCTGGGGACTAATCTAAGAGACTTTCCTTTCATAGCTACTGCTCTGGCCACATCACCCCCAAAACGCTGACTTCATTACATTTTGCACAGGGCTGCTACTTCAGAGAACAGAGCAGTGAAAGAACAGAGAATTAACGCTAACAGGTCTCGCAGGAAAGTGGTCAATAGCTGAGAAATCTGTCTCAGGCTATTTCCCTCACACCCTTTTCCACAGTATAATTTAATCTCCTGACAGCACAGCCTGTCAAGTCCCAGAAGGGAGTGCATGTGCACATACAGGCTGCTGCGCCTGGCTGCTGAGGCAGCGGCAGCTCAGCTCTACAGAGATGTACACAGCAAACTGCCTCTTGCCAACACTGGGAAGCACATGGGCCTTGTCAGGGGGGTAAAGTCAGTGCTGCCTTCTGCAGCTGGTGGGAATTGGCCATGTCATGTGTTTATCCACTCTGTATGAAGACATAGGATTTAAGTCATCAAATACAGACTGTTTGAGTGGAGTGCAGTGCTGCTTAGCCAGTGGTACTTGTCTGCTCAGGTTCCTATTCAAAGCTTCTCGGTGAGGCAGGGTACACAAGGAGCACGTAGGGGACAGGGTGAAAGGTAGGAGATGGAAATTTCAATGAAATTAAGAAAGGAGGAGGCAAATATAAACCTGCAGCATAGGCTAATAACAATTCTGTGAATAATCAAAGCTTTCTATGTGCAGCATCCCAAACCACTGCAAAATTGGTGGGTTTTATAGATGGCTTAGTAGTGAACCAATTCCTAGGATCTTCACTTGCTTTTTGGAATTAAGGGACCCAACACACTACAAAAGTAATGTGGTGTTAAAAATGTTGACTCTGGCTTAGAAACAGCATAACTGCATCCTGCCTGTATCAAGACTTCTGGATATGCACAAAATATTTGTGGCCTATTGCCTCCAAAACTCCAGATCCTGGCTTGAGGATGGCTGGGAGGAGAGGTCAATGGAGAAAACTCCTTCAGCTGTTTTGGTCTACGGAGTATTTGCTGCACAGTACCTGGGGTGTTAAGAATCAAGCCTCTTGTGAAGTAAAAATTGTATCTACAGAAAGAAAAGCAAGCAATTTTCAAAATGCTTTCATAGACAAAAAAGGATATAAAATGGAATCTTTAGTACAGAGCATTTTTTACTTTTCTGGGTTTTTTCATGTTTTGGTTTTTTTGTCTATTTTTCACTTGATTTGTGTAAAGTATCTTCAAAATAGCCTGTGAGTTAGTAAATCAATAGAGCCCTTTGTCCAGGAATGCTTTTGGTATGGTTCCCATGCCTAGTCTCTAAACTATGCTGCCTTTTCACCGGTCTCTGACAAGTGAGAACATCAGGACTTCTGAGCTGAGTTTAGGACATCCCAACAACAGACCCTCAGTCCTGGAGTTCATTTCCTTCATTGGCCCTGCCCAACCTGGAACTGAAGAGCAGTCACTTACATGATTTATAAGGAACTCTGTAAATTTGATTTTACCTTAAAGAGAAGGTTGTTTCCATTTTCTAATACCAATTAGTGAGTAGAACTGTATGCTATTACTACCTTAGCCTTCATGATCAAAAACATGTGACTTTTCTGTAATTTTATATTAGTCTCATCCTGTGACTATTATCTTCTCATGGTTTTTCCGGCCATAAAAGAATTTGCACTGAAGAGGCTTTAGAAAACAAACAATTACACTATTTGAGAGTCACGGATGCTTTTACTCTATGGTCATATATAATTTATTAAGTTAACATGTAACCTTACATGTTACCATTAACATTTGCAAGATTCATCTGGCATTTCTTTCTTTTAATTCAGTGTTAATAAGTTTAAATAGGAAATGTTAGTCTTGGTTAGGAAGAACCTGGGTTTGAAAGAAATGCTGTGTCTGGAAAATGCCCCAAAGGAAGGAACAAGGACGGGAAATTTAAGATTTGCCTCACAAGTAGCGGGCATGCACAGAAGCACACATATGCACAAGCAAAGACACACATAGAATCACAGAATAGTTTGAATCAGAAAAGACCTCTGAGATCATCAAGTCCAACCATTAACCCAGCACTGACAAGTCCACCACTAAATCATGTCCCTAAGTACCAGACCTACACAGCTTTTAAACACCTCCAGGGCTCCCCCACTTCACTGGACAATCTGTTCAAGTGCTTGACAACCCTTTGAGTGAAGATATTTTTCCTAGTATCCAATCTGAACCTCCCGTGGTACAACTTGAGGCCATTTCCTCTTGTCCCATCACTTGTTACTTGGGAGAAGAGACCAATCCTCACCTCACTACACCCTCCTTTCAGGCAGTTGTAGAGAGCAATAAGGTCTTCCCAGAGCCTCCTTTTCTCCAGGCTAAACAACCCGAGTCCCCTCAGCTGTTCCTAATACAACTTAAAATACATCTATTCCAATTTATTTTGTATATAATTTAATTTGTATTTCAGAGGAAGTGGTGAATACAAACAATAGCAATGATTTCACTATTAAATATGGCTTTCTGAAAAAAAAAAAAAAACAAACACAAAAAACAAAACAAACCAGGCACCACCTACGAGCAAGTATGAGAGGAAAGAGGAAAAAAGAGACAGTGTTTGGGCTGGATCACCTCACTGATGAAAGGAGACAAACCATTGTTTCTGTATATGTAATTTAGTGGTTTGTGGCAAATTTTCCCTCCATTTTACCTTCTCTGTCTCTCCATTTTAAGATGAGGGGTGATGTTCCTCAAAGGTGTTGTCAGTCAGTAGACCAAACCCCCTTTGACTCTACTTCCCACTGTACCTCTCCTTCCAATAAAAACTACCAGCTGTGGGCCACCTTCTCAAGCATCTTGTCACACATGTACTGACATGGCTGAACAAGACCTCTCCCCACTCCTCATTCAGATCAGGGGGCGGAATGTGAGGAGACAAAGGGAAGAGATGACACAGAAAGTGGAGCAGAGATGGGAAAAGGACATAGATAGAAAACAGGCAAATAGAGTGACAAAGCTATTATACTCCGTTATAGAGAACCCGCACCCTCAGGAAATTAGGTAATTTGGGGCTTTTCAACAGAATGATTAAGGAAAGGTAAGAACTATTACCTAATATAATTTATTTTATAGGAAAAAACCTGAAAAGCTAAATAAGATCACTAAATAGGAAAATCAAAAAGATATGTGCATAAGGTATCCTTTGTACAGCTGGATCACAGAGGACTCTAGTCCTGGACCCCACTGTACAATATCATTAATATGGTTAAACTAAAAGAGGAGCTATTTAGATTAGATATGAGGAAGAAATTCTTTACTGTGAGGGTGATGAGGCACTGAAACATGTTGTCCAAAGGAGTTGTGGATACTTCATCCCTGGAAGTGCTCGAGGCCAGGCTGGATGGGGGCCCTCAGCAACCTGGTCTACTGAAAGGTGTCCGTGCCCATGGCAGGGGTGTTGGAACGAGTTGATTTTTAAGGTCCCTTCAGCCCAAACCATTCTATGACTGTGATTGTGAGACACAAATGCTCTACACACAAGGTGCCCACCTAAAAACTATGCAGAGAGTGCAAAAGGCAAGCAATTGGTGGTGGAGAATGAGAGAAATTCTCCAGATGGGACACGAGTGCACATCTATCTCCATGATTTTCTTCTACCATGTGTACTTAAGCAACTATTTAGGAACAATGAGATGAAAATTAGCATAATAAATAACAGAGTGATTTCCATGGAAGCTGTTCTGATTCTGTAGACTGACTCTGACCCAGGCAAAAGGTTCCTTGCTTCCACATGAACATCTAAACTTGACTGAAGACTGTATTTGGGGAAACAATAGAGAAACATATTATCTAGGGAAGGGACATACAGTGAACACTGCACCTTAGAGAGGAACCTCCAAGCTCTTGCCAGTTCAGGTCTGTTGGCACCATCTCCTTTTCCTCCTCCTTTCACACACGGGCTCATGAATGATGCTATTAATCAGCATCCCCAGAGCATCTCCTGCTCTGGAATGCCACTGATGAGCAGATGGGATTTTTGGCAAGAAATGACCTGGCACAAAAATGAACAGAGGAGAAGAGTACGAGAGGGGAGGGGAACTGCCTGAAGCTCCTCATTTAGAAGAACGGAGGAAAAGAGATTTATCTTCTCTGCTGATACCACATTCCAATGTACAGTCATATAAGGAATTATCAGAAGCCACCTGTGCACATCAACACAAGCCAGTTTCCTTCCTTAAGGGTCTGGTATATCTACATTTGTGTGGATATATCTAATGGGTAATGTTAGCACCTACCTGCAGTGGTTCAATGCAGGTTAACTAAAAAATGTTGACTCAGCCTCCTGGCTGAGCTCTGCAGCTCACACTGATGCCCAGGCAGATGCTGTGCTGAGAACCTACCTGGCTATTTTAAGCTAGCAGGGCCACGACTGTCTGAACTGCAGCAGTGTCAGCCTAGAAGAAATGCCTGACCTAAAGTCTTTTGAAGCCTGTTGCTCATTGCTCTTCCACATCTCCTTTTGCTCAGCAAGTAACAGACAGGCTTCCCCCTGACAGTCATGAAATTCACATACAGGAGGTGTGAGCTCATATTCTTCAGTCATAAAATGGGAAAAACATCTCAGGAAGTTTTCCCACATTAAGCATTACAGGAAACAGCATCACTACGAGTGAAAAAAAGATTCAGACCTTACAGGTCAGGGAAGACTCAGTTTTAATTCTGTAAATCTCACTGGTGGTAGTGGAAGCTGGGGAGATACAACCCAGGTTACAGTCTGCACCTTTGGAGTGCTACAATGCTGAAAATTACTGTTACACATCTTGGATTCAAATATGAATATAATACTTGAAACAGCAAAAAAGACTATTTATTTCTGACATATTTGTCCTTTGTAAAAGAAATCTTATGTCTTCTTGCATTTGCTGAATTAAAAACATACAGAAGAACACAGAGTTATTCTGTCAACAAAGCAGTGTGGGTGCAGCCTAGGAGACAAGCACCTGTTCAGGGATCATTAGTGAATGGAGAGGGAAATCCTTCCCTGTCCCACACTCTCACTTCACACACACTTTGAAGAGACATGTGGTGCATCATTTGGTGATGCACATAGCACAGAAATACTTCTTTCTATATCTCATGCCATACAAGGCTCGAGAAACACTTTACAAATACTAACAAATGAAGCCCTGTCTCTATAACATCAGGGTTATCACCTCTCTTGATTTTATCATAAGTCTCTCAACTTTACTTGTCCTACTCTATTTTTTGTGAAGCCCTAACTCTCAGAAGTCAAATGATGTGCAAGATCCATAGCTATATAATTGGGCAGCAGCTGGCAAAAACCAAGTCTTATGATTCAGAAACCTGAAAGTAAATGAAAAAGTTTCCACTCGAGGAAAAAAAAAAAAGTCTTGCTTCTTAAGTAAATTCTCTTATTGCATGGCTGGCTTCTGATTTCTAATTCTTAGGCTGGTAAATTGGAGCATTTCTCCATTAATGAACAAGTACTCTTATCCCTAGCTGGCAGATCAGAAAATTACGAGGCAGCACTAAACCTGGCTACAGTATAAGTGAGTAAGTGAGTATTCAATGCAGCTGAATTCCTGTTACATACTGCAGCATTGAGCTGTGCCTGTAAAAAGGGCAAACGATGCATTTAAGAACAAAACATGGGCAAAGTCTGGAGCAAAATCCAACTGTCTTACTCTTAGCCCAGTGTTTCAACATCCAAGCATGCTCTTGTCTAAATTCGGAATTCAGAAAAAAAACCTCCTGTTTTTAAATAAAAACCTGCAAGCCTACCTACAGAGATATTTGAGGAAAGAAAAATCTAGGAAAAACCACTGGAGCCTCTCAAACCTACTTAGGGACCTGAAGAGAAAAAAGAGTACATTTTTTAAAGGACTTTGAAGGCATTGCCTCCTGTTTAGATTGCAATAAACTATGGATGATTTCCTCGCCCAAGCAGCAGCAAGAGCAGCAACACTTCTAGACTCACATGCTGCAAACCAGCTCAAAAGACAGCAGACAACAACAGGATTAGGGACATTCCCAGGAGCTAAGGAGTTAAGCAGATTTCATTCCCATTCATTACACATCCTTAAAAAGTCATTACAGATCCATCTCTAGCATAGCTGAGACCCAGACAGCTTTTGTTTAGCTTGCAGTGTGTGACAGGAGCTGGGGCTCACATGGTGTTTAGTGCCTGCTGAACAGGGTGATAGGAGCTGTCTCGTGCAGTGAGGAGGTTGCACACCATTCCCAGTGAGTTGCACAGCATTCCCAGTGAGTTGCACAGCATTCCCAGGGCTACTGGCTTTTCACAGACAATACCTTGCTGTACAAATAAAACAAGAATCATAAAATCTCCTCTGACTTATCCTGCTGTCCCCCTCTGCTCCACTTCCCCCTGGATGCGACTGAAAGCTGGACACCTGGAGGAATAGAGCAATTGGTTTACACCACCCAAACGTGAAGGAAAAGAAACAGCAAAACAAAAATTAGGCAAATGCAAAAAATAAACAATCTTTCCCCTAAAAAACTTCAAGAATAAAGAACCCTTTGCAGGCAGTTTAATTTCAACACCTATCTGAGGGGGAACAAGAGGACTGGATGGCGTTAAGGTCCATAAAGTAGGTTATAAACGGTTCCACAAGTGCAACACAATATATTGAAACATACAATTTTAATAGAGGCCTTCAAATGAAAATAAAAACACTGGGTAGTTAGGGCTCTCTCACATGACTACAAAAAGTCAGGAAAGAAGAGATGGTAGCAAGAACTGATAAACTGTAGAGGAGAAAGAAAGCACCAGAAAGAAGGAACTAGTAAACATTTTATTTTAAAATATTGTTTTATTAGTTCAAAAATAATTTGGTGGGTTACTTCAATTGATTTCCAGGTTAAACAAACTGAGTAAGGCTTCTGTGAGCTCTCTTCAAGGCATAGCTGTTAAGCAATGGAAAACACTCCCTAGAGTAATAAGTAATCAAGCCAGGAAATAGGGAGGGATTTTAGGAACAAATACCCTACACAAATTAGTTAGTAGCCATCTCTGAGATGTCTTCTGTTCTCTTTTTAACCCTGGGGAAGAGAAGGGGTGAAAGACATAAAGAAAACAGAAATAAAATTATAATAATGCTTTGCCCTTCCTTGCATCTGTCAGGATGAGAGTGAAAGCTTTTCTTGGAAGGTGAAGGTCACGGGAGACAGCTACAACACACAAGTGTGCAAGTCCAGAGGTCCTTCAGACCTCCCACAATGGAGGAGCTTGGCCTCATGTACCCTGCATTGATCCGCTGGCGCTTCCACACATAAAAATTGATCAGACTGAAACTATCCATGCTCACCCAAGGGATTCTGCCTCTAAGCCACTTCTGTTTGCTCCCAGACCAGCAGATAACGTGAGCAAACTTGCCAGAGCAGCAGTGTGGGCACTATGGTAGAGCTCACTGCCATAATGATTGCTGCTGTAGTGCCTTTTGAACTGGATGTTGACAGCTCCCACCTCCTCACAAACCAGAGCTGAACCCATGATAAAAAGCACTGAGTTTACACCAAATAAAGAGGACCTTCGTGATCTGTAAAAACTTCATGTGTGAGCATAGAGTACCCCTCCCAAACAACCTAGAGCTTCCTGGGATGTGACCATTATCACCAGCACTACACATATGGCCAACTGGAACATGCGCACCAGGTTAATCAGGGGGCAGAAATCATGCCTGCATGTAAGGAATAAAATCCGTCCTGCAAATGAACTGTTCCACAGACTGAATCCTTTTCTGAGAAGGTGTTTATCATTCCCACTTTCCACAATGGGAAACAAGTCTTTCTTCTTTTCTCTCTTCCTTTCAACTTCTCTTTTTCTCCCCATCAGTGGCTATTGTGTGTCATGTGGGCCACATTCCTGTCTGCTGTAAAATCCTCTTACTGCAAAACAGAAGGTTGCAGCAGAAATACAACTGGCACTGAGTGCCAATTCCCTCATTTCCTCCTCCATTTCTTTCCCTCTGTGAGTCAAGCTCTTGCTCCCTGCTTCCACACATGCACACAGCATGGCACAGCACCCTTCTGCGTGAAAGAAACATTTTGTTAAAGCAGCCTGAATTCTAAGTGAATTCCTACTCCGGCTTTTACCCTAACACTATTCTCTTGTCCTAAATCGTGTAGCTTTCATGTAGCTTTTCTCTAGGTAGTTCCAAAATAACAACACTTCCTAACTGTACCATATGGCTGACAAGGGACAGCCAGACATAGGTCACACTCAGACAAATTCCAGCAAAGGCTTAGTCTCTGCAAAGAAACATTTGAGCCCCTTTTATTAACACTGCTGTTTGCAGTAAGCTTTGGAGTCACAACCTCAAATAACAGGAAACATTTGCCAAGGAGACAAAGGAAAAAACCAACAGCCTAGGTAAGGTCTAAATGCCCAGTGTTTTATTCTGGGTTCTGGTTTTGAAGCCTTCACTCCCCTTTATAAACTAATTAGCTTTATATACCTAGTGGCCCTGCAACTAAGATTTCCTTTCTTTACTTCTAACCACCTGTCTCAGTATTCCCAAACGTGCTCACATAGGAAGAGGTAACTATGCAATTACAAATGTGTCCTTATGTAGTTCATGTCATTTCATCTTTCACGGATCCCAGTTCTCAATATCATACAGAAAGTAAATCATCATCTCCCAGGAGTCCACATGAACAGAGCCAAGAAGCTTATTCACTTGAGACCTTGTTTATCTCCTGTTCTGATGATTAACACCATGAGCAAGGAGGGACTGATGCAATCTGGGTTAAAACCAATATTCATTAAGTGACAGTAATGACCCTCACTCCTTCAACAGAAGCAGACAGATGCTGTGGGTCAGGCTGTTGCTTTCCTCACATATTTTATTTCAAATGAGATAATGCTGTTAAAAAGCACTGCACTAACAGCCTTAGAGATAGAAGTCCACCATGTGCATAGACAGGTAACACAGGAAAGCAGCAATGGTGATCAAACATCTGAAAAACCTGACAGAGGGGGTCAGAGTTTGAGGGGAATTCAGGGTGTTTTGTCTCCAGGAAGCTGAAAGAAGATACAGCAGTTTTGAGACATGTGAAAGGAAACTGTAGAAAGGCAAGCAATAAGCAGTTCTCCTTGCTCACAGGGAACAGGTCAAAAAACAAGTTTAAATTGATCGTAGTGAGCAAGACACAGGTTAGACCTTAGGAAATTGTCTCCAGTGGGGGTTCACCATGGAAGCCGACAACCTAGGCTGACTCAGAACTTCCAGGCCAGAGCAGGACATGCAAACATCTGGCAGAACAGGTGTGAGTGTGGCTGGTTCTGCCTCCACACAAGGCAATGGCCTGCCTGGCCAGCAGAGATGGGATTCAGGCCTTTTTCCAGCGACTCTCAGATGTCAACATTATAACATTTGCATTGCCAATGCGCTTGTACTCTCGACTGGAGATGCCAGCACCAAACTTTATGGGCTTTCTCCCTGCCCATGCCATTCAGGGGATGGTTGTACTGCTCAAAGTGCCAGCAGAAATGCTACACAGTGTGAATTGCACTTTAGTGTTGCTGGCATCAGTCTATTTGCAAAAGAACTGAGATCAACTAGTGCAGGGTATTTCAAGTGATCATTTAAAAAAGACTGAAACAAAGCACAAGTAAAAGAAATCACTTCCAAAAATCTAAATAAACAACATCCACACTGCAGTCCTCCATCTCTTTCTGTGATTTAAGGACACAGTCCAGACATGTCCATCAAAGAGGCCAAAAACTAACTCATGATGTAATAAGGGAGTATTAAAGGACACCCAGACTCCAGGGGCATTGCTGTGCACCACTGCGAGAGAAACTCGCCATGAACTTCTCCAAATATGTCTATAGCTTTATCATAGTCCTGGCTAATCCAGATAGCTCTGGACTGCACTTGGTGGCTATGGACCATAATCCTTCCCTTTTGATAACGTCTCTTGTGCCTAAAATATGAGGTGGAAGTACCTACAAGCCAGCAACTTAACTTTACCCTAGCCACTTGGTTGCAAAAATTTGGTGGCTCATCCTCTACAGAAGTAGTTGGAGAGATTCGGCAGTGGAAAAACTGGGTACACCTATCCATGCACTGTGGAGTGTGCAATGGAAGAAAATTAAGAGGACACAAAAAAAGCCAATTTGTTAGAGTCCCCATTTGATTCCAGAAAAGCTACATCAGTCTCAACAAAGTAAAAAATCCCTCTATTTTCACCAGTGTCACCATAATCTCTGCTGTGATTGCCACTGGGACTCAATGCTCCTAGAAGCAGAGTGGAATAAGCTCTGTGATCTCTGGCCCAAATTCCTCTAGTTCCCAGACACCATGTTCTGCCTTCTGAACACAATGTGTTGGGAGAAGCAGGAGAAAAACAGCAAGATGTTGGTGTCAGTGACAATGGTCTCCTTGCTGCGAATGATGAAAAATAAAGATGGCATTGACACATCATGACTGCTGTGATGATTATATTGCCTAGAGTTAAACAGATAAGGGAATAAATCAGTCTTCTGTCACTGACAGGATGACAAAAAGAGTTTGTAAAGGATGTAAGTAGCACTCAATTTTCCATTTTGACCATTTCTCCTCTTCCAAGTTCCCCCACCTCTGCACTTGTGAGTGCAAAGAGAAGTGGTAACCATTCAAGGATATGCTGACCAAGCTAATTTGCTTTACTTGCTCCCAAATCCCTCATTCATCCACTGTATCTTAAAAGGCAGCTACTAATCCACTGGTCTAACAAAGACATTGTTATTAAAGCAGGGTCTTTGGCATTGTGGTGCAAATTAGCATAATGGCATCACACCCTGTGGGGGCATTAAAACAACTGCTTTTATCATTTCAGTTTAGGTCTTCAGGGATTGAAGCCTCTGATTGTGAAACTGTTCTCAAAAGTCTCATTGAACAGTCATCCTGCTGTATCTTATTAGGATGAACCAAACTCCAAAGACCACATTCGTGATTTTCTTTAGGTAATACTGAAAAGATCCAGCATGTCCTAGCTCTCATAAAACATTAACACGTTTACAGCTACCTTGGTTTTCCAGTTATGTAAATACATTTCATCACAAAATGATAATCTGGTTAGTCACGGTGACTTGTGCAGGGAAAAAGACACTATATAAGTGGCTGGTCCTGCACTTTGTAAACTGCCTAAAATGCAAACTGAAATTATTCTTGCACACAACTGCAAGAGAGTAAGTTATAAATCAGCAATTTTTCAGTTGCTGAATAGCCATATATTATGCCCACACACGCCATCATTAATTTTTGCAAAGAATAGGAATTCCCTCACCTTCATGCATGAATGTCTGGATCCCTGCCACCCAATGTTCCCTGCCTACGGAAGGAACCAATGCTATGGAAATGCCCTAACTACACCATACAACTGGGGCAGGAGTTCCAGCCCCTCCTCTTTCTGGTCCCCTTTAATTACCAGCAAGTAGACTACGTGGTTTGTAAATACACCAGACAACAGCACAGAGATTCAAGTTAGTTCAGTCTAGCTCTATATAGATCCAGACAGGAGGGGTAACCATGACTCAAACACACAGTCCAGCTTCCAGACCAAGAATCTGTGTGTGTGCTCAGCATCCATTTGTTACGTACACAGCTCAAAACAAGGTTTCCTCTGCCCTGTCAGTTGTGTAGAGGATCCTCCTTTTCCATGCAGAACATGTGTCTGCTGGTGGAGCAGCCAAGAAATGCTTAAGCACAGAAGTTCACCCTGCAGGATGAGACCAGCCTTAGCTGCCTTCCCAAGCCTCACTATGCCCTTTCTAGGCAACGCTTCCAGCCCAGCTGTTCCGGGATGCCCTGCCCGGGGGTGGGATATCCACCAAGCACCTTCCTGTTTTGCTGGGTCTTTGCAGCTATAAGTACTTGCTCATCCCTGAGTAACAGGTACTGGGCAGGACAGACCAACAAGCTTGGTCAAAGCACCCAAGCTAGTTCTGCAGCAGGCTTGCTTTTGAGAGTGGAAACTAGCATCGTCTGTGGTTTTCTGTACCTGGAATTCATGCTAAATGAAATACCAGGGAGTTTTCAGTATACAGTCAGCATTGATACATCAGTGCAATTCGAAGAGCAAGCTTCCAGTACTGTTCCCATGACTATTTTAGCTGCATCCACCTCAAAACAGCTGGTTCTTTTTCAGGCCAGACCAATACAAAAGAGAATCATACCCTTCAATGTCGTGATTTCTCTTGAAGTCTAGTCCTTGGGTCTTGTTCAGTTTAAGTGGTTAACAATAGCAGTCATTGCATTTCTGACTCTGGCCTGGGGACTCCCTTTGCACTGCAGTGCTCCCCTTCTCAGTGCTGGAGTAAATATCACTTCTGTTCCTGGCTTTTGAGTGAGTCTCCTAAAACCACTGAATTCCAGCTGTGACACTACTGTGCAGAGTGGCAAACTCCAGCACACAGATTCTCCAGAGACGTGCAACAAACCACGTGTGTCTTGCTGAACATCAGCTTTTTGTTGGCAAAGAGCTCCCTGTTCATAGTTCCCCACCTAAAAATACATTACATGCCCTCTTAAAATTACTTCTTTCTTCAGTAGGCAGTTGCCACTGCTGTCACAGGGAAATAATGTGTTTTTCAACATCTAGGGGCGTTCGTGCAGGATGGCAAATTGGAAGGAGAAGTGTGCAAGTAACCCTTCTTATGTTAAAATACGGTTTGCAGTTGTGAAGGAGACTAAAGAGACCCGTAGTGCAGCAGCTGAGAAGGGGTCAATGTTATGAATTACGCCTCGTCCAAGATGAATAACAAGTCCTGCAGTAGTCCAGCTCAAGGGGCCACAACAGAATGTGTATCACAAGAGGCTGAATGCCATTTCCACTCTAATTTCCACTCTAATTTGAGTGTCTGGATGAGACTATAATGCTGGGTGCTTTCTCAGCTGGTAGGTAGGTGATACAAAGTCACTTTCACGCTGCTTTCTGTGCTATCCTCTTGCCTTGTATTTATGTAACTGAAATAAACTGTTTTCCTGTTTTGACTTTGCCAAAGAAACCATGAGCAGCTCCACTTTGTGTGTGCATCTTGCAACCCTAAGAATCAGCCCCCAAGAGAGCCAAGGCAGAGAGGCAGTATGTCCTGCCCCTTTCCTCTGCCATCCTGAGGACAGCTGGATCCCTCCTGAGAAGCTTTCTTAAGAAACTACACCTCAGGATAGCAGCAGGCCTACTACCCAATACTGTTAACATACCTGTGTAACCTAAAATCCACAATCAAAACAGCAAACACTGGCCTGTGGTGTCAGCTCTCCAGCTACTGTGATGACAGCTCAGAATGAGCTGACACCACACACAGCCTTGATATGAAGGTAGAATAAAATATGAGGCAGTAAGTGAGAATATCAAAAGGAAACATGAGAGGATGCTATGCAAGGTAAGGTTCTTTGAAAACATGCTGAAAGACTGAGTGTGAAATACAGAAAGTTTTCAGCTTCCCACTGTGAGACCTCTCTCTTTTGCCCTGCAATGGGGGCTCAGTAGGGACTGACCCAAGTTGGGTAATTTCCATCCTATCACCTGCACAGCTCTCTCCTAGAGCCTGAAAAATGATCTTTATGATAGCCTTCCAAAAATAATGACGAACAACTGCAACCCAGACGAAGCAGTGAAATGCTGAATTCCTGCAAAGTGTGGTGGGCAGCACCAACAAGGAAAAGGGATTTGCAAAAAGAAGGCAAACAGAGAAGACCATGTGTGAAGCACTGAATGTGGCAGGTGACTCAGGTAGAAGGAGTGAAGGAAATCATGTGGCAGCTAAAAATGAAGAAAAAAGAGCTGGGTAGGAGGCAGGAGGAAAAGGGCATGGCTGATGCAGCCACACAGACTGATTCATTTCAACAGCAGCTACAGTGGCACAAACCTGAGCTGTAATGGAGCGGTGAGTCAGTCCCTCATAATTAGCCCTAATTGGCAACCTAGTGAAAGAAGGGGGGAGGGGGGCAGGGAGAAAGAGCAAATTCTGTCCTATATGCACTGATGCAAATCCATAATGCCTAGTTTTAAAATTCATCTTATCAATGTTTTGTTCAGAAAGACTTAAAAAACCCGATACTGTATAGACAAAGGGCTTTTTGAACCACATGGAGAATCCTGAAAGTTTACCATTCTCCTTTTGCAGTAAAGCCATTTTCAGACCCTCAGGATTAATATCATGGGGGCTTCCATGTTTCTAGTAATTTTGCACGAGACATCACAAGTAGAAAGGAAGTTATTTCTCATGGCACAGCACAGCCTCTAACTATTTTTCATTCAATACAACCTATTTACTTGACAAGTTAAATGTTACAATACAAGTTGAGAACTATATTTCTTTGAAGACAGATTTTAGTGTGGAATTTTCATCAACAGCTATTTACAGAAAAGAGACGGCCCTGTGAATCAGGACACTGGCCTCTGGGAACCTGAATTCATACTTTAACTGAGCGCAATGAGTTTGATAATTTAATTCTCAGTCAAAAAAGAAACATCAATACATTTCACAAACAGACATCCTTGTCCAATGTGAATGGCAACTTCTCCTCAAGATCTAGGAGCGAAGCACAGAAGCAGTTACTGCAAGTGGAATTGTTTGGCAGATTTAATGTATTTGCTACAGGGTCTTTCATCTGTCCACCACATGGCAGCATATCAGTGATATCACCTCCGTTCCTGTACTAATTTAATGAGAGCTAATTACAGTCATGATGCACTTGCCATAGAAGAAAAGCCTGTCATGCCTAACTGGTCACAAGGACACTCAGTGTCTATGAACCCTCATGGAAATTGAACTACATGTTCTACTATTAGAAGTAATGGGAGACAGGTTGGGTTATACCAGACAGAGACTCTTCATGCCTTCAAGTGTTGGCTGCATGTGGAGCCCCCAGTGGGTCTGAAGCTTCTAAAACCAGCTGGATCCACAATTTTTGCATGCAGAATCACTCTCCTAACACTTCTCTCTTCCCCACTACCCCCAAGCACAAGAACACCCCAGAGACCCTAGTGGTTGCTCTCCTGGTGGAGGTGATGTGGCCCTGGATGTAAAGCAGCTTGACACACACAGCATTGTGCCTCACTTAACCCTTCTGGGTTCAGGCTGCCCCTACAACCAAACCATGGATAACCAGCAAGCCAGGAAACACTTATATGTTCACACTGCATCATGCAGCAACAAAGGCAAGGCAGGGCTCTCTCAGCCACTGAACTCACAAGAGAAAAAGGGAGCCTTCCCAAACTGCTCCATCCATGCTGACAGACCCCAAATGACATCCACCAACTGCAAAGATAAGTCCAAACTTCCCTTAGAAGTGGAAGACAGGAGTAAACATGACACTCAAGTAAAGGAGGAATTTATCTCATGGAAAGGGGGATAAAGCACGACAACACGTTCCTTGCTGTCAAGCCCATCAGCACTGGAAAGGTATCTGTTCCAGAGCTGCTACCCAAAGGCATTTATCTCACAATTATGAGTAAAATCCAGCAGCCTATCTTTGGATGACAGTTTTTTTACAAAAAATAAATAAAATGCCCCATTCTAGAGAAAGGAAATGAACAGGAGAAACAGCAAAAAAGGCAAGTGAAGGTGCAAGGACAGAACAGGGACTCAGTGTTTCACTGCCACAATTCCCATTTCGAAGGACAAAAAAGTGGAGAAACTTTTTTTAAGTCTTCTATCAATTATTCTTTCTGATTTAAAGCCTTCAAAAATCAAAAATCAAATGGGCTCAACAGTGCAGGACACCTTCTGAGCCAGAGACCATCATGCCAAACTGACCTCCAAATGTACAGGTTATTTACAAACTAATGGAGGCAGCAAGCAATTCCACTGCTGCAAGGGCTCTTTCCAGCAAGAGGCAGATCAGGAGACATCATAGGCTGATTTAATAGATCATCAAAGGCCAGTGATTGAATTTTCACCTCAGACATCAATCTCACTCCTCAGTCAGTCTTTATTACATAGAAACAGTTATAGAAGGACCTCTGTGAAGAAGCCAGAGAAAGACCTGCATTGCAAAGGAGTGAGTGAGTCAAGGTGGAAAAATTATACCTGTGATTCACCAGAGAAGAAAACTGCTCTTTTCAGTCAGGAGGAATTACTGACTAACCTAGGCAGAAGGAGAGGCAGGAGATTGGGGTGGCAAGGGGACCAGTGTTTAATTGCTCTTTGTATTTTTATTGATGAATAAACAGTGTCTTTGAAGGACTCGTAATGGGGTCTCCTGCTGGAGAAAAGAGAAAATTCCATCTCAAACCAGTCTTCCTTCTTTCTAATTCTCCTCATTAAAACAAGAACAGATGTCAACAACAAATTCATGTCTGACTCTTAAAAATTACTTATTTCCTGCTTGGGCCCCAAGCCTGGGAGATAACAAATGTTCTCCACTGCTACTGGACAGCGAAGCTAGGAGGAAGGCCTTGGGGAGGATTAGACACCAAATGTCACTAGTCCTGATTATCTCCCCACCACCAACTGCCGCAGAGAGCTTGTAGAGAGAAGGTTGGGACTGGGATTCCCAAGGGTGGGTAGAAAAAGGCAGAATAGGGAGTGCTAAAATGAAGATCTCAATCAGATCAAGGAAATCTTTCCTCAACCCAAATTTTGTTAGGGCTGGAGCTAGTCCCGTCAAAACTGGTGAAAGACGAAAATTAGAGTCATTTGAGTGAATGGTAAAAAGAGAAAAACTTTGAAGACTTCTCTCTCTGACCTTTTGTATTTCACCTTCTTGTACAGCAATTTTCTTCCCTCCTTGGTCTTTTAGAGCCAGTGCCTACAGAGTGATTTAAACAATGTATATTAATGCAGCACTCACTCTGTGTGCTACCAAAGAGCTATTTAAATACCCTCTCACAGACGTGCAGCTGTGGAGAGCAAAACAGGAGAAGCAGGTTTGGAGGAAGCACTTGGCTGAAGCAGTGGGTGTGAAGTCTGGGCCTGGCTGTCAGCAGAGTGCATCTTCAGCAGGGCCAAAGGATGAGACTGGAAGTCCTTTTCTACGGGATGCTGCATGCTGAAGAAATGATGGCAGAGTGTGGTATTTGGAGGGACCCTGGTCACAAGTCAGTAACTGGGCCTCTACACCCATCTGTGCTTTTCAAACACCAAGAGCAAACCTGGAGGATTCTGTGGCAAAAGAGTGAATATAGAAAGGTCTAACAGTAGAGAAGCCTAAATGGAAAAATAAAAAATCTTTTTCACAGAACACTGTAAAGTCACTTTGCCCTTTTGTATGTTGTTTTTGCAACTCCTAGTTCCTCCTAACCCTGACAGCACAAAATAGAACCATACATGAAAAATACATGTAGTTTTAAAAACTCCCCGAACAACCCCAGACAAATTGAACACTTCTAGAAAATTTCTAGTTGGAAATCTAGAGAAAAGGACGAACCTGTTCTGCCTCCCTCCCTCCTCTTTCCCCAAACACATCCGACAAGAAGACACAGGTAACAGACACTGTCAGTTCCTGATCCACACGCTCATTTTTGATGGAGAGAAATTAGAAATTCAGTTCTCACCCACCTCCACCCACCCACTGGAGCTGAAAACGATAGTTCAAATTAAAACGATGATATTTCCCTTTTAGTCTCCAGGGGAGTGGAGAGTTTTGGGGGTGGGAAGAGATATTTTACATAGTCTTTTCATTATTTTAACTTTTTTTTTCTTTTTCTTTCTTTTTTTTTTTTTGGACCAAGTGTGAGACAGAAAAAAGAACGTGCTGTATTTGTTTTGTTGGGTTGGAAAAGGTGTGAAAATAACCATTCCATGAGATAAATAAAGAGCTGCTTCCCCCCTTCCATCAAAGCTACTACACCCACAGGCCATGAAGAGCAGAAACCAGTGGGAATTGGGATATGGGAGCGTGAAGAGCAGGAATACCCTGTTTTTAATTCAGAAGTCGTCTCTGGCAGTCTTTTGCCGCTCTTGTCTCTGCTGGTCTCCATGGCAACAGCAGCCCAGCAGAAGCATCCTTCTCCTGCTGGCTCCAACACAGATGAATTCAACCAGGGGTCAAAAGCAGCCTGGCTTTCAGGGAAGCAAGAAAATGTGCTGTCTTCCTTCCTTTCCACTGCCAGCCTCTTTTGCAATTGTTTTTTTTCCTCTTTTGTGCACTGGGATGGGGGCTAACCTGTCACACTTGTTTTTCTTCAGAAAACAACAGAAGGAAATGTGTTTTCTTTTCAATCGTCTCTCCAGCCAGCCTGATCGGCCATATTGTGTGTGGGTCGGGATGCTTGGGACACAGACATGCCAACAGAAAGCCAGGCTGGGATAGAGGCCTCCAGCCCAGATGCCTGGACACACGTGCCAAGAGACACACTGTGGGAGGGCTGCCCAGGCAGCCCCCACACTGGATTCATGAATAAAATCAGGGGCTGCACAGCTGAGCCATTAATAATTGCTGCATTGTTATTTGTTGCCTTGTTCCTTATATATCTTGTTTGAAAACATGGGAAGCTCAACTGACATCATCCAAACTGACAAGAGAAATTTGTTACTCTCTACTCTCCCTCCGCATTTCTTCTACTTAAAATGTTTCAGATACCTGGCTAAAGAGTAAAAGTATCACCAGAAAACCTACTCCACGGACAAGTCAGCGGTGCAGCAGAGAGCAGCAACCTGCATTGGGCGAAAAGTCCCACACTACTGGGACGGTACTTAGAAAGAAAGGATTAGCCAAAATCAGAATCAGTTTGCAGACAGAAATGAACCATTTTCACTGAATATTTTATCTGGAGCTAAAAATTCTCCCGATTATTTTTCTGATTTCTTTGGGTTTGACAGTAAGCTTTGTGTAAGGCTACAGAGACATAAAGATAAATTGTTAAATGGCTCAGTATTTTCTGAACACATCTGTTACGACAGGGCACTCATGAATATAAATACAAGGGAACAACATTAGTCCTACATGCAAAACATATCACCCTGTGCTGAGTGGTGTTCAACATCGTGCTTAATCTGAAAGAGTCCTGGGAGAGAGGAGGGTGCTAAACGGCACCTTTGCATCTCCTCCCTTTCCCTCTCACCTTGCCTTTTAGAAATTCACCAGCCCTCTCAATCCCTACCACAGCCTCTTGCAAATTTTAGACAAGGAGATATGTCTAGGTCTGCCCTGGCTCCAAGGCCAAGCTGTTTGCTGTCCAACCCTCAATCCTTGCTTCCATTGCAGGGATGGGCAGGAGGAGCTGGCGATGCTGCTGGGAGTCAGGAGCACTTCAGGCCAACAAAGTGTCACCCATCTGCATAATGGGGAACCACCCCTGGGCAGCAGGAGACTAAAAACTGTGAGACAAACATTTTTAACACTGTCACCACACATGATGCTGTGAGGCTCTGCTGCCAAGAAGTGTGGTACCTGACAGCATCCTGGGGTCTGGTTCCTTGCTGGAGAGCAAAGCATTTAAATGCTTCTGAAATGTCTCCGGTCCTCTCTCCAGGCTGGGAGGTGCCACCAGCTGCCTCTCTGCATCCCCTTGTTACCATCAGATGTGCCTCAGAGAGGACACTGCTCTCCAACACCAAAAAGAGAGGAAAACTGTCAGAAGAACTAATGTGGTCTCTAGGTCGCTCTGGGCCCTACCCACTCTCGCTCCATTCCCACTCATTCCACCCGCTCCCAAACTTATTTTCACATGTCACAACCACTCCTACTCTACTTCCGCAGGTCCCATGTAGTCTTCCTCAGCTTCCACCTGCCTCCCCCTTGCTTCCTTTCCATCTCCACTCACTCGACCCACTCCTGTTCCAGTTCCATGCGTCATCCCGCTTCCAGCATGGGGAAGGGTTGACAGTCTTAATGCTGAGCTGTTACAGACTCTCCCCACTCCCTTCCCTTCTCTCTTCCCAACCTTGCACCTATTTATGTTGACGATAAACTTCCATCTCCCCTTCAGTACTGCCCTGATGGCCTGTTTCTCTAAAAAGCATAACTACTAATTTTGATTACCCATCTGGTCTCTGTTTCACAAGCAACCCTCATGGCAGAAACTGTGAGAATATTTCGGAAAAGCTTTTAAAAAGCCAATATTTCCTTAGACCAGAGGTCATCACTGCATGAAGCCCTAGGGTTACCTTTACAGCATTAAAGACAGACAACCCCAGAGCCAGCAAGGGTTTTCCGGTTTTGGGAAGGACTGTGGTACTGCCAGAGAAAGTAAAACATAGCTTTGTTTCCTCAAGATAACCAATACCAAACAAAGCCAAGGTGAGATTAAAGGGAACACAAAGGCTAGGAAGGATTGTGATGAGCTGACAGGACCTTATTCCTTCCCTATACAGCTACACTGAGGTACACCTTTGCACATCTGTGGATTTTGACTGACATCCAGCACACCAGTTAATAACCTCCAGAACAGCAAAGCCTTGGATGTTTGGTCCATAAAGTTTTCACTCACAGGCATCCTCAAGCTAAAATGGAAACAGATGTCAATTTACCTCGGGAGGTTTCACTGTAAGAGACACTTGAGATGTCCTGAGAGGGTGTACTGAAAAACAGGAATGCACACAAACACACACACTGTCACCTTTTGCTTTTAAATAATCACAGCGGTATGGTGGAGGTTTTAAATCATCCTGCTGCTGAAGGGAGAGGTGCACTGACTGGAACGAGGTTGACCCAGGAGATGAATTTAGAATTAGAAGCCAAGAATAATACGTCTGTTCTTCTGATTTTCAAAGTAGAAAACAAGGTGGAAAGTGAAGAAAGAGAGAGGCTGGAAGAGAAGTGGAGTACATAATTGCCTAATTAACAGGATTTTCTACACTGATTATAATCACTTTCAAATTAAAGAGGGTTTAACTGCATCATAACCAAAATTTTTCTTATGCTTTTTTGCATTAGAGAAGTGCCAGCAGTGTCCAGAAGACCACTGTAAGGTTGGAGCTCCAGAGACAGAACTCTCATTAGTGACCTGGGGCCAAATTTTCACAGCTGGCCTAACCTGGCATGACTCCAGTGAAGTCAGCAGATTAAATACGACCTCAAGACTCATTCGCCTACTGTGCTGTGGAAGAGTGGAAATGCAAATCTTATCTGGCTTGTTTGGCAGCGTCCAAGAATGTTCAATCAAACCTCAAAAAGGATTTCAGCAATTATTTTGGAAAAAGATGCTCAGGAAGCCATACACTATTATGCTGTGAGATGGGAGAACAGGACATGCTCTGCAAGGCAACAGCTCAAATTTCATGAGACAAAAATTTCATGCTACGCTCCAGACTGCAGAATTTTCATGCATGTTTCTTTACTGCTGCAGACTGGTATTTGGGCATCCAAACTTTGGACTGATTGCATATTCAGCCATCATTTATTTATGTAAGTGAAACATGCCACAAATTTGCATTCATTGCCTTTCAAGCTTAGTTTGCTATTGTTTTTTCTTTCAACCAAAAGCAGGCAATACTAACAAACTCTTCAAAAGCATCGTCTTTGTGAAACTTCACCTTAGTTATGGCAAAATTAAAAACTGTTGCAAAACCAGCAGGATGTTGCACCAAATCTCTGAACATTTAAAGTGAAGAGCACCCTTGGAGACACGTGATAGCCACAAAAGGGGCTGTACATAAAACGCTTTGCTTGCCCTGGTTAATTTTTTTTCCTTATGATAGCTACAGAAAGATCCAGTGATAGCTCTTTTCCAGCTGAGGAGAGGCACTGGGCACTTTAAATTAAAATTTTTATGAGTGAAATGGACTTTCATCACTTAGATGTGGAATGACCTTATACTGCAAAATGAAGAGCCATCTTTAACTAATGAACTGATGGCTCCCTGCAGAGCCCATAATGCCATACCCTGTACTACACTGGATCTTTCTCTTCCTTTGAGGAACTATCACAAACATTATCAATTTCCCAGCAGAAAAGAAAATGACCTTAGGAAACTAGGCTTATATTTCTCTATATTTTACCAAAAAAATGCATTTGTATGCATAATTTTTTCAATAAATCCACAATATACTTATCTTTTAAAACAAGAATACACAAAGACACACAAAGCATAGTGCAAATATGCAAATTTTACACGCAGAACTTTTACCTATAACTCAGGTGTCTACAAGCACAGACTTGGGCATATCTAACATGCATTCCTGCTTGTGAAACACACACCTCACTTTAACAAGCAGTAAATAATGATGGCAGATGTTCACCATGCTTATTCAGTAAGACATTTTCACTCCTGCCTATCCCCCCTCCCCACACACCTGTAGCACGCTGTGTTGTGATCCCACAGCTGTAAGGTGAGTTAGCATCACGCTGTTTGAGCCACAGCCACATGCTGATGGAATATTACATTCCTATAATGCCACGCAAGGGCCTGGCACCCTTTGCTAAAACATGCACGTGCAAATAATCCTCAGGGAATCAAAGAAAGGCGTTACAAATAAGAAATCTCTTCAGGCTACCTAACCCATTCTCTGTTAGTATGGTATAACTCCCTCGAAATTGCTTCCTATTTACACTGCGGACAACAAAGGCACATCTGACTGTACACAGAGATGCAAAGCATTTCTGAGGAGCACAGAGGGCCCAAACACATCAGAAAGCCAAGTGCACATATCAGTCTTCACAGAAGGCAACATACAGAAATACACTATGTATTGCCTCACGTAAAGCATTTCCCCCCAGAGTAAAGAGATATGATGAATGTCTGACCCTGCTCTTCTCCCTGGGAAGCTGAAATGACATCTCTAGTTGCCTGTTTATCACCTCCAGTCCTTGACAGTACTGGCAAGGCCATCCATATTGCTGACACTTTCCTCCGCCCTCACCTCACTGCCACCCTCGCTTGCTATGGCTGGGTAGTCTTGCTAATGTTGCCATTTACAAGAACAGCTGAGACAGTAGTGCTGATAAAGCATTCCTAAATCGCCATTATCGATTCAACAGGCGTACGGAAAGCCAGGGGGTGCTCACAGTTTGTCTGTGCACTTGCGAGAAGGAGGGAGAGTTGCGGAGCGCAGAGCTGCCTCCCTCTGTGCCGATACGCCTGGCTCCCTGCGTCTCCTGAGCACACACCATACCCAGGCTGCCCCTGGATGCTGAACACGTCAGCCAAACCCATCAGCAACTTGGCCCTTTGCCATAAATCAATAAGTTCTCTTTAGAATTCTACCGTCCAAAAATATTTACTGTACATAATTTAATATAATACTCTCCTGGATAAAGAGCTGACATGTTTAATTACTGGTTCAAGTGTTTTTCTTCTACAGAATACTGTACACCCAGCCAGGAACATGGACAAACACACAGCAAATTTTTAATCTGTTGTGAGCTTGGGGAGGGAGAAATTTCAGCCTAGAGACTCTCCTCCAACAGTGTCCACCCCTCCTAGGGTGAGTTTGGGTTTGGCCTGAGGAAGGAGCAGCATCCTGCCCACACAGCTGGAACAGGCTCTGCCTTGCCAACACCTGAAGTGTTTTCAGGTAGGGAAGAGGGGCTGAAAAGAAAGCCCATATCTCAATCAGCAGATCACCGTTGTCATTGATTTGATGGTATGACCACTTACACTGGAGGGACTTCTTGACTGAAAAGCACTGGCAGAGCTGTATATCAGCCACTACTGCTTTGCTTCAAGAATCCAGGACCCCTGCTGATGGGCCAGCCTAATCACACAGAAGAAATCCACCATTTTTTCCTCACAACTTTTAGACTGTAGTTCTGCTTGAAAACAATTTTTTGATATTTAAACCCTCATTTTCCCTTTGTTTTTATCTTCCATCTCAGCATGTACATACCGCCATTTGTCAAATGTGGCATCCTTGTCAAATGCAACGCCTCCCCTTCCGCGCTTAAGATGCAGACCTAGAGACTACCACCAGCAACTGTGGCCTGCAGTCTCTTCTGCAGTCTCCTTATGAACAAACAATGCAGCTGAGGAGTTTTAATTTCAAGATCAGGTTCTTTGATCACTTATCCCATGCTGCCTGTTCTAAATTGCATAATCTCAGTGAATCACACTCTGAAAGCATCGCAGGAACCAGGCAGGGACTGCTGAATACAGGTGAAGGAAGAGAAGGTTACATGTGAGAACACTTGTAGGAGCCTCAACAAATACAGTTCACACATGCTTTTGCAGACTTTGACTTCTCAATATCCAAAAGCTCCAAAACTTAGGAAAACTCAGCAGTGCACACAGATATAAATTATCTCACATTCACATCTGTGGGAATGAAAATATCCCATTTTGCACATGCTGCTGAGAATTTCCTAGTGACCTCTGCCAACCATTTTCCTTTGATGAGCAGGTGAAATGGCAGCTCTGCATCAAAAGGCAGAAACAAAGTCAACTTTGTCTTAGTATGTTAAGAGAAGATGTCCTTTTTCACCTGCATGACACATATCAGCAAAGTTTTCTTGGGAAATATGTATATCCCAGTTCTCTCACATTTTCATGAGGAGGTCCAAGTGATCAAGGTGTGGGTGAAGCAACTTCTCTTTTCTGTATGCTTTTGTTATTAATATTGCTGCTGTTACTGTGCATTTCCTATTCCATTGCCGTTGTCTTTCAGTAAATTGTTATCTCAACCCATAGTCTGTGCCTTTGTCCCTCTCTTGCCAAAGGAGGTGGGGGGAAGAGGAGTGGCTTATTTGGAATTTAATTTCTGGCTAGTGTTAATCCACCACAATCCCTTATTCAAAACAGAACCCAAATTTCATCTGGTTCTTGTAAGAATCCTTTGAACTAACCCTCGGTGACTTCTGATCTCAGTTAAAGCTTGGTGATCACTTCCAAATGCAAATCAAAACGTCCTTCTAAAGTAGCAGACGTACTTTGAGCAGAAAGGTACACATTTAGACCCTCAAATGCTTTTGCAGTAGGAGCTTTGTCAGATTTGCTGACAAATTTTCTTCCTCTCAGTAATGCAGCTATATTCTCAGCAATGTTTGAGGGTTTTTTTTGTTTGGTTGATTTTGGGGTTTTGGCACCAAGGCTGGTCTTGGTTGGTCAGATTGGCCATTAGCTTGAGCACAGACTAAACCAAAATGGAAGTAAAAGTGTCCTTGCCTCCCTTGCTTCTGAGGAAAGCAGAGTGGTCTGGCACAGTGCTGTGGTGGATCTGACACCTCATGTGCAGAGCTGATGTGATGCCGCACATGCGTGACATCCCATGGTGACGACAGCATGCGTGCCCACAGCTCACAAAGCTGTGAACTGGAGTCACAACATAGCTCTTGAAACGCACAGAATATGAAAGAATTTGGAACCTCTTCTGCTAAAAACAGTCTGAAACCTTCAGAATGGCATATCTCTGGAATGGATAGAGTAGCTTATGTTACGTGCTTGATCCAGTCATGCACCATGCAATTTCTGTACACGTAATAATAGATCACTCTCGACAGTGCACCTCAGTCTTCATCTGCAGTGCTTTCTGCTATTCTTGTCCCCAGACAGCCTTACGCAGAGGCTGCCTATCATGCCGAATTTTCTACTAGTGACAAACATCTCACATGTAAAAATAGCCCTGAACCAAATATCTTTTTTCTGGCCAATTCCACAGGGCTGAGAGAATACAAATTGAGAACAAACATTTGGATTTTGCAGCTGAAGTTAAAAATCCTCCTAATCCATGCATTGTGTAAACCTAGTACTCTTATAAGCTGCATTCAGACCCGTAGTCTCCAGATCACCTCTAATGACCAGGTCTAGAGAGAAACAGATTTGTTTTGCTTGTGACCTAACAACAGTAACTGAAAGCAAAGAGTGGGGGTTTTGCTGCATTAAGAGGTCTGAATCAGGCACTACATCAGCTTATGAAACAGATTTAAGATGTAGCCATTACATTTTCCACTCTGTATTCATGTATCCTTGTCTCTGGTCCCTCTAGAAGAGAAAAGGGCTTTGCTCTTCCATAACATGCTGCATATCAGCTCCCTGCTTTTTGCACAGGCTAACTCCTACTCTCCCCAGGAACAGCTTATCAGAGTCTCCGGCATTGTTCAGCTGGCTATAAACCAGCAAGCAAGTTCTGTCTCCATGGTGAATGATTCTTTGTCATCTTTTCCTCAAAGCTTTCTAATTAGACATCCTGTAATTTGCAGCTTTTCTGTAACATATTTGCAGTGGAGTGGGTGGGTGTGTGCGTAGAGAATAAAAATTAAAACATGGCAGTGAATTAGCAGTCTGCAAATAATTGCAATAAATAAATTTTTAAATTTTTTGTTAATGAGACATGTACTGGACCTTCCTTCCAGGCAAGCAGCTGGTCATTTTATTCCTTCATCTTTAAATCCCCAAACCAATCTGCAAGAACAACACCAGTTTTCATCTATTCTCAACATTATGGGATGACAAGTCCCATTTTGGAGGTCCATCCCACAGTCTGGGGGTGAAGCAAAAAATGGATGCAGAGAAATGAGAACAGAATAAAATAATGTGCCATTTAGGAAAACATGTACCTCCAGTTTGGAGGTTCTTCTCTAGTCAACAGCTGATCAAAATTTATTAGCATTTACCAGTCATCTAGCTTCTTTTGCAAAATGTGCTGCTGATTTCATCTGGTTCCCTTTGGACAGACATTTGCTTCACAAAACCAATCTTTACGGTGGGTGTTACTTTTCAGGCCATAGAGACATGCCAAAATAAAAAAGGAGATAAAAAAAAAAAAACCACACTGAAAGGGGAGGGGGCAGGACTAGTGGGACAGAGAAGGGACAGAGAAGAAAAAACCACTAACAGATCTAGTGATTCAAATTACTGCTTTTCCCACCAAAGATCCACACAGCTAAAATACTTATGGTTGCGTCCTGCCTCTCTCATGACTACTTGACCCCCCAGAACGTGGAGTCCTGGACACTGGTGCAGTCTCCTCTGAGAAGGCTCCTGGGCTGCACCAAGGGAGTGAAGACTGCACCATCTGGCAGCCCTCCCTGGGAATCTCCAAGCATGGAGCTACTTCAAAACCTAGACCTCCCCCATGGCATAATTAATCCTGAGAGAAGAATACTTTCTACTACCAATACTTGCTACTGAGGAGTATCCACCCCTTATTCAAGCAATGAGTAAGGTCTCTACTACTGCCTTCTGACCTGCTCAGTAAAATATTCACATAAAAAATAATGTGTTTTTACATGAAACATAGGCTTATATGTACATCATATGTGCTCTCTCAAACTTTTTTATATTGCTAGGAATACTGCAAAGAAAAACTGAAATTTCATCTCTGTCTCGCTCGTTCCCTGGCTGAAATTGTGAACCACTGCTTCTAATAATGCAATCAACTCCACAGAAATATATTGCATTGTCACAAAGAGGGGCTTACGATTTCAATTTAGGAATAATTAGATGGAACAGATGTGAATGTCAGGAGTATCTGTGTCTGCAAATTCTTCCAATAATGCATCTGATGACCACAAAATGTTTTATGAGGTTCAAGCCTCATCCACAGCTAATGGCTCCCAGTTAATAGAAGCAGTCAAAGGGCAAAGAAAGGAGAGGGGGTGTTCATGAATATTTATGAAGCAAAATAAGCAGCCAAGATATTCCCTTTTAACAGGCTTCATTACTTCTTTCACTCTCCTGATGAAGTAACAGTATTAAAATCCAGGCATTTGAGTATTTCTCATCTGCCACTCATAATCAGACTCATAAAATCATTTAAACATACATGTATTTATATCTACAAATGGAAACGAGAAAAATCAGACACATTCTATTGTTTTTAAACTATTTTGTTGCTTGAGGACAGGACCAGATTGACAGACAGCCTTCTTCTGTGCCTCATTCTACAAGCTGCTGAGTGCTTCCTGAAAACACTTGAGCCCTCTCAGAGCCATGAACAGAAGATGAGTGCCGAGCTTTCCTGAAAGACGTTCAGCAGTTGGCAGGATTACTTCTTTCATCCTCAAACCAGAGGTTATCTGGGAAGGCGTTACCAACATGGCTTATGCCCCTGCCCTTGGGCAGCACGGCTAACTTCTAAGAGAAGGCTAATTCCTGGTCAGCCTTGGTTACTCCTTAACAGTTCTGGTGAGAAAACTGATGGGAATGGGCCTGGATGCCTACAGGCATGTAAAAACTTAGGGAGATCAAGGCCTACCAACCCTTATTACACTCACCTATCGATAGCAATGATGTACTACTCCGAGCAGGTTGGAGTTGCCTGGAACCATACCAGCCTGCTTCTCTCAAGCAGCAGGCTAACACCAGCAAGCAATTCTACAGCTGGACTTTCTTAATTTGCTACAGTCCCTGAATGTCGCAGGTTACAGGAGGACTTCCTTCACCTAGGTATGATGCCAGGCAGCCATCAGCATGCTGGAAGGCAGAAAGTGATGGGTATAGGAGTGGACAGGCCCTCTGTGTGCCGGGTTTCTTCACAGCACTGTTGCAGTTCACCACAGACTGCTGCCAGAAACTGCAAACACGTCAAAGCAGGCATGAAGCTCTGAGTTGCTGCCCAGGTCTGTATGACCCACACTGCAGCTCTCGCAGGCATGCCACAGACTGTAAGAGAAGTGTGCATGCAGAAAACACACTCCATGCTCCACCACAAGATACAGAAATGTACCTAAATTCAAACCACAGCACATGCAGGTGGGTTATGATTGTAACTGCAGTGCATCTTGTCCTCTCTGCTGCACACTCAACAGAGGATTGGCTCTGCAAAAACAAAGTTTTGCAAAACCTCGAAGAATAATACTCAAACACACTAATCGAAACAACCTAATTGATACAGAGAACATTCCCTTGGGCTGAAGTTCAATCCCAAGACCTTGGGAGATGAAGGCTCCAACCAGCCCTTCTCTGCCTCCCATGTAGTCTTGATCCTGAAAACCTCTGGGAGGATGAGGGTAACAGGAGCTCCATATGCCCGACTATGTCCTTGCAAGCTCTAAGGATCAAACTGAGAGCATTTAACAGCATGAAAACCCTCTGTATCTTGAGCTTTGAAAATAAGTCTTAGTTGGGTCTGATTCCAGACTTTTAAATTTGAGAATGTGCTGAGTTGGGAGGCTCTCAAACTAAGTCCCTTGACAGCAACCATATCAAATCCCCATATCCTGGCCTGGCACTGTTAGTTAGTCCTACCAACTCTGTTCTATGAAAAAAAGCAACAAGGAAGACAGCAAAGGGGACAAAGACTATAGCATCTTGTCTCCTGGTGTCTTTCAGTGTCTTGGTTACCATGGTGAAGTCCAAGAGGGACTATTTATGCCCATTTCCCCAGAGACTACTGCCTAGACTGGTGCATCAGTGACGCAGAAGGCTTGAAATGGCAGCTTGAGAAGACACTGATTTTTTCAGAGCTCAGCAGCACATGCACACAGTCTGTTGACACAGCCTGGCAGCTGCCCCATACACCAAGCCTTCAAAAGCTCCCAAAAGCATGGTGCCCCACAGACACATTGCCCAGGTCAAGGCAAAGCTCCTCACTGAGTTCTTTAGCCTCCAAGCTCTTCAACACTGCAGGAGGCTGAAACATAGTTTGTTTGGGTTTCTTTCCTATGCACACTTTTAACTACAAAAAATTTAGATTCTTCTCATCAAAAACTTCTACAAGTAATGCAAACTTCCATGAGAAAATAAAGCTTTAAAAATTCAGGTTTGGATCAAACACTTGTCTACATGTTCTAGGTCTCGGCTAATTATTTGTAAACATAGATATATTCTTGTAAGAAAATGCTGAGAACAAGAACAAAAGCATAGTTTAGGCCAAAATCAAATTTCACATAAAAAAAAACCTCTTGATAGGTAATTCTTTTACCCATTTCTACCCAAAATTGTATGCACCAGATATGCCATTTTGGCATCTCTTCCACGTAGGGACAAAATGGTACATCTTTGTAGCACTTTCCTAGGGCAGCTTCTCAAGCAAATTTCAACATCTACAGCCATGTATCCTACTGTTCACACCTTCTGTTTGTAAATCTTTCAGTCTTGATTGCTCCCAAATTTTCTATGTCTATACTTTGTCACAAATGTACCCAGTCCTTTTAACAGCTCTTGACCTCTTATCCTTACCTGTACATGTAAACCACATTAATTCTGGAGATTTTTAGCAAAGAGTAGACAGTTAATGGATATTCCAGAATTAAGCATGGATCAGCCAGTCTGTGTCATTTTAGCCCCCTGCTGTTAAATGTGCAATGCCTCAGCAAGACACATACCCTGAAAAATCCCGTAGAAGCCTGTATGGCAGAACCAAAATTGTCCTTCTTGCAGGAGCAAAATGTTCCTTCCTTCTTTAAAACTTCCTTTAGTACATGATATTTGCTAAACGTATTTTCTTTGTATTTGAAACAATGAATTTTATCTTTGTCTTGCATTAACATAATAAGCATGAGGCTCCTGTGATATCCGTGCAGCTATTTTTAATTCATTCCAATAAAGGCAACTAGGTTTTCATTGTGCATTTGTTTTCATACACAAGAGATTTTTTTCCACATATTCATCACTCCTGAAAGCCAGTGCAATCCTGATAATCAGATTACATCACTTATTTGTCTAACATACAACTTTTTGCCAAGATGACAGGAATAAGCAACAACCTTTGCTTCAGTGTAAATTGGGATAGATTTGGCATTCACAGCTCACATCTGTTACACTACACTCAATACTGCAATATTGCAAAATGTACTTAAGACATTAATGGATTCTGAAATATATATTCAAGGTCTAAACTAGAGTTCATCCATAAAGTTTTGTTCCCAATGACTGGAAATATTTGGGGTCAAGTAAAGTTGAAGGCTATTAGCCACTTCCAAGCTCTTGATTCCAGTCTGCTCTCTCTGACACCTAGCTGCAAGCAGTGGTGGCTTCTCAAGTATTCGTGCAATTTTCTGTATGGATCTCAAACCTGCCCAGGGCCTTTTAATGCCTTTAATAAAAGTTTTACTAAATACAACTAAATGGATGCTTTGTAAATTTTCAATGTACAAAGAAAAACTCAAGTTTTCGTTTAGACTTGCGGTGGCCCAACTTTTGGGCTTCATGTACTGACAGTACGGGAGCCTATTAGGAAACAAATTATTTCCCAGATTAATAGAATACTGGATGTCACAATGCTACAATTTCATTTCTGAAAGATTTTTACAATGCTCAAGCCTAACAGAAGTGTTTCTATAGGGCTATATATTAATTTTAAAAAGGAACAGAACAGTGGAGGAATTTTAAATATAAACTAACAGTCTGCTCCGGTGATTGCATCTCTGTGTTGGGGCATAAAATCTAAAATTGAAACTGAGCAGAAAATTACTATATAGGCAAAAATGAAAACCACTGACACCTCATTAACAGAGGAAACTTGCATAGTGGTCAAAAATATGAATACTGACAAATGAAAACTATCATTTTAATCTTCAGTTTTAATCTCCTAAGGTTATTTTAAGTACCAAAGTAAGTGCATTTGTTTCATTATTCCTTTTAAATACAGAGACAAATTATTTCCTGGAACAGCTCTGTGGTATAATAGCTGCCCCATGATTTTTCCCTGATCAGACCCTTTTAACTTCTCTGTTTGTAAGGAAATTCCACCCTTGTTTTGACAGAACCCATTCCTCTCTTTAGCCTGAAATTCTATGCATTTTTGTGGGATTCTCTCTAGGACATAATTCAAGAAAAACTATTTGGAGATCCAGAAACTGTCTGTGGGAAATCTGACGTCCAAAGTTTCTATTAGAGCTTTCTAGATGATGTATCAAAGGTACCCCCCAAACAGATGTCTGATTTTCCTTTGAGAACTTCTTAACTGTATCAGAGACTGCTCCCATTAGCTCCTCTAGAAGTCTGTGGCATCTAAACAAAAATTAGTTTAATTGAAGCATTTCCCTACTTAGCTTCTTATTCGCAAACCCTTTTTTAAACCTGACCTGACACCTTTCGGCTCCAGAAGCTCCAAAGTGCCATTGCCAGTAGCTGTTGTACTTCGTGAAGAGGGTCATGGCACCTGGAAGGGTGCAGGAGAGAGTGGCTAACCATAGTCACCATCTGTGACTTCTCCTAACTGGATGGGCATGGGGAATGTAGTAAAGATTCCTCCCAGCAGAGATGATGGATACACGATTTAGGAATTGAAGAATCTCACATTAACCATTAGGCAGCTGGGTAACACCGAAATCACAGCCCACACTGGTGACTTCTCAAGCCACCAGCTTCCATTTTCAAAGCAAGTCAGCTGAGAATCTGGCACAAACCCAGACTCACGGCAGGGTGCTGGATGCTCTTTGGTGCCCTTTGGACCAACGCACAGCCTGAAGACAGGACCTGCTGCACACTGGGAGGAGGGACAGGCATAGTGTATCTCTGTTCTTCTGGTGTTCATTGTCCTGTGAGGTTGCAGGAGTGTACAGGGACATTCTTGAAGCAAGGTTTATATAGAGAGATAATATCTTTTATTTAGACTGATACAGTTGGAAGAAACAGAGACACCAGCTTTGAGCTTGAAAAACCTTTCTGTTTTGCTTTCCAGTTATGCCAGTTGATCTAATAAAAGATACTCTCTCCCTATAAAACTTGCCTTACTTATGTGCTTTAGACAATCGTGACTGCCGAAATCCTACCGCTGTTTATTTTAACCACTGTGAAATGGCCCAGGGTTCTTCCTCTGTGGTCTGAGAGGTTAATTTTTTCTTCAACCTCCATAGACTATGTGGGTCCATTCCTCCTATGCAGGCTGTTGGTGTTGGTGATAAAACCACACAGCATGCAGATGACTCCAGTACTCATTATCTTCCTTATAACAAAAATAAATAGCATTGTTCCCAGGTTTTTGAACATAAGCTTGCGGAAGGAAGGAAACACATCAAAGACCTCCCACTAACACAGCAAGTCTTCTACCAACATGCTAACCCTACATGATCTTGCAACCCACTGCCACAACAGGCATCCTTGCCTTCTCCAGCCATTCATCCCCTTCGCTGTCCTCTTCCTGATGGCAGGAGACAGGATTGAGAACCAAAACCACATGCATTTAGTATATCTTAGGGTCACCAAATACCAAAATAATGAAGTCAGAAAAAATGGTACCTATATCCATTTGCTGCTGTATGGATTACATTCCATCTCATCAGGCATATCTGACTATTGTGGTGCCATTATCCACTATGTCAATATTTGCCTGTGCCGTGGTTAAACGCAGCCAGCAGCCAAGCCCCATGCAACCACTCACTCACTCCCCTACCAGTGGGATTGGGAAGAGAACTGGAAGGATATAAGCTGGAAAACACATCGGTTGTGATAAAAACAGTTTAATAGGGAAAGCAAAAGCCACACACACAAGCAAAGCAAAACAAGGAATCAATTCCTTGATTTGCTTCCCCATGGGCATGGGAGTTCAGCCATCTCCAGGAGAGCAGGGCCCCCTCACACATAATGATGACTTGGGAAGACAAACGCCATCACTCCAAACGTCCCCCCCTTCCTCCTTCTTCTCCCTACTTTATACACTGAGCATGATGTCATATGGTGTGGAAAATCCCTTTGGTCACTTTGGGTCACCTGTCCTGGCTGTGTCTCCTGCCAGCCTCCAAATTCCTCACCAATGTGACCCTATGAAAAGCAGAAAAGGCCTTGGCTCTCTGTATGTGTTACTCAGCAATACCCAAACCATCTCTATGTTATCAACCCTGCAGCACAAATCCAAAACACAGCCCCATACCAACCACTGGGGAGAAAATTAACTCTACCCCAGCCAAAACGAGCACAGGCTGTGACAATTAGTGGTGTTTAGTTATCCAGCCACATAATTAGAATGAGCTTCAGTGCATGTAAAATGAACCTGCTTACTTATTAGTAGCTATATCAGGTCATTGTACACATCGGAGACTCCTCATTAAGTTTGAGACCATTTCAATTTCTCTGTCCCCTGCTCAAGTTTTAATTTCACAGTACTGACAGCAGCTACTCAAGGGACCTCACTGTAATCTCCAAGATAACAGCACCACACCTACGCAATTACACCACTGAGTAGCAGCGGGAGGCTCACAGGATGCAACTTCTGCACACCAGAGCCATCACTCACATATTTGTTAAAAGTGCAGGTCTGCCCACATTTAGAGCTGAACACAAACCACATCCCTGTTACTGCCTGTCTCTCTACGGAATTGCAAGGCATGCTTTCACCTGCTGCACTACACCAGATACATATGCATGTACATGCACAGCCTGTGGAATGGGAAAAAGGATTACTAATATTATTTCACTCTTAATGCCTTAGCAGAAGTTCACACACTTGATGTATGAGGACATGTAAGCATTCATGTGATAGCTTGATCAATCAACAGATCAATAGCTCAACTGATCATCTGTCACCTTTAATTCTTTCAGGATTATATCTCTTAAGGCAAAAGACAGACAATTCTTTCAAGTACCTTACAAAAAAGCAGATGTATCAGCTGTTTCTCTGGACTAAATCAGTATTAACAATCACAGGATCCTTGTAAGCTTCTACTTGTCTTCTCTATCTTTTGATTTCCAGCAGCATTCAGTTGCTGCATGGAAATACATGCATTCACATTGTTTGCTACAAACACCAAGGATTTGAATGAAGCCACAGTTAAGTCTGTGAATGATGCTCAACCCACGTTTCACTGCTTTTTATTGTAGTTCCTGTGGTAAACTGAGTTCTTTGGCTGGATTAGTTGACCAGAACACAACCATCAAACACTGGTGCTTCCTAAACTACCTCACATCACTCCAAACACAAGTCAGTCCAGCAGTTACAGGAACAGAGCCTAGATTCTCAGGTCCTCCTCTTTTTCATGCAATTGCTTGCCATAGAACTTGGGGAAAAAATATCCAGTCTTGCTCTGTCCCCATCACTCAGCTTACGGAATGGGTGTGTTATAGCACACTAGGCATGGCAGGCATTGCTAACCAGCATCAGTGAAGCTGCACGTGAAAGCCTCATGTCTGCCTTACAGGAGAAACCGAACAAGGGTCTTGCAAGTACTGAAGGCACTAATCCTTCCAACTTCAGGAAGACAAGAGGTTACCCATACTGCCATCTCACCCAAAGGAGGAGGCACAGAGTGCAGCCCATACATGCTGCCCACGGCACAGAAAAGTCAAAGCTCCTACAGTCTTCTGTACCTATAAAGGGCCCTGGCCCTGGAAAACAGCAACATAGGGGTGACAAAGGAAAAAGGACAATTTGAAGGCCCCTTTCCAAAGGCAAGTCATGCTCTGGGGAAGCTCACAGAGTCAGGAAAGAGGAGGATCTGCAGAGGGCAAGGGTTCAAAGCAGCAGGAGCTGTTATCACGGACAGTGATGTAAGATCCTTAATTCACAGTGAAAGAAGAGTGCTTGGAGCAGAGGCTAGCACTTCTCTGGTGCCAGAAGAAAACTGAAACATGAAGAAGTGATGGCAGGTCCATCCATCATATTTGGATTTCTAACCACCCCACTCAGAGTGGAGGGTCCCTGGTGAAAGAGGCTTACCATGTTTCAAGTGAAAACATTCAATGACAAGGATCCTTACAACAGAAACTGCTGATTCTTTAAGTTGGGATCACATCTTGACACTAAGATCAGGCAGGCGAGACACCAGAGGAAAGAGTTAAAGTAGTGTGGTTGATTTCTAGGCAAGTTGTGTTATAGACAGAGAACAAAAAGGACAGCAAAGGAATACTATCCAATGAAACTCTCCTACTCCTGCCAGAACACTGATAGGTTGTGTTTTTCAGGAATTCATTTAGTCTGCATAAACTTAATGCAGAATTGGTCAGATGCTTGGGTCAGCATAAATTGGTCCAGCTCTCCTAATTTCTGGGTGCCAAAACTCAGCACAGGGGACACCCAAAGTGCCAGACATTCATCATTAATGGCATAACACATCACTGCTCACTGAAGTAACGGTTTTAGTGCTGCTTCAAGACCCACCCAGCTACAGCACATTTATCTTTCCTGCTGTTCAGTTGTTCTCTGTCTCCTTGAAATTAATGTCCAGATTTGTTAAGCTATTGTTGTAGTAATGTGCCTTACTTCTACTTATTTCTGGAAAAAGTTCCACTTTTTTCATTTATCTCACAACACACATAGACATTTAGAGTGCACACTATCACTTTGTAAATGTCATGTGACCTAGCTGGCTGAAAGGTGCTCTACGAGTATCATAAATCATTCTTTATCTGCCCTGGCTCTTTTTATAAATATCACATCTTGGCTTTGTATGTCTTAAATGCTTTGGACCATTTCTTTTGTTTGGGGGGAAAAAGGCGATAAGAATTTGTTTATGAACAGGGAAAGAAAGACAGGTATTAATATTTTTGTGCTATGGCTGAAAGCACAGTCCCAACAGGGGCTGAATTTCCAATCTTTTGTATAAAAGCCATTGACAACCTTTTTCACTGGGCTACCTGGGATGTTGTTTAAAGCTCAATGCACACGAGAAATTCCATGTAAATTAGCCACCTGAGGGTATCAACACGGACCCGTGATTGTAATAGAAACATATTGACATAAAAAAGGCTAATTAACTGCTTCCTTTCTGCCAGTTGCACACTGTGCACACCATGCTCAGCACCTCCTGGGCTGCTGCAGACACACCAGCAAATATCCTTATTCCATGGAGCTCAGCACAACAGCTCCTTAAAAGGTCTGCACAGATGCACAGAGGAACAGCAGTATGAGGGGATGAGTGCTCCTCAAGCAAAGGGATAGAGAGTTCAAAGCGTATCCCTTTCCTTCATGTGAGGCAAAGCTCTCTTCATGCGTGCACCATTTCTGGAAAATCAGACTTGACTTCATATGCTTTTATTCCTCAGTACAAAGTGCCACTGAACTGCTGTAGTCCTATGCAGCATGTTTGGGGCTGATAAGAATAACAGTGTGTGGGGAATTTAGTCCTTCATTTCTCACAGAGCAAGACAGACTTTGTGGCATTTTCTCACTTAAAGACAGCCCCAAAGAAGAATGTAAACTCACAGCATCTAGAGGTTAAAGTCAGGCAATTCATCCAGGAAGGTGCACGTTCTGATTAGAGGATCTTAAGGTGTTAAGTAAAAACCAGTACACTTCCATGAATGCAACTGAAATAAATTGTGAATTACTGAAGTAATTCTCAAGCCATACAGGGCTTGATTGCCTTGTATAGTGATTTGCACTCACACACTGTGAGTATCAAAAGCAGGTGTAAAATGCCTGCAGTGGAGAAATAGGGGATGCTGATTAAGGGCATTTTATACACACACTGCCCTGAACTTAATAGGTATGAAAGTGTACCACAAGGTAAAGAGGAAAAAATTCAGTTCCCAGAACTCAAAATACATATCCTTTGTGGCTATTAAGCCCTTTATATTTGCAGTTGTCCTGATATTAATGCTTACTCTTACAATGCACTAGAGAAAAGTCCATAACAAAATGTGTTCTAAGTCCCAGAAAGATCTGGACTACCTGAAACTCATTCTCAGGCTTTCCTGTTCATTCCCATTTTTTCAGTTTATAGTCTCTACAGTGGTTTTTGACTTGCAGTTTTTCTATGTTATACACTGCAGAAGACGAGCTCCCCTTCAGTGTTTTCCCTGTAACTGTTCTGCATCCACAGCATCACCTTCCACCAAGAGAACCTTTATGTAGCCATGAAGATGACGTAAAAATGAGCAGCTGCATGGCTCAGGTCAGTGGCAATGGGACAGTAAGCCTTTCATTTGGGGTCACCAGCAAGAATCCAAATCATCTCAACAGAAAATGAAAGTAAAATGAAAGTTGTTCCATTTAATGACTTTTTGGTCAACTGTGAAAAAGGAGTTAGCAGTTTCACAACAGACTGAAATGTCACAGAAAATAAATAAGTACAATACATAAACAGAAAACAGTGCACTCATGTGATGCCAACACTACCACACAATAATGAAATCAGGTCTGAAAACCAAACCAGCTTCTCACCTTTTGTCTTCTAGGTAAGGATGCAGGTGCTCTGGTGGGAGGCAGAAACATGCATTTCTGTTGCCTCTGCTGTCCTCATTCAGAAGTAAAGCACAGGACTCAGTGTTTGAGAACATAAAGCCCATAGTAAAGCCGCCACACAACAGGGGAAGAGATGATGGAAATGCAGGGTACCAGCAAGAGAGATTATCTGTTTGTTCCTTACACAGCTGCAGTCCAAGGAGGAGCAGAAAATGCTTCCCTGTAACATCAGGTCCTGCTGACTTAGCATTAAGATGGACAGACACACTTCTAGGGTAAAGCTCTTTATATGTCAGAGAGCATCAGAACCAAAAAGAGTAATTTGTAAGCAGCCAGTATCCCTACAAAGCTAGCTAATTTCCCATTCTTATATTCTCCACACTCATCTTAGAGATAACACTTTCCCCTCTGGCTAGAAATTAAAACATCTTTTTTCTCTTTTATTTAATAGGCTCTGAGAAAAAAGCAGTGTGAGAAAGATAATGCTGTGGCAAATGCACACTAAAAATGCTAAGAGCTAACAAAAAACCCTTGCTAGGAATAGGAGGTAAGGTTAAGGGCAATGACCTTCTTTTTGCTCCTGAAAATGTAGAACAAAGGTTAGCTGTTCTACTAACCCTGTTTGCTGTTATTTTTTGACTCCTCATGGCCCAAAGAAGGTCCTGAAGCAAAAAAGTGGCCTCAAATCTCATGGCCTATTTGAGGTGCATTCTTTGAGAACCTCTTTCTTTCATCAGATACAAAGCAGCCAATGAATGAAGCCAGCTATCCCTGTAGAAATGAGAGCACCCAGCCACACGCTGGGTTCAAGGTGCTTGGAGCACTCTGGCAGCCATCAGCAAAAATTAGGCAATTTATTTCTCCTGTTACATCCCATCACATTAACCACTGCATGCTCAGTTGGACTGCTGCAAAGAAGAGGACCAGAGCTTAATTTCGTTAGCCATCACTGACTAAAATTCCAATAAAATAGGACAGGAGAATAATGCTGGAAGGCATACTGATCTGTCACTATCCTAACATAACCCACATTATAGTTGACCGTAAAAAAGAAAAAAATATCTCACACAGCAACTCCCCATAGGCCTCCAGACTGATTCTGACTGCTGTGCCATTCTGTATTGGTTTTTTTATCTTATTAACAGCAGCAGTGATATCTGCTTTCTCTGTCTCAGAGCTCTGCTTGATACTGGAGACTTGCTTTCAAACTCCAAACAGCTTTTGTGCAAGAAGCTTGCTTGCCTCTTTTCTTCTTAAATGCCTGTCTTTAAATGAAATTGTAAGGCTGGCAGGATTGGACTGAAAAAAAGAACCATTAAACCTTGATAATTTTCTGCTAGAAGAAACAATTTAAGCCAAAATGACAGTCAGATCAGAAAAAAACATCCACTTTGATAAGCTGGTAATTAAACAGAAGCCGGTGAGGCAGTGTGATCGGTCAACCATGCTGGCCAAGATGTTACCGTCAAGTAGGACAGCAAGTTTTAAAGGCAAATTTTACTCATCATCCACTTAGAAGATGCCACAGATACTCCACTACAGAGGAAAGGTCATGTACAGAAAACCAGTAAGGATCCTGGTCTTGCAAGAGAACCCAAAACACAAGGAGCATGCCAACAGAATGAAAAAGCTGAAGCAGAGAAATATTTTTAGTACTTTATTGATTTTGTCATGTGTCTAGTGATGTGTGAGCTGAAGGATAACTGACTTGGAATCCCTCAGACAGCGCATTAAGTATTTCAAATGTCCCAGGGCAATAAGCCATCAGCTGGAGCAATCATAAAGCTGAAGACTTGGGAAGAGATTGGTTTACATGGTATATTTTGTGAGGACCAGAACTGGCCCTGAAGACTTAGGACTCTTGGAAGTGATTATGTGCCGGAGGAGTCAAAGGAAGGGACAGAACAGAAATCTATGCAGAGGAAAGGGTTTGAAATCACATCAGCTCAGCCTACGGAAACTGAGCAAAGGCAGGTAGAAGAGTTCTCAAGATTCAGGCCAGTGAAAAGAACCAACTCACATCAATTAATCTGTCAAGCTTTGCAGAGCTCTCCCAACCCACTATGTTTGCTAAGGCTGCCGAAGCTGTTGCTACCAGTCCCTTTGTCCCCTTCCTCAGAGTCAGTCCCCAGCATGAACAAGGTACATGTGGGGAGCCTTTAGTTGAGGGCTGAATCCCCTGCTTGGGAAGGGTGCTCCACTGGCCTCCACACAGCCCCTCACATCTGCCAGAGAGGAGAGTGGGACCAAGAGGTGCCACTCATTGGTGGTGTTTTGGCACATCACATGTTCAACCATGAAAGAAGCAGCCACAAAGCCCTAGTGGCACAATTGAAAAAGAATGCTAAAATCCTGCCTTGGTCCATTTTTTTCTCTTTCCCTGCATGTCCAGCCCTTCCATGCCCAAAAGAGATTTGGCATGCAAATCACTCAGTATGCACACCAGCAATTCCCTAATCCTGGTAGATCTGAGTGAAAAACAGATGTGTGGCAACCGCAACACCTGCAACATTACAAGTTCAGTATGCAGCTATCCAGGTATCTCAGTTATCACCTTATCAGACTGCTAGAGAGATCAGCATATATTTTTCTAAAAGTTAAAGACAATTTTAATTGGCACAAGCTAAAAATATAAAAATTCTACTCCTTGCAACAATATTAAGGCTTACAAAGTCTATGTATGCAACGAAAACTATCACAACTGGTCTATTTCCTACCTAATACAAAACACAGAGGGTATAGAACCGGTTTTTCATAAAGCCCAAACAATGGAAAAATACAAAAAAAACACAGCAATCATTAACAAGATTAACCAATGATATTTGACATCACCAGAAATTTGTATCTCCTCCAATGGATACTGGATTTGACTTTTGGAGATCACTGATGGATCACAGAGTGAAAAATGGAGGGGGAACAGGAAAAAAAATAACAAATGCGTAAGTAAGCTTCAAAGCTACAAGGTTCAGTTCAAGTTTCAGACCCTTCCCAATGCACAGGGATTTGAATCTCTAAAATTTAGCTTCAAATTAATATTCTAAACTTCCCCAAAACCTCCAATGATTGTTTTGATTTAAAGTTTGTATTTAGTCATATGAACTTCCAAAGTGATAAAAGTTTCCTTGTTGCTCTGAATAGTCTAAAACATTAAGGACCAATAGCATTTCCATTATCACAACCACGGTTTCTCTCAGAGCAAGGAGTTTCTCACTCTTTGCTCTTAGATAAGCCATAAAGTTTCTTGAGTGTTGGCTGCCAAGCAATTGATTATTATCCTGTGGGCTTTTCCCCATCCTTTCCTTTATGTAGGCTCACTGTGTGCCTGCACAGACAATAGGATGCATATTTTGCAGCATGCTGTTTTAGCACACGGCTCAGCATGCAGAGCACACGCTCTCCAGTCTGACTGTCAGTGTTCCCAGCATCAGGACATAGATAAATAGCTCTCAGGATAGGGCTTATTAGGCTCCACCAAATAGCCAAGAGGAGCAATAGATTCCGTGAAGTGAAAGCATTCACCAGGTGGAAAATAGTCATCACTGGATTTGAGCAAAGCCACATGTTGCTCTTAAAATACTTCCTAGTAGCTATAAAAAAAAGGTAGAAAACCACATTTGAGTTAGTTCTCTCTGGCTTCATCTTCACTGAAGGGAAGGTGCATTCTGCAGCACACCTCCATGTCCTGGGGTCCACCTAAGTGGGGAAACCACTGCAGCCCTGTCATTCCCATCTGCCCAGGTTTACTGTCCAAGGAAACAGGAACAAGTTGGGAAACAACATCTGCTCAGGCCCTGCCCTGACAGACAGTTGTAACACCAACAAAACTCTTGCTGCAAACAGCTGTGAAGAATTCCCAATCCCATTGTTTAAATATATGGGACCAAATCTTACTATTTTCGTATTGAGTGCTTTGTCTGCACCCCAGAGGTCTGAAAGTGGCCAAACTGTGAACTGCACATCTGGATTCCTAAGATGCACAACCAAACACTTGAATTCACTGAGTACATTGGAAAGTGTAAGTGGAAAACAAAGGTGATGACCAGGCATTAGGGTACACTGTGGCAGGACATCTCAGAGCCGCTTCCTAATGGAAAGCTATTTCCATGTCCTTATTTATAAAGAGGAGGTCTCTGGTATTTACACTAAATTTGAGAATCTCTCGTGCCCCACTAAATAAATTTGTATGACACAGAACTAATTCAGTACGGGCAGAATAGTTCTACAGAATATTTCTTCTTTGTGTGTTTGTTGTTGTTTGTTTTGTTTTAAACCTTCTCAGGATGACTCTAACTAGACTGAGGGGTAACTTCTGCATAGAACAGTTCTCTGGACAGCCCATGTTGGCAGGGTGAGTGAGAGGCTGGAAATTTCATGCTGGAAGCACCTTCAGCAGCAGGGACATGGAGGCTCAAGGAATTTGCCTTCAGAAAAAGCTCTACCCAAATGGAGCTGGAGCAGAGAGCTGGCTCCTGACAGTGAGGGATAAATAACAGCTTGGAGAGAGTTGAAGGAAACGGAGTGTCAGGTCAGAAAGTGAAATCTGTGAGGAGACTGTGAAGTGACAAAAACTGCCATGCCAGAGGCCATGTCATCATCACCTTCTACCACACCCCTGCAGAGGGGGCACAGCTGGTGCCCCACCCGACATCCCCAAGGACAGGAACAGAGTGAGAGGGAGCCATCCCTGCCTGCCCTCCTCGATGCCCTAGTCAAGGGGGTGGCATCAGGACTGTATCCAGCCCTCTGACACCAGAGCTGAGTGCAGCACTGCATTCCCAGAGGAGCCTTTGCCCTGCTGCTGCCAGAGCAGAGACAAGCCCTCAACAAGTTTACGGAGACAGGGAACCGTGTTTTTTATACTAACACTGTCCCTACTTCAGGCTTTTTATTTTTTACTGCTGATGCCTGCCCTTGCTGAGACTAGAAGTCCCATATTTACATGAAAACGGTTTCATTCCAGGAATTATTAAGTATGTTTAAATATTAAACAGTCAATAAATGCCAAATCAAGACAAATATTCATTTAAGATGTAAATAAAAAAAAAAGGTTTCAAGTCAGCAAAAGCCAATGAGACATGAGCTCCAACTCAGGGGAGTGCACAGGACTGACAGCAGCAGAACAGATATCCCATCCCAGAAGGATTGTTTCAACTTCTGTTGGCATTTAGGACTTCTTTATGGTTTTTGTTTTGATTGCAGCCCCAACCCCAAATTTACCTTCTTTTAGGAAATAAAACAGTAATAGAATGGCAACATACAAAATGCATTTCACCCCCTACCACGTCCTGAGGGGATTTAAAAGTAGCATATAAATCATCCCAAGCCAAAAACTTTGAATGTCCAGTGTTTCATGGAGGCATGGGATGAAGCAGAGGAGCACTGAACTGGATAGGTTTTGCCCCACCACGACCAGCCCCAGATAAGATGTAGCATGGCAGGAGGGCGCCTGCAGGCTGTGCTCAGCCTCTGCTACCTCACAGTGGAAGCAGTCGATATCAGGCAGCACTGAACACCCCACAGCTGATGTGAAAATGTTGCTGAGCACAATATTCATTGCTGAAAGAAAAATCAACACTTTCTGTATTGCTCTGCCTGTTGTGGCATGCTTATAGTGCCCGCTTTTCACTGTTGCACTCATCAATATGGCAAAGCTACATGACCCTTTAAATTGCAACCATGATTATTCATGCCTTACCCAGCACTCGCCTGCAGCCAGGTTTCCTTGAGAATGTATGGGAGGCCTAAAAGGGAAAGATGCTGTATAGAGAAGTGTCATGCCAGAGAAAAAACAGTCTATGAAGGCAGTCTTCTCAGAAGAGGAATATGGTTAGCACACAGCCGGCACAAATTGCTGGAGATCCACAGCAAGACACAGGTCACAGCTGCAGTTAGAACACAACATCGAGGTGAGGAGCAGGAAAAATACTTGCAGGGTCTGATTGAAACCCCAGAGGATTGAATTCAGAGGACTTAGGCTAAGATTCTTGCTTAACAAATCCTCCCAAGGCTTGATTTCCACACCAGTGAGGTCTGCACGATTTTACATCATTATGCTGAATAGTGTGTGAGTCACAACACCTGCAGAAGTTTCCTAGAGGTTCTCTCTTAGGTGTCTGTAAAGCACATATTTAAACTGCATTTCCTAAATCATAAACAAATACATAAGACTTCTTCATTGACATTCAAGGTGGGGTTTTTTTAACGTGAAGGTCACCTTGAAAGCTGCAGTGCAAAGAGATAACTCATTTTATCTCTAGCATCGCAGTCCTGCCTCTGCCTGCCGTAGCAAAAGATCCTCACCACATGAAAAACTCATTTTTAGTTCTTGTTTAGAATGGACCTGCCACAGACTTTGAATATACAGCCATGATTCAAGAGCACCTGCCTGGCCACATCAAAGAGCAGGCTGGGTAGGAAAATGCAAGATCCCTTGGCGCTTTGCTTACTTTTGAAGTAACTTTGGTGAAGCAATATGGTTTTGGAGATATTATGGTGTCTCTAGCAATCAGAATACCTGGATTCTATTTCTGGCTCTGTCACTGACCTGATGAATGACTCAAGACAAATGACTTCCACACATCTGCCAGGTTTCAGAGAGCAAGTGCAAGACTCACGCTATCCCATTTTCCCCCAAGCTGTCCCTTCACAGCCCCAGCTTCCCACAGATTTGCAGCACAGTCATGACCTCTGTTATGCCTTGTGATACCTTATACAAGTTACAGCTTAGCAGCCACCTCCTGATACGCCAGACCTGCTGTGTCTGGGGTGCAGAACCCCAAAGCAGAAGGGAAGGTTCAGTCCTACAAGTCAGTTTTATCAAAAGCACCTTCTTCAGCTCTCTCTCCATGAATTAAAGCCAGATATATCCAGGGAGGCTTTATTCCTGGAACACAGCTAAGGGACTGTCATCAGCGGTGCACACTCGGTGTTCACCTGCATACATCTCACAGAAATGTACGAAGTCAAGAGATCCACTTCCAACTATATACCTCTATTTCTCCTTCTGCCACTTCCACTGACATGAAAAATCCTTTGGCACAAGGATAACATTTTCATTTCCCATGGTCTGCACAGAGCAAAGAGGCTTCAGCTCTCCCAAGGACACCAAGTGTTTCTGTACCTTCATGACTACAGATCCATTTTTCCACCCAGTAGACCCTTCCTCCACAAAACCATCTCTGCAACCACTGAAGTACAATCACTAGTGACCCATTTCCCAGGGCTGGCACCGATTACGTGCTGAAGGACATCTGAAAAGTATTTTACTGTCCTGGGCTTATGTATCTTCTACCACAAATATATCAGTAAGAAGGGAGTGCTGTAATCTTTGACTGAAAAAACCTACTTGTGAGCCACCTATTATCATTATTGTTAAATACTATGATTATTTCATTAGTTACTCCAACAGAGGAAAATAAGTACTATGACTAGGAGTCACTAGGGGATTTTCTGCCCAGCCTGATATCTGACTCTTGTCTGTGAACACAGACTGCCTACAGCATGTTGATTTTTGTTTACCTTTCACAATGCAGAGGTAGAACTCTAATGCATCCATTCCTTGATTTTTTTCCCACCAAAAAAGTGCTACAAGGAAACATAACTGCATGTACAATTTAAATTAGACTTCAGTGCATAAATTCATTACTGTTGGTCTTCATTTGGTACCACTTGAAATCAGCATCATTCCTAGCGGTAGAGAAAGGGAATGGAGATTCTCTCTTGTTCTGAGGGGAGGAAGAGCCCACAGTAAGCAGCAAACGACCAGCCCTTTCTGAAGGCAATTGTAGTCTCTGTGTGCATGATGTAATACCAAGAGTGATACCTCTCTTCTTAAAAATACACTTCAGTTTGAATTACTTTATGCAAAATGTCCCCACAGCCCCTGGATGACAACAAGAGAGGAAAACACATAGCACCAAGTCACCAGCACTATAAATGTCAAATACACAAGGGAAGAGAGGGGATAACAGAACACAGAGCAGGTGGCGGGGGAAGAAAATCTCAAAGGGAACATCAACTGTCAGTGGAAAAAAACCTTCACAAGGCTTCTCCCACCAGTACTTTTGTTCTACATGTAATAACAGAAATGCCAGCAAAGTAGAGGATATCACTGAATGGGCACTGTACTTAGAGAGTGACAACAGCGAGCCTGAACAATCTAAAAACCACATGATGAAGAGACAGAAAAGGGAAACAGAAGGAAGGAGCCATCTGATGGAAGAAATACTCGAGTTAAGAGATAAGTTCAACATCACAGAGGAAGCCTGTTTCAGAGGCAGGAGTTTGAGATCAAGGCAGTGTCCTCACCTGGACAGTGCCCTGACATAAGAGAAGCTGATTGTCTCTGAGTGTCCTTCAGCAGTCAGGAAGCGGGAAACTGGCTGAGGAAAAGAGTTCACCTGGCTTTGCCCAAAAATGTCTGCATCCAGAAAGCAAAGAAAGTGAGAATTTTCTTTCATTTTAAGGAAGGACATAACTTTGAGCAAAAGCTCAAGAGTAAATACTTTGACAGGAAAGAGCCAAAGCCCTGTAATTGAGAGGTTGGATTAACCATTCACACGGGCTTCTCTTAAATCCTTGTTATGTGTAAATTTTTTCCACAGTTTTTACCAACCTAAATAGTCTTTAGTATTTGAAAACTGGGAAACGTGTAGTTCCTTCACCTTGGCTTTAAAGCAGGGTCCACAAGAGTATAGAATAGAGACCACTCATCCCACTGATCTTCATTCACAAGGAATCGAATAGCAAGAAAACACTCCATCCCAAACTTTATTCCTCAAGATTGCATGCACAGACCTATGAGAGGACTGCTCAGTCCGTGTTCCTGCCAGCCCAAGGAGCCAGGAGTTCCTCAAGGTTGGAGCTTGAGGTCCTCCTCAAGCTTACTTTGTGCAGAGAGATGTTTGTGCCTCCACCTGTGAAGTGTGCGCCAGCAAGGATCCCGCAGCTCTGTCTTACTACTACCTATTTCACTATCTTCTATTTTTGTAATGCTGCCAATCCCAACTCATTGCAGACTATCCTCAGTAGATCTGCAGATTTATCTAGAGAAGCTTCTGGCCGCTCAGTGCACGAATCCTAAAAACTTTGACCTTGGGAATGCAAAAAAATCCAATGGTAACTCTGTCAGTATCTCAGGTCAATAACATAACAGAGGTTCTGGTCTTCCTCTAGAGAGCACAGCCACAGAGTAGTGAGCAAAGGCTCCCGTGGCTGGATTATTTTGGAGGGTCAGAATATGGTTAACTATTTACAGATAAAGACCTGTAACCAGGTTTAGCTGTGCATGCCAATAAGAAGAGGGAAGAGCAGCCTCCAACAAGTGAGAGCACTGTGGATCTTCCCCCAGCAAGGCCACACTCCCCTCCAACAAGCTCAAGGCTTCAGATTCCTTACTTATAGGCAAGTAAAACACAAGCACTGAAGAGATAGGCATGACAGAAGGGAGAATGGAGGATTACACGGCTCTAGCAAAGCCACAGGGAACCCATCCACATGAAAGTGAAATGAACAATTCGCCAAAAAAAATGTGCTGTGGATATAGGGTCTTGTTGTCAGCCCCTTCACTGCCAGCTATTGATTTTACAGTATTCGTAAGATTTATTCCCTTTTATTTTCACCAGGGGAAATTAGGCTGTCAGGATCTATTAACCCGAAACAAGCCATTATCCCTCTCATGATTATCGCCTTCCAGGGCTGCCTGCAAAAGGCTCCCAGGCTCCATCTGACAGCGAAGGAGGCTGCCGGCTTTTACAAACCCCTCACAGCCACCCTGCCTGTCCCACTCAGGGTGCGGCTGGATCCAGCTGACCAACCTGCAGAAGACAAAGCCAGAAAGCTGTGCCTGAAGTGACACATCCTCCTTCTCCACTGACACCCAAGGTCCAGCAATTGTGCCCTACAGCTCGGACAATCCCATTGAAATCATCCCTCTCTCATGTCCTCGTAACAAATCAGGAGACCTCAGGGCAGGCATGGACCAAAGACACGAGTGCATGCATGGCTCAAGACAACATTGGCATTCACACTCAAATGCAATATAAGTTTCTCCATTTACTTTTTTTACAGTGTCTATACCTGCTCATTTCATGAGAAAGAAGCAGAATATCAAAAGAGATACTCTCAATGCCACAGGAATATAAAGTGTCCAAAAGAAACTACCTGGCCAAACACCAGAATGGTGCTATCATCTCACCAAATTTTGTTTGAGAAGTATGCAGACTCATGTTAGTGGCAGTTTGAGGAGGTTAGGGACTTCAGTCTGCATCTGACCTTAGTCGAGGCACTTTTGTGGAGAACAGCCATCCTCAGGGGCTGTGTTAATTCTCCTATTAAAATCTCTGCTCTACATCATTCAAAACCCCTTAAAGTGGTCAAATAAAAATTAGTCGCCATTGGATCAAGGCCCTGTGCTGTTCCCCACTGGCGACTATTTCCATAACAAACTACACTCGAACTCCAGCTCGCTCAGCACCAGTCAGACTCACTAAATAGGAGTTGTGAAGTACAGACCTGGAAATAGGATTCATGCCCTCTCGACTTCAAGAGCTGAGTGCATTTCCCCAGGCAGCAAGGGCATTTTGAGTGGTGGAACAGCAGGCACTAAGGGACACACTTTTCTTACCTTAAGGTTTTCAAGCCACATGAAAAACAGCCTGTGCTTTTAAAGCCCTTTTGAGGCCCACCCAGTTGACTGCAGAAGGAAGCTAATTCACTCACGTACAGTGCCTTATTTCTGAGATGCACACTTAAGCCCAGGAAAAACACTCCACAGTACAGACTCGGTATGTGCTTTTCAGTGCTAATAGTGTGGTAAAATCAAACCAAATTTCCTTTGGAAAAAGGCCACACATCACTCTCCAGTGAGGAGCATTACTGCCTAAATCACAACTTTCAAACATCTACCATTACTGCTGAAAAACAGCTTAAGAAAACCATCAGCACCTAAAAGACGTACCCTCCTCTTTTATTTTTCTCAGGAATAAATAACTAACTTTGCTCTTATCTGAAAGGATGGGATAGGAAAGAAAAGAAAAAATGAAAAATTTTCAGACCAGAAAGCAAGTATGACAAATCTCTGCCAACTGCCGAATGCCTCCCAGGCTCAGTCTGAAAACAGGATTTCAAAATTTCAAGTACCTTAATAATCTTTAATGCAATTCTAACTGCACCAGTCCCAGCTAAAAATGTTCATTCTCTAGAATTTCTGTCACTTAAAATTCCCTGTGGATATGGGAAGAGTGAATGGGGGAAGTACATCAAGGCAGATGTGTGTTGGTCATTGCTCTGCTAAGTGAAGAACAGCCAGCTTCCTCCTAACAGCTGGTCACCAGACCTGGCACTGCAAGCAAGAGCAGATCCAACCTGGGACTCAACCACTGCAGCCAGGCCATAACTCCTTGGGAAAGGATGAGCTGCACCATCTGGAGTTGGCTCGTACCTTGCCATGGGGGCATCTGCATTCCTCTGATGTTCAGCCTCACTCTGCAGAGACACACATGCAAGAAGCAAAAATAGAGACTGTACATCCTGGGGATGTGGTTTGGGTCTTCCCTCCTGACAGCAAATGGGGATCAGCCCTCTAAGTTCTGTCCAAAGGCAGGTATGTTGCCAAGCAAGCCACACAAGATAGTGTGTTTCCATGCATGGGATACCAAGGAACAGGGAGACAGGATTAAAAATAAACCTTGCAGAGCAAGCTTTGATCGTGCATTTGAGGCTCCATGAACTGTGAGCATTACAGCCATACTCATGGACTGGAATTTGACTGCTCCTGCAAAGAAAATGGTGTCCTGGAGTCACTTGTAATGAGGCACTCCCAGGGCAGTCCTGATGGCACATGGAGTGTGTAAAAGCCCAGCTGGGAAACTAAGGGGCAGCCAACACCCCAAAGCCACTTTGTCTTGGGGATGTTTGAGCTAGGCCTAATGTGTTGTGGAGCTTGTAACACCAAAGTGCTCTGGGGAGAACGGAAAGGAACAGTCTCTGACACACCATTCTTCATTTAATTCCCTCAGGAGTGGGATGGTGCCAGAGCTGGCCAGAGTAATTAAGCACACCATCTGGGCCTCCAAAGCTCATGTACGAATAGACTAAGCCTGCATCTAGTTAACCCTTCTGCAACCAGTCATACACTGAGAGAAGTTACACACTAGAATGAACAAATATTTGGAGTAGGCACAAGGGGCGCAGCTGTAGAGCCTTACACAGGCACACTCAGCACTGCCAGGCTGAATTAAACACTCTTCAATCCAGCCACGGGAAGGGGCAAATGATCCAAGGATGGACACAGGGTGCCATCTGAAAATGATCAGCCACAACACTAAAAACAATGGTTGTGATCTTTCAGACTTGTCAGTAAAGGCAGTCAACCCTTTCCACGGAGTGAAATTTAAAAAACCAACAAAAGTGACCCTGTCAGCAAGAGCTGGGGACTGGCCAGATCACAGCTGCCTCTACTGAAGGGTTTCCGAGGTTCAAATGTTGCAAGTCAGGAGAGGAGCCAGTGTCCAGATGGTGCACTGCAGATACAAAGCAGCAGAAGTCCTCACAAGAGAAACCGTGAGTAAAGGCAGCAAATGGACCTCCTTGGTCAGAGATCATTAGAAGAAAAAAACCTTGGGGGCTTCTGAAGACGCTTTGAAAACTCTCACTGTATTTTGTTTCACTGTAGTCAGAGAAATAAAATTTGGTTTAATTACCTTAGGCAGAAATTAGGTTACAGCACATCTTCTCTCAATTTATTTTATTCTACTGACTTCCAATCCTGAAAGTCCTAAAGGGCCAAACTTCAGGTGGCCACAGAAGAAGCAGCATGTCATCACCCAGATAACAGAGGTGGTCATCAGGAAAACTTCAGCTGGAGAGAAGAGCAGAGGTGCTGAAAGATTTGTTTACTAAAACAAATACATTTGATCACTGTGAGATTTTCACGATGACTGGATTCAAGAAAGTGGAGAAGGCAGTCAGAGATATTGTACTTCTCAGATTACGCAGATATTCACAACTGAGGATATTACATTGGTCATGTTAAGAGACTATGGAAAGACTAAACAATAGACAGGTAACATTCAGGATTGAGGAGAGAAAGATTAACTTCTGGCATAAAACTCTAGAGTCCAATCTGTGATGTGAACTGTTCTTAAATGTGCAAATACTGCAGTTCATTCCAGCAGTAACAGGCCAACTCAGTTATGAGAAACACCTGTTAAGCCCTGCCTGAGTCACAACAGTGTTAAGGCTTAAGGAACAATGGTTTGTTTCACCTTCGAAAATGCTTCACTGAAAAGCACTTTGGCACTGTACAAAAACACAAGCATCCCTGGGGAAAATGAGACACATGATAAGCATAAAGAGCTCTAAACCAGCTGAGAAAGCCCACCACCCTCTCTCTGCCTACCTTCAGACATGGAGCAATGGACAGGCAGAGAAAAGGAAGCTGACCAGTTCATAAACATGACATCTCCAGGCTGTCATACAACTTTCTGGCTAATCAAATATTCCTCAGTGATTCTGTAAATGGTGTTGTGGTAAAATACAGGATTTATGTTCTGTTACCACACCATGTATTCAAGCAGCTTGGGAAGCCAGGGAGCAGCTTCCTCCAAGGATCTCGAGGAGCACAGCCTACATATGCAAAGGAAGGAGAGCAGGAATGCCATCTTGTTTCCTTCTTTTACTGCCAGGGCACACAAAAAATGCATTGCTTTATTTCAATAAGCCATGAAGCTGCCTCTTATCCCTGTACAGTCTTTTTCCTTAATATGTGCTCTGCAGTCTTTGACATGCTTGAGCGCCTTGATGGAAGCAAAGAGCAAAGAAGGAAAACATGGAGCTGTGAGCAAGGGAACCAGTAAATGACGTGCAGTGGCAGACACTACTGAGGTTGCAAGGAAAAGGTACAGCCCAATGGATAAAGCAAACAAGGGCAGAAATGTGCATTCTTCTCCATCTTGCTACTGGCTTCCAAAGTGGCTACAGAGCATCCCATCTCCTTCACCTGTTAAAGGAGAACAATAATGCTAACTTACCACAGGGAAGAATAAAGATGAGCAATCTCATGTCTTTGGAGAGTGCTTTGAGAACTCGAAATGGAAGGTATTATAAAACATCATGTCATTGTTTTCCACAAAGGATAGTACAGATGAATTTGAATGGGACCGCTATCCATGTACATTGCCTTCATGTGGTTACATCCATGGCATGCCAGGATCTGTTTAGATCTGTTTTATTTCAGTAACATGAGAAGGGAGATTTAGTGGTAGCACAGGAGGAACAAATGAAATCCCAAGGCCTTTCTTCATTGCCAGATCTTCCTCTGTAAGTCCTATTTATTGCATTTTCCCTGCAGCAACAAAACCACAGCAGCAGTAGCTATTACTGTTTCCATATACAAACCATATTAGACAGAATTTACAATATTAGCTGTCAAATAATATCCTTCCCTCTACCACCCACTCCTTAATATACAGCCACTGATGTGAGAAAATGAAAATTTGGGTATTGGGAAGGGGGGCATCTCTTCAGGCAGGGATATTATCTGCAGGGCATGCCAGGAAGAAACTCAGAATTGAAAAGAAAAGATAAAAGGGCAAAATCTGAAGAATTTTCTGTGAGATGACTGTGCTTGAATTTTCTAAGGCATGTGCTGTTACACTGCTACCAACAGCCTCTTTCAAGTGATGTGATCTTTATCTGTATTCCTGCAAGAAACTGATTGCTCAAACAATGCACAATTAAAAACAAATCTTTGTTTTCCAACAAAACATAATGATACATTTTACTTTTACCTAAGTGCTTTCAGCCTTGGATCTCAAAATAATTTTGACTTTTATTATCCTCATCGCAATACAGCAGAAAGCTGCAGTCCCTTTTTATCAACAGGACAACTGAGGCATAAAGATGTTGTGCGAGCAGGTTATGGTCACAGAGGACAGTTGCAGGATTAGGAGTGGAATCCAAGCAGCCTGACTCACAGAGCCATGAAAAAATAGGACCTCATCCCTCATCCTCCATGTGTTTAGCCTAAATCAATCACATGCCCCAGCCCTGTCTGCTGCCACAAATATGTCAGCTCCAGTGCAAGCACAGCTCCCCTTGGACACACACACACCTCAAAGCAAGCACAGCACACCCGCCCTGCCCTCCCTTGTGCACAACCACTTGCTAAGAACTTCCCTAGAACGAGTGAATGACCCAAGCAGAGCCACCATCACCTGCAGCAAAGAGAGGCACAGAATCACCTCTGGCATGTCAAAGATGTCCTGTACCACGTATCAAAAGGGAGACCAAGCTGAACCGATGGCCCCTGCTATCCTGGCGAAGCTCTTTCTTGCACAGCACAATACTAAAAGAGTTTATTTAAAAAGAAAACCAGACTGGCACCACGTGGAGCCAGGTTCACTGGACCTTGCAGAATGCCACCAGATCAAAATGGTGGCACTCTGAAGTCCCTTTTGCAGTGATGTACAGGACCATAGACAGCACAAGGCAGCAAGGGATCAGACTCTATCCCCCAGCCATTTTCCCCGAAGATAAATCTGTTGTCAGCCACTGAGAATCCTCTCACTTCTAAAGCTAGGGGGAAAAAAAAAAAAAAAGGAGTCTGGCCAGTGACTTGCAGTCACTCCTTGCAGTCCTGTACATGTCCATCCTTTCACAAATACCAGATCGCATGGGAAGGAAAAAGCTGCTACCTTCAAGATGCAAAGCTTGTGTACATGAACACACACAGTGAAAGACACCTCTGGTTGTGCTGACAGCTTTGACACTCCCCCAAATTGCTTCTGCAAATGCAATTGTTCATCTTCTGTCAAAACACAAGGAAATAAGTTTGCTCTTTGGTGGCAGTTTCTTAATGGGGAAGAGGAATTAGTATCAGCCTTCAATACAAAATGAAGGTCCACTTCATCATCACAGTCAATTCCACTCAGGACTATGGGACCTAAGCATCCACCTGCTCCCAACCCCTTGATCCAGCCCAGAGAGAAGGAGGGAAGGCAGAAACTATGTCAAGCAGACATTATTTCAGGGGAGCCTTCCACTATACTGGGATTATGTCGCCGCTGGTATTTCTACAGCGCACTGGACTATTGTTGTACTGTCAGAATAAAACAGAACATTTAGTGAGCTAAAAGGGACAATCTAATATTTAGTATCTTAACCACCCACCCAGATAACATCAGCGTCAAGATTATTTTCATCTTGGGAATATTATATTGCAAGGAACTTCAAGCACTAGATTCAGGTTCATGAAGGGTCAACATGTGACACCCCCAGGTTAAAAACTTACAAATGTACACATAAATCAGTGTTGTTAAAACTAGATGAAGTTAACTTTCAGTTTTACTGATAACTCTTAACAAAAACAGATGTAAAGTTTTAAAAGGAAATTTTCATTTAGAAATGAAGTTTTCTTCCAGACTTCTGTGGGGGGAAAAGAAAACAAACCCCTTTATAATTTATAAAGTAATGCTTACAGGAGTTTCCACTAACTTATGATTGCTATTAAACTTGCTTAATTTGCTTACCAAGGCATCTATTTATGGAGGTGTTTTAGGGAGTGGAGGGGGAGGAGGGTTTGTTTGTCTAGGGTTTTTTTGTTTTGTTTTTTAGATTTTTTTTTTCCCCCTAAATAAGCTGCAGGATGCTGTGGTGTGGGCAGAAGCAGCACCTTTAGTTATTGGAAAGTTGCTGCCTGTCCATAAAGCCTTTGCGTGAGCCAACCATCAGAGGGAAGTTCTCTGCTTCAGGAATGCACAGAATCTGGCACTTTCCCTTGTTGAACTTCATCTGATTGGTGATTGCCCAGCCCCCAAATTTGTCAAGGTCTCTCTGCAGGGCCTCCCTGTCTCCAATCAACACCTCCTCGCAGTTTTGTATTGTCTGCAGACTTGCTCAGTATCCCTTCCAGCCCTGCATCCGAGCCATTAACGAAGATGTTGAAGAGCACAGGGCCGAGGATGAAGCCCCACTGCAGAGCCCCACTGGTGACAGGTCCCCAGTCTGATGTCACCCCATTCACAGCAGCCCTTTGTGCCTGACTTGCGAGGCAGCTGCTCACCCATTGCACGGCGCGTTTATCCAGCTAGGTGCTCCCACAGAGCATCCGGCCACTGCACAGGAGGAGGAACATGGCACAGCCTGGGCCAACCAGGCAGGAATTCCCCCGAGCAGCAACGAAACCCTTTTCCTCCATGGAGGAAGGAATGGAGACAATACCAGTACTTCTTTCACTCGAAGAAGAAGTATCACAGGGGCAGGTGGATCCAGTATTAGCAGGCTCATCCCTGCAAAACAGGTGGGGATACCTGCCAGGGACGTATGAACTGGGGACAGAGGGAATCAAGACATAGGGTGCAGCTACAAGTCACAGCATGGATATTTCCCCAGCAGTATCTGGTGTGGTTACAGCCCTGGGTTGCTCAGTTTTAAGTAGCTATATTTTACATTTTCCTGCAAATTATTTTTTTGATACCTGTGTCCATTTCCCACAGTTATACAGCACTTTACATTGTAAGATGCCAGCATAACAAGTGACACCAACCCCTTTAAGAAAGCTTGCCTGATGTTTTTACTCCATGTACAGCCCCTGGACATCATAGTAATAAGTGCTTTGTAAAGGGCAATAAATAGAATCTACAGATTTCGACACCTGCTACTGTAACAAGCACTTTTCAAAGATGAAGAACAACAAAATGTTCAGCAAATTTCCAGTGTCTGAAAATCTAATTCCCTAAAACAGAACCTGATGTAAAAAAGGCATATATTTTTGAGAGCTATTATCACTCACAAATCCCTTCTTTTGACCAAGGCAAAGATACTGAGCTAATGGATCTGTTATAAAATACATTTTCCCTAAAAGGTTTTCTTGTGACAATTTCAAAGCCATTACAGGTGCAAAGTCCTTTACAGAAATTACTAGTCTAGACTAAAAGACTCACTTCTTAAGCTCAATCATTATTTAATATTTTTAAGCATCACTCTCTCTCTATTTATGCACCAGCACAAGTGAAATTAAATGCTTTAGCCAATATTCAAAGGCTTGTAAAAATCACAAAATGAAGACATTTTGACTTAAGCAACGGTTAACATTTCTAAATGTCAACAAAGTATTTATTCATCCATAACACATGGATAACATCTTGGGACAAACAAGCAGTGATATTTTCTCAGGCATCAGTCACAAAGTACAATACTAATCTAACTTGGAACTAAGTACTAATGTACTCGACACAACAAAGCAAAGCACCACCCACAAATTTTGCAGTTCTTATAACTGCTTTCATCCTTGCTCTGTCAGACCCCACATGGGACAGTTTCAGAGGCAGGACCAAAATTAAGGAATATTTAAAGCTAGCCTGTGTGTAGGAAAATTCCTCCCTGGGGTGCCAGGTGATCCTGATATGCCAGTTGAAACAAAAAACTTCCACTCCTCATTGCAGAGGAAAAAAATAACAAGGACAAAAAAGCACCTATAATGTTCACCCCTTTACCCCACCAGCTGCTGACCAGCAGTGCAGTGACTTGTGATGGTACCACTGAAGTTTTAGTAACCAGCCATCAGATCTGCACATTACCAAGACACCTCCTGACATGTCCACAAGCTATGGCTGCATGGCTGCCTTCAGACTCAGGTGGCAACTGATGACTCTTTCTCATAATTTTCGTCACAGATAGGAAGAACAGTGATTTCCTTTGAAAAAATCAAGGGTGTGAAACTGGAGAACAAATATGATCTGGTTCAATTCAAGCCCCAGGAAATAAATATCTAAGGAGTTCATAAACTGCATTCTGCCCATGGAATAAACATATTCTTATTAAGAGGGAAAAACAACCTTTCATGACAGCTCAGAACCCTGAAGGTGACATGTAAAGGGATAACCACCTCAGTTTTGAGCTCTGTTTTTGTTGTTTCATGAACTATGATTTTTTTTAATGCATTTACATTTTACAAGGTATTTTCCTGTTGATTTCTTACATGTGAAGTCTGGTTATTTTCTGGAAGATGTTATAAAGACTTGAGAAAATGTGAAAGGTTATTTATCATAAGTCTAAAGCCAGGGAAACTGTAAGAGTCATTAGTGGATAGCATTGCAATCAGGCTATTTAGAAGCCTGGGGAATTGGACAGTTGTAGTTACGATGTGTGGATTCAGATGTGTGAAGAAGGCTGCTTGCATATTATCTTACTTTCTGATATCAATTATACAGCATTTGAAGGAGAGTAACCTATTTTTAAAGATTCTGCATCTTCATTCAGTTGTATAAAGCAGTTATAAGCTGCTGCTGGCCCACCAGGTCATGTATTTGATCCTGACATAGGCTGAACTCTGGACATGCACCAGTGTCCTTCAAGAAGATCAGAAATTATATTTCTCAGATTTTCAGAACTGCTTTGAACTATCACAGGCAAGGTGGAACATTCTATTGCCAGTAGACCCAAAAGGTTTGTAGGACAGTCAAAAAGCAGCACTGCACAGGAAGGACACAGTAACAGCCACTGAACATCTACCCCAACACTGCCCCATCAAGAGATGCCAAAAGGCTAATATCACCCAAGATCACAGATATTACATCTTCCGAAGCAAAACTTGACCAGCTGGTAAAAAGAAGTATCTATGCTACAACACAGACTTTAGGCTATCACTACTTTCTAAAATCCTTATAATTGCTTCTTCCTGAATGCCTGCATTTTGTCTGCAATGCAGGAAGTACTTTCTCAAGCCTTAAACAAATTGAAGGAAGCTTTTTGGTTTGGATCTGTCTTGCTTACCCAGCATTACAACCTAATGCATTAGCAAGGCATAAGTTTAAATAAACTATATCTTTTCTGAACAGCAGTTTGCTAATGACCTTGCTTTCCCCACCAGAGACCTTACACACAGCTCAGCATTTAGCAGAGGAAGCAAGTCCATGAGTACAACTTTCTAAAAATCACAGCTCTGTGATGAACCACAGACACACTGTATAGGAAGAATGATCTTGGGATATACAACAGAACAGAGCTTCTTCAAAGCTTTTTGGCTGTGTAGGTAAAATGTACATTTTGAGCAACAACAGAGAAAGTTTGGGGTTGGGGAATGAGAAGCAGTGGGTATCAGAGGGGTGAAGAAGGCTGGGAATGAGATGAAAGCTCTTTGGACATAGTGAACCTAGGGGCCAAAAGAGAAGAACGGAGTTTTAGGAAATCCCTTTATTTGTACACGTTCTGCTCCTCCCCTTGGCCCTCTCCCCCTATCCCCATCCTCTGGGACACAGCACCTTTTTTAGTTTAACCTGAGACCCCCTAACCTTCTGCTTGCAACCCACTTCTACCATAAAGTCTCCTCCTCCAACCTTTTTCGCCACACAAATCTCTTTTCACTCTCTCCTGCTAGAAAGTGCTTGAGAGGAGGAAAGAGCAGGGCTGGCCATCACTCCACTCTTGCATATAGGGCAGAGAAAGGGTAGGATCAGGAGGGATGGTCTCCAGAGGGCAGGGATTCTGCTCCACTCATGCCAGGAGTGGAGCAGGAGCAGAGGTGAGGGCTGTGATTTTTTGCTGTTATGAGACACAACATCTCAGAGCAGTTGTCATCCCAACTCCCGCTGTCCCTTCCCTGGCTTCCCGAGCAGCCTGCCTGAACCAGCACAGCTCTGCTTATGCGGTGGCCTCTTAGAGCAAAGGGTCTGCTCTGCTTTGGGGCTGGTGGAGCAGACTGCCAGGAAGGGGACTAGCCTGGTGACAGAGGGCTAGAAAATGTCACTGGAATAAAGTATGGCAAGGCAGGGGCTGGGGTGCAGAGCCAGGAGGAGCTCCTAAAAGGCATTGCAAAATAGAGGCAGGGGCAGGATAGAAGAGCTCGTCACCATTTCTCGAGAAAATCAGGCCAGCTGCCATCTCAGCCAGCCTGTCCTCTGCCCTGGGTCAGCTCTGGACAGGCTGACTCTGGACAGCCTGGTTTACTATAGATTCATAACACTCTGGCTTTGAGGGAAATGCTGCTTCTGCAAAGCACCCCATGGTGCTGGGTGGGCCTAATGCCAAGCACAGGTTGTCAGGTAAATTCCAACCACTAGGCTCAAGAAGTAACATATCCTGAAAGAATGCCAAACCAGAGGCATCTTCACAATGGGGACTCCGCAGCACAGGAGATAAATGAACATACTGAAACAGAATAAATCCAACAATTTGCAGCTGGACTACAAGGAACTTATTGGAAAATAGCTATTTACTGCTCTGATTGAGCCTGGCCAAACAGTGCTGTGAAGCAAGCCCTGCCTGAGAAAGATACATAGACAGAGCTTGCTGTGAAAAATGAAAAGGCAAGAAAGGGTAGAAAGAAGATAGGTAACTTCCAGAAGCTCTTCCAAGTTTTTTGTGTGTCTAGAGAGAAAATATCAAGTGCCATATTCCAGAGCTGGGGGCTAGGGATCAACTGCTATCTTATCACAGAGTAGCTGGCACCAGCCATGCTGTCACATTAGCCTTTAACTGCTCCTTCCAGCTCTATAATTGATTTGTTTTATGAGATTGTGTGAAATGTCTAAACTATATGGGACTCAGTTTCCTTAGCTCCAAAATACAGCAGGTGTTTCTCTTTTTCAACGAGACTTGGAATTTCTGTCACTCTGTAGCCTGCTCCCCCAGCTTTCCCCTCATGAATACATGTGGCAGCTTAAGCCCTAACTGCTACGCTCTGATGAAGGTTCAGACTTCTGTTCATGCTGCTATTGCCAAAACGGGATGAGAGGGCAGAAAAAATGAGAGAAAGCAGATGCTCTCAGAGTGAGCCAGTCTGGGAGATGCTCCCACTGCTCATGGCCCCTGGGTGACCATCTTCATGAAGGGAGAACATAAGTAGTGGAAGAAGAGAAGGAAACCAAAGGAGAAGAGGAGAGAAGACTTGAGACAGATGTTGAAAGACAAAAGAACCATAAAGAGATGAGGAGATGGAACATAGGATAAGGAAAAAGAGGAAAAAAGAACAGAGAAGGGGGAGTTATCTACTGAATTGAAAGTAAGAGTGTGGCCATCCTACTCCATGTCAGTGCATTTACCATGAGCATCTGTGAAATGTGTGCAGGTCATTTTTAATATGGATGGTACTCCCCTTAAAGGCACACGTCTTAGGACTGAGTACAAAACAAAAATAATTCACAGTTTCCGTACTAGTCCTCTGGATGCCCCTGAGTTAATCACATAACTTTTGTGCCTCAACTTTTGCATCAAATGGAGAAAATCCCATTATCCTCACAATGCATTAGTGAGCCCAAATTCAACTTTTTGTTTCCCAGAAACCTGGAAGCCAGTTCTTGTCTTTGAACTTGTTTCAGAACAGCAAAAATGAGTTAACCTGTACTAAAAATCAAGAGACCTAGTTTTTCCAGACTTAATACAGTCATACCAGTAGATGGCCTGAAAATTAAACAGATTAGCCCTAGGTAGTGCTAACAGATGGCACGGCAGGGCACACACATGGCAGAGCTGCAAGGCACCACTTGGTCATCTCCCTGCTCTGCTGTTAAACTTGTGGAGCTCCAAAGTTGTATTCAGCAACGGGCATTGGTCCCAGTTTGCTCCACTGGCAAAGTCATCTTTGCCGGGGAATAGGACAAAGACTGAAGCCCTGTACTTGTCATGCAAAATAACACATCTCAAAAGCCACTCTGGGACTCCTTGTTATGGTTCCTGCTAAAGGGACTGTAAAGTGAAATCGACTAATACCAGAAGCAGCAAAGAAACTCGAAGAGACAAGGAGCAATTACAAATGCCAGCCAGAAAGGGGCAGGGAAGGAAAGAACAACTTAAGTCATCACTAAAGGGCTGCAAGCACACAAAGAAAGGAGTACAAAGCCCCTTCAAAAGGGGACTGCAGACAATTTTCCAAAACACCTGTTGAGAAGACACTGTCTGTATGTTGCTGGGGCAGCCCTTGAAGAAACAGTGCTGAAGGAAGGGAGCACCTTCTCACACTAGCCAGGATAGCCCAGCAGCACGAGAAACAAATATTCAAAGCGAGCTTTGCCACTTCTCAATATCCCTCTGCAAACCCTCTCCTCCTCTCTACCTGTACCCCAGCAGAATAACGGAGCACAATAAGCCCTGCCAGGGACAGATTCATTACCAGCTTTCAGGGAAGCACGATGATAGGTTCTCACTTGACTCTGAAGCAGCAATACTGTGGGCATGTGGTACATAGGCAGTCCCTATGAGCGAAGTGCGCCGATTTTCCCTTCGGAAAATGTTTTGCGCGTTGCCTGCAGCAGAGCAAGTGCACTGCCACCTCGTGGTGCTTTGGAATGACTCACGCCAGGAAAAAAAAAAAGCCAGGCTAATCAACAAACGCCGAAATGGAGCTCAATCATACTGTATCTGTGCTGGGGCCCGAGCAGGCACACCCAGGACCGTGAGCAAAACGCCAGTGTGGGTGAACAGCAACACAATCCCTGCCGCTCCCATAAGCAGTAAGTCGAAGCTCTAGGTCTCAAAAAGATCTAGCTCCCCCCGTTCAGGCAGCCAATCAGACATGGACCCAAGCAAACACGGCTTCCGTTTCACACAGAGATCCACAGGGACCAGGACAAATGACACGAATTTGGGCAGCAACATGAGGTTGAAATATCTGACAACGCAGGCTGTGTTTACCCCAGGTAGAAAGCGATGCTCTTCCCACTGCCCACCTACCATAAAACCTTGTGCTGCAGTGTGGCACAGCATTAAAGGCATCTCCAATCAATTCTGATTAAAGCCCAGGATCACATGCAAAATCCAAGCCCTAGAACTGCACACATACTGTGGAGAAACTTTTTTTTTTTAAGGCCAGCACTTTCCTCATCTGAGATTGTGAAGATCCAGGGAGTTAATATAAACCAGCAGCAACTAGGGAACAAAGACCTTGCATATAAATAGCTCATCAGTACGTAGGAAGACAGCTATGCAAAAGCAAAAGGAAGCAGACTTGTACATCTTATTAAATTTCATTCAACAAAAGTAGTTTTAGGATACAGTGGTGGTTCCAAAAATTTCCTAGAACTACTTTTCCTCCTCAAGATCAGCACTGGATGAATGGGTGCACATATGCTTTGGTTATGCTCTGTTATTTTAAGCTACTGGCATGGTACTAAATCCCAAATTAACATGGCCTTAGAGACTCCATTTCACCTCCTTATAGAAACCTGAATTCTGACTCTCACAATTAGCAAATGGAGCTCATTGCTGCCCCTAAGGTGAAAGCCTCACAAACCTTTACAGCCTACATGATGTCCAGATCTGCTGCTGTGAAAACACAGCTGCCTGCTCAGGACCAACCCTTCCAGCCTCTGCCCTGCTGTGGGCCAGCAGCCCTGTCTACCAGAGAGCAAAGGTAACATTTACTCCAGTTCTGTCATCAGTGAAGGTAAAAAGCCAAGTCTCAAAAGCAGGAAAAGTTTTTTTTGGTTATCTGCAATTTGGCTATTAATTCTCCAGGAAAAAAAAAAAATATGAACTCTGTCCCCACATTTCCTCCTTTTCCTGCATATGCCTAAACAATCTTTCCTAGGTAGGATGCTACTTTCTCCCTCCCACCTGCTGCTCAGCCCAAACATGCCTCCAAACAAGCTTTAGGGACAGGAAGAGTGAGCCCACTCGACTCTGCAAAAGGCTGTATAGATGCTTTGGTTGCCTCTTCACCCCTTCATACACCTTCTTCACTCTTAACTCTCTCATTAATATAACAATATAGTTATTGTTTCAATGTCAAATATCCATGTGCCAGTAAAACAGTCATCAGTCAAAAATCTATGTAACTCAGATTTGAAAAATCTCAAAAAGACAAACATGAAATAACAGGCAGTGCATGTGTATGCTTAAAAAGGAAAATCCTAAGCTAACATTTTAAAGAACCTTCTAAAGAAGCCACAAATTTTTTGTCCCTTTTATAGAAGAGAAGACAGAGACAAGGGAAAGAGAGCAAGAATCTTGAAATGGATGGAGGAATGCAATTGACCAAATTCCCTCAGTGCATACAGGAACACACCTGCACCCCCATACACACTGTGTGAGGGGTCTCCACGTGATCTTGAGCTTACCAGATAGAAAATGCTACACCAGATCTCATATACAATAGACTTCAAGGGTAAGGATTCCCTACCTTTTGGGGGAATTCTGCTGGGAAGAGATGCAAAGCCTCAGGTATCTTGAGTGTGCAAACAATCAGCAGCAGGTTGAAAAAAAAAAACCCATACAACCTCTGAACCTCAACAGGTTTGCAGCCAGAGGAGGGAGAAGAGAAAGCTGTAATGACTTTTATTATGGTTATTTTCCTCCTTACTGAAAGCTATAAAAAGAACACCAAAAGGAGGATGAGGATGGTGGCAAAGATTGCCAAAGCTTACAGCAGTTTTACAAGGTGCCTAAATCAGGCTCAGGGCTCTAGCACCTCTCAGCAATAGCTTAAAAAATCTACAGAGTACAATAAAGTGTAGAAAATAGAGAAAATCCTCTTCTGGATGCACAATCTGATCTTTTATTACACATTGTCCCTCCACTTACATTGGCATACATGTGTGTCATATTAACAAATACATACGCAAAGGTTTAATAGACACATATATACATAATGCTGAAATTAATTCAAAGCTTTAGTGAGAAACGCTGTAGACAGCAAGAATACTATTAAGTCAGGTAGAGATTGTTTCAATATCTCTCACCAGAGAAAAATAGTTCAGATGACTCCCTACAGAAAACAAGCAGAATGGAATATCTACAGGTTTCATCAGGAGTTTATCCTAAGCACAACTCAGATTTGTGGACCAAGTCTCCTGGTGACTTACAAGACACAGATTAGCCACTAACAACCCAGGCATGTGCAAGATGTACAGGGTGGAGTTCCTCTTCTGCAGCCTTCAACAGCCTTTTGCTCATGGCACAGAGGAAAGATGTGATGCTGGAGTGAGGGCAGTGCCTTGCCCTAAAAAGGCTCTGTGGCTTTGCCCCTTGTGAAGGTTGGAGGATATGGACTGGAAAACACCTCAAGTAAATATGTCCCTTCATATTTAATAGTCAAGAAGGGAAGTGTGGAACAGACATAGCTACAAGGAGAAGATTAAATGAATTTGTCTGCCTGGCAGAGGTTACACAGAAGGCTAAACTGATTTTTTTGTGTGTCCTACTGGTTCATAGGCATGAGAGTAAATGTCTTGGTTTAGGGACAGTAAGTGGCTGTAATCCTTTACTGAAAGTGGTTCTATTATGTGGGCTCAACATTTCATTTAATTTAAAACTGTCACGTTCGGGTATGGGTCTTTATGCCTTTTCCCTTGTTCACCTGATTAGCTATCCCAGTGAAAAACTGTGTGCAGAGACAGCAAAACAACACAAATTCAGAGACCCACAGCCCTGCCCTGACACGGCAAAGCCACTTCCCCAGCTCTCACACCACTCACTGCCCCACTGCACATCACATGGCCTGTGGGACTCTCTAGTGATCTGGGCTGGGAAGATGATTCAGAAGAAAAATAAGCATTTTTCCCTCTCTGTGGGTCCTTATGACGTAGAATCAGCTCCCTGATCCAAGTCACTGTACAGGCACCCAAGGTTTGGTCTGGCAGCAGTGAGGAGATGGCAGAGAGGAAGAAAAAGTGGCAGGAAACAGCACGCTACAGATAGAAACATGCACATCACAGGACTTCAAGTGACAACATCACAAACTGCAGTGTCTCTGCTCCATATGAAGTAGGCTTCGTAGCCTACTTCCAAAACTTTATGCTATCATATATTCTCTATATGCTCCACAATAAAAAAGGTCTTTTTAGAACAATACAAAGAGCTTTCTGAAGTGCTGCTAGGACTGTGTTACTCATTTTCTCAGCACAAGCACCAGGTGCCTTAGTTACAACCACCCCGACCACAGAGCACTCAGAGGGAGCTTTTAAAACTGGGGGGAAAAGAAAATTTAAAAAAGGGACATAAAAATAGCTCTCATATCTAAAAATATCTTAACTCTTATCTCAGAACTTCTGAAAGCTGTAGGAGAGAGTTTGTTCCACAGGGAAAAGAGGGTGACTTCCCACACATAACTCCCATCTCAAGCTTTGCATGGCTGCAAGTTACCTGACTTGCACCACATCCTATCATTTTCTCCAAAGGATCAAGCACAAAATGATGACCATTCTAGGCCATGTTAACTACCTGGCAGAAAAAAAATAATATCATGGTAAGAGAGGAAGCATTACTCTGCCAGGCTGATTATTTTTTATTTAGTGTCAGTATTTAATTTTTTTTAAGATGCTGGAATACACTCAGAAAAAATAAATTACTGAACAGAAGCCAGCTGACATACGTATTTAATTGGTATCACATGACTTCTCAGTTTAATATCACCTCTACATCTGTGAGGGGACATTCATGTGCATCTAATCTACAACTGCTGCCAAGAAACATTGAAAGAGTAATTTTCTCTGTTTATGTAGGTCCTATGCTATGTTATCTTTTCCAGCTCCAAAACAAGCAGAGGGAGCATCTGTTAACTGGGAAAAAAAAAAAAAAAAACCAAACCAATTCCCAGGGCAGAGGAGACATTATCCAACATTGTGCAGGTGTCTCAAATAATGCATTATAGCCAGGTTAATTTTACACCTATTGGAAACAAAGAATTATGGAAAAAGATTTTAAGTGACACTCATATGTGTTTCCATCCCACATATACTTCATGGCATAATGGCAAAGGATGGGAATGTTATTTATATCCCTCAAGAGAGCTGACAAATATGAGAAAATATTTTAAAAAAAACAAAATAAAAAGCGAAGTAGTTTTCATGCCAAAAATCTGGCTTCACTTATTAGCCCATTCAGAGTTAGTTATACAGGTGTTTCAAAGTTCCCTTTACATCCAAGAGCCAGAATTTCACTAGGGCTCATAAAGCTGCTCTTCAGAGCTTTTCTCTCTGGCTGTCTAGTCATAATCCAAAATTCAGTCTCAAGTGTTGCATTTTTACCATCACTGTGTATTACATTCATGTGGGTAAGAAATCAGACTGAAGAATATGCTAGCGGTTTACCACTGGGATTAAACTGACTCTTATTTTTGTTCTTTTAAGACTGTGTTGCTTGTGGGGGAGAAACAACGAAACCAGCGCTGCTGCCTCTATTGGTTTTTTCTCCTTTGAACAGTTGATAAACACAGCTCTATTTCCCTGTTCTTTCAAAGCCTTAGATACCAGTGTAATTCCAGTTTGGTTTCTGCTATGTCCCTACATAAGCATTACTATCTGTCTGTTCCTTGGACTTTCTGAAGTACCTGTGACAGTGGAAGAGCAATGACAACTTTGATGGAAAAGGCAGGTTTTTGTTAGAGCAACTGGTAGAAACACCAAGATGCAGTCAGGCACACAACCTCTTCTCCAAGGGAGAGACATGACCTCTTCCTAAAAACATCATCTCTTCTTGCAAGAGTTGATGCAATTATATCCTGAAACCATCATGCCTAAAATAACACTATCAAGAGTATTTGGGTGCTGTTCATAGATTACACTCAGATTCACACAGGACTGCTTATGGTTAAGCACTTGCTTCTGCCTTTATATTCACAGCTAGATTTTTCCAGCTTCCCTTTAGGGAAGTTTTCAATGAAATGGCAGATCCTGCAGTGAAACATGAAAGCAGCAAAACTTGGATCTCTTCTTGGTGTACCACTGGAAGCTTTCACAGAGGATGCTTCCCACTGTCACTCTTCGTGCACTGCCTCTGCATGATGGACTGTGTTTGTCTCTTGCAGGTTCATAACTGGGCTCTGTCTGCTGCAACACACTGAACAACTGCAGCTCTCTGCCAAGCCCTGGCAGGCTTTGAGACCACAGAGCTCCCCCTTGCACACAGGACAAGGCTCACCTCACCACCCACCCATTTCATAAGCAGAGCTACAACTTCAACTTGAAGTTAGTGCATTCTTGGAAACTACAGACTGTTAAAGGTCTTCAGTCTTTGAGTACTCTCAGCAGAAAAAAGTGCATCATCACCAAACGCTGTTTCTATTCAACAAAATAAGAAAAGACTTTTTAAAATGTTATTTTTACAAGTCTGCCATTATGAAAAATATATTGAGCAAACTTTTTAGATGTTTAGATATTTGAATATTTAGAGAAAATTTAACTTGCCAGCTCCAGTCCTGACCAACATCCTAGAGAGCTGTGCTTATGCACCTGACAGCAGAATTCAGTCCCTACAATTCAGAAGCAGGCCTAGATCAAAATACAGGGTTAAAATACAGGGTTTGAACCTAAGGCATGCTCTTAGAGACATATTTCTTTGGTAATAACTCAAATGTCAGAAAATGAAACTGAACCAACTTCATAAATATTTAAAATTATTTAGTGCTAGAGACTTATGTCTAATCAACTCAAAATAACTACAGTTTATGGACTTTCTCATATATATTCACTCAGCAGACTGGAATTCTGCTTCAGGTTGAACTTCTTTTCATTCTGCTCATCCTTCCCCAGTTATGTTCATCTACACTTCTGCATTATTTACAGGACCTTCATTTACATAGTGTTTAAGCACCTTGTAGGAACATCAATCAGGGAAGCAGCATTTATCCCAATTCTACAGCAAACAGCTGAGGTGCTGCAGTTACATGGATTGCACGCAGCCACATCAGCAGGCATCACTGATGAAATCTGGAACTCGAGACTAAAATCAAGCCTGCACACTGCCTCTCCTTTCAGCTCATTTCTAGGAAGGTAATTCTTTTTTATGATCCTGGTTCCCTGGTATCATGATTGTCAGCAAGGTATGTTATCAGTATGGTTTAAAATGCAGTGGATCTGATAGCAACAATATCTGTCCATCTTATCAAGTGGTAGTGATTGACACTCATTACCTCAGGGCTGAACAGAAGCTGAAGTTCCTCATCCTTGAAAATTAAACAAAATTATGGAATCAGCAGCTGGACCCTATATTTCTACTACACCACTATGTCCATTCCACAAAGGTCAAAGGCTATCGCACTGAAAAAGAAGGAACAGGGACCCCACTTCCAGAACGCCCAGATTGCTGCACTGGTATGCTGGAGTGATGCAAGAGAAATGAAGGGGTAAGAGACTGACTGCCCAGTGCTAAACCAGTGGGTTGGCAGAGGAATCAACCCTTTCCAATCCCATCATAAGGAACATGCCAGGGACACAAGGAGTTGCACTAGAAGTGGCTCCTAGGATGAAAGCGATACAATAACCCCACAGCAGCTTCTAGGACTACCCCAACTCCTGCCAGGCTACCAAATCATTTTTCCCAGCTACTTCCTGGTTGAAGCTTGTGTGCTGCACTCTTCCATTCACCAGTGACTTTGGTGGGAGTGAAGCTGGTTGCTGGCACAGCACTGCCTACTTTCAGCAGCAGCAAACACAAGGACCACAGATGGCTGTGATAGCTCCAACAGGGACGTGGCAGTGCATGGTACCTCTTGCAGAGAGCGTTAATGAGCGTGACAGAGAGTGGGGCTGCAGCACAGCAAAACGAGGTTTTGTCCAGAGAAATCCCCCAAGGTCCACAGGTGTCAGTGCTGAAGGAAGTATCTCAGAGGCATGAACCCAATCCCTTATGCTGCCAGATGTTACCTAAACAGAGATGTAATATGCAGCATGTAGGTTTTGGGGTTGTTTTAATGAATAGAAACAATTAATCAAGCAATCCTCTCCTAGGTGCTTCCTATGAGCACTTCCAGTGCTTGCTGTGTTGCCATTCTTGGCATGGATAAGGCCCCCTCTGAACATTGCATGGTACTAGCAGGGAGGTGATGGGCATGCTAGCAGCTCAGCTGGGAGAGAGAACCAGCAGAGAAGCAGGAACTGCTCCAACACACAAGCCATGGCAGAACAGAAGGCTATATCTCACCAGAAATCATATTCATTTCCTTACCACTTTTTAAGCAGAGACTTGCATGAAGGAGGGTAATTGCTGTTTTACACCACTTTCAGTACTGTCAGATAAAAAGAGATAATAAACGCATTTTCCTCCTCTCCTCTTTATTCCCTGACTCACTCTTCCTTGCTGTCTCCTGCACTCTGACACTCCATCCTTTGCAACCAATTTTCACTCCCTTCACTGATTATTTTTAGCTTGTGCTACTGAATGTGTCCTTCCTTCTCTCTTTTGCACTGTCCTTTACCCTCTATCTCACTCTATATAGTCACTGGCTCCTTTTCTGTCCTTTGCCGTCCTTCCCTCCTCTTATCTCTGTTTTACCCCTACACTGCACAGAAGTACAAGTCTTTTCCTCTCTCATGCTTCTACTGGCCTTTCTAGGAGATGCTCTTAAAAATGAAGGATACATGTAAATATCTGAGCAAATTAAGAAAATATCCTAGGACCCTTTTGGCAGGTGCACCTCATGGGCAGGAGTCACCTCCTCTCATTCAGTAGTGTGCTGAACACTGCAGAGTGACCCAGATGTGGGAGACACTTCAAGGCCTGCCACTCTCCCACTATTTCATGTACATCTGTAATACCATAAGACATCAGCTAATCCACCTGACTAGAAAGCTGGGTCTTTACAGTGTTCTGGTAAACCTCTCCTTTGAAGCAAAAAGCAAGAATTTCATTTCTATTTCAGGACATTTCTTGCTTTGCATTATTAATAACATTTGGCATGCTATAGCCCTTAGGTAACTAATCCTTACAACTACTTCTCGCCTCCAGCCTGTCAGGTAGTGAAGTGTTATCATTTCGATTTGAGCATTACAGACACCCAGAGATAGCAACTGAGCTGGTAAAAACCACTGGAAGAGGAAAGTCAGAGCCAGGGAAGAAGCCAGAAATACCTACTTCCCAAAACCATTATTCCATCCTACTCTCTGGGGAAGAAGGTGGCACTAATAGCATCTCATTAGCATATGTGTAGGAAAGCTCAGTGGGAGGTATGGTTTGCTATACTCCCTTGGGGAAAGGCAAGAAGGTGACCTAGAAGACGGATTTAAAGGCTCTGACAGGCCTGATATATGGCAATCCAGAAACAGCCTAATTGGAGGAGAAGGCTTAAGGGTAAATCCATCCCAGGGATAGCGAGAAGCTGAAACTCACCATTAAACTCAGAAATAGAAACACTGGAGCATTACGCAGAGGTGGCGGAGGCAGCAGGGGACAGACTCGCTCAGCTCCCGGTGTTTGGGAGCTCCTCGGTGCTGGCACAGCGCCTCAGGGAAGCACTTCTGCTGCCTCAGGTGCAAGGTGATGCTTCCGATGGGTTTTTCACTGCCCTGCACCATGTGGAATGAATGGAATTCATGTTGCTCAGGGGATCTGGCACTGTACCGCACCATACAATGCACACACCATCCTGGATTCAGGATAGTGCTGTATTATCTTGAGCAGCTCAGAACAAAATCCCAGAAAAAGGTACAAAAATAAATCTGAAGCAAAATCTGTGCAGCCCCTCTCAGCTCTTCAGAGCATCTGGTTGTTTATATATGCTATTACAGCTTACTGGAAAGTATATAAAAAAAAATTATGTTTTAAAGTCAGAGCCTTTTAACTCAGCATTACTCAGAAATTATAAAAAAAATTCTGTTGAAACATCTTTTTAAATAGATAATTGGATTTTTGACAAAAAGATGCGGAAAGCACTCTCTTTCCTTGAGAAAAAAAAAGTTTTTGTTGGAGAAATAAATGCTGAAGACTTTTCAGCCTCTGTCTGAAGTTTGGGAGGTTTTGGGAATCTGTAATTATAAAAGAGCAAGACACAAAAGGGTTTTGCCTGAACACTACAAAAGAATTGCTGGGAAACACCAACAAGCTTTTTTTTTGGTCAGGACTTTTAATGAAAAAACATTCTCCAATCACTCTTATTATTCATAGTTGGAGCAGTTATAACTTGATTCATTTAAACAAGCAGCTCCAGTTCATGCTTTCTCTCGTACGTGATGTTATACTACCCACTTGTTTTATTCATGCAAACAAGTTCTGTTCTACTACGCTAACACAAAAATGGAAAAACTGAATTCTGCCTTGCACATCAAAGCAACTATGAACTAATCTATTTCTGATAGTTTTCCTTCATATCTTCCTGCAAAAAGCACTCACCTTGTATTTCTGAACAAAGGTTTGATTTAAAGGATTTTGCAATTGGATTGTATTTTAAGTAAATTCAATAGGAAAACCGAAGCAAGTAGAGAACACTGCTGCTCTTTCCACAGATACTCTTCTATCTACAGATTCCCTCTTTACAGCTCTTTCATCCCCTATCTCATTCCTAACAACCTCTGTGGAACTGAGGAACAAAACTCTAGCATCAGATTTTTTATGAATAATAAGAGTTTGTTTTTAAAAAAATAATCTGAGAGGTGCATTTCACACAAAATCAGCTTAAATGTGGAATTTAGAAAGCTGGGGCAGGAGAATTTTTCTGTTGAAGTGTATTTATTAATAATTGTTTTCTTCTCCTTGCTAATGTAGTGTTTCTGGAAGTTGCCAGATTGCAAGCTCTAGAGGCACAAGTCCTATTTATTCACAAAATAGGCCAAAAATAGTCATCGAAGCAAACACTTTCCCACACACACATCTCAGCCAAGAATGCACTGGAGTTTGTGCAGATTCGGTGGTGCCAGTTTTCTGTGCTCAGTTGCTAGCAAAGATTTGCTCTGCTTAATTGTGCTGTGGACATCTCCCTCCTGTGAACTGTATCAGCATGTCAAATCTTTAAAGAGGCATCACATTTGTAAAGGCTTTTCATCAATTTCTGACCAGATGATTTACCTTGATGCTCTACTTCCCCTACAAACATAAAGGTACCAGTCTTTCACCTTCACAGTTCCAAAGCTGTCAGCAGTTTCTGAGTTGTTGGGGAGTTTGTACAAAAGAGGTGTACATAGAAAAAAAGAAGATATCCTACTGCTCTTTCTGGTGCACACACCTTTAAAAAGAAGAAGAAATAGTATGGTCATCCAGGAACCCAAATTTCTCTGCAAGAATTCTTAAGCATTAGTAGCCTCCTCTGCAGCTGACAACAGAGACGACCTCCAGTGGAATATATTCGGTTCCATCAGTCCTCAAAACAATTCTGGCTCAACACAAAAGTACCACCCTGCTCATCCAGCATTCCATGCTTACCTGCTCTGTCTCTTCTATAAACATGTACTGACATTCAGCAACTGTAAACTTGGCTTGGCTGTGAAATCACAGCAAGAAACATTAAAGTGTAGAGAGAAAGAAGGCAGCTCTGTGTTTAAAAAGCCTATCTGAAAAAAAAAATACTGGCAACAAAGAAATTAAAAGGGAAGTGATAACATACCAGAAACTGTACTGTCCTTCAAAGAGTACACGTGTCAAAATGGGAAGCACTTTCTCTACCAAGATCATGTCAGTAACAAACACCCTCATCTGTACCATGACAAAATGCAAAGCCTTTCTGCCTTCTGTGAGACAGCCTGGGCCTCAGCAAGCTTGCAGGGAGTGAGGCAGGGATTACAGAGCAGCACCAGACCACACTGTGCTGCTCTGCTGCCCTCCTTGGTGAGCTGTCAGTTTTCGAAGGTTGGTGAAAAGCCAGAAGGATCTCTCATGTTATTATAAAGGCCCAGAAACAGTTTACAATGAATAGGCTTGAATGAGGCACATAATTTCATCTTTTAAAGTAATTCCATGAGCATGTCTTTTTCAACAGCACTAACTAGAGCACCTGCCAAAAACTTTCAGACAGATGAGATGCTTTCTAGTTGCAAACAAGTAAAAAGATGGATGGTGCCCTTCATGACATGACACTTTTATTCCTTAAGTAGTTCCTCCAGTACTGCTGACTCATAATTTAAAAGCCTCAAAAACTGCAGCCATTCCAGGATCCTGCACCCAAGTACTCATGAGCCAAATGCAATATGCATGGCATATGCATGCCCTTGCCTGTTTATTTGGCCACCAGCCAAATTATTTTATGAGATTTTAAAAACAGGGGAGAAGGGGGGGAGGGGGGGATAAATCTGATTTTCAGAAAACATTTTTAATATTCCCACACATGGTGGGTTCCTCATACTTGCCACTCAAGTGGTGCAGTTTTATTACCAGTTCTCTTTCCCAGCTTGCTAAAAAACACCGTGTAAAGTGACTCTTCCCTCCTGAAATCTTCTGAGGAAAGGGCTAAAGCTACAACATTATATAAAAATTCAGCTCAAGCCTGCTCTTTGTATTTCAATAAAAGGCTCAGGAACCCTCTTCAGAACCCAGTTTCTGGGGTTTATCTCAAGCAAAGTTACCCCAAGCCTACTCCCTCTCTAAAACTCTCCCCCTTTCACAGGTCAGTAGAATCCAGATAACATCTCCTAGCAGTGTAAATACTTCCAAAACATACAGGATGATGATGAAAAACATTGCCAAGTAACTGTTGTTGTGTAGTTTAGCGTGGGTGAAAATTTGCTGTACTGAAGTCCCCAGTTTATTTACACAGCAGAAAGAGCTCCCGGGGCAGCAGCTTGCAAGCACAGTTAAAATGAACAAGAACTCATCTCAGCTGTGACCAGGAGGGAGCTTACCTGCCAGACTGAGACCAGCACAGCCTCCTGATTGATTCAGCTCTTGGCCTCCCTTCTCAGGCTGCTACAAGGTGCCAACTGCATAGGTAGCTGTGTGAAACAGTTGTGAAGCTCACGGAAGGAGCAGGGAGAGCGCCTGTCTCTCCACACTGAGGCACTTGCTCTTCCTGTTTGAGCACAGGGTAAAACTCAGATGTGTTCTCACCAACAGCATTTCTACATCCATCTTAAGACACTCATTTAAGGGCACTACAACTTGAGTAGACAGAAATTGTGCAAGGTGTCAACACACATGTGATGAAAGTTAGAGATACCACCCATGTCTCAGAATATCCACTTGCATTGACTTCCCCAGTTCTCAGTGCAGAGAACAGTGTTTATAGTTAGTATTAATAACAACCAAATGTTTATATTCACACCTTCTGCATACATGGGACTTACAGGCAACATGAGCTTGCCCTTAGTCCAATGTACATGCAAGTGTATGTGCTACAGATATAAGGGAGATGGTAAGCAAAGGTAACAGCAAAGAGACAGATTCTATCAGGAATGGAAACACAAGGCTGTAGTTCTTGGAGCAGAAGGAGCATTTATTATCTACACTTCAACTTGGGCAATCACACCACATGGAAGGAAAAGGTTGGTGCCTTTGAGTTCTATGGATGCTAAAAAGCCCTTGGCAGAGAAAATTTCCAGCTTTCTGCAGCATTCCATGAGAACTCTGTGTTTCTCACAGAAACTATGAAAAACAGTGCTATGGTTTTGTAAATGGACTCTTTCTATCTTGCACCTGCAATTGTTATGTAGCCTTGTTATGATTTTGACTGGAATAATATTTTGAAGTAGGTGTTGCACGGTTCAGCCAATCCCTCTGAGAGGTGGATGAACAAAGAACCAATGACTTTATACCACTAAGATATAAAAATGAGTTTCTAAAATAATAAATGGTTCCATTACTCCCTGAATCATGTCTATGTTGTTTTCTGTCTGTCCTCTGCACAACAGCAACAGAGTTCTTACTTGAAACAACAAAGTATCAGCAACACAATCCTGTGATGAGCAGAGCACTGAGGACCAGACATCGAGAACACTCTTGGTATGACCAACATCTCTCAAAGTTGAGGGGATTTAAGACTAAAGAGGATCTGCTACAGAAGTGCAAGAAGAGAGGCAGCCTCATTCTGTGTGGAATAGTTTAGGTAAGTTCAGTGGGAAAAACAAACCCCTCATGTGGAAGATGAGACATGAACTGTGAGGAGAAAAACCCAAGTTAATATTCTTAGATATCAGTGAAGTTCTGCTGTCACTGCCCTGTGAGAAACCATATGAAAATACTTGTAGGATGAAAAGGGAGTACTGAAGAATGGAAAAAACAGAAGTTCTCCTGTAGAGTATTTATGGCATAGGAAAAGGTAGACAACTGCAGCATAAGGAGATCACTGGGAACTGGAGAAGGGTTTATCCAGACATTTTAAGGCTCTTGTCACTGGGAGAGAGGCAACATCAGCCTGTGCCCAGAACCCCTGAGATTGTAGCTAAAAATTTCTGCCTGAATAGACCAGAAATGCCTCAGCCAGACTGTTTTTTAAGAACACTCAACCCCCACACACACTTCCAAACTTGAACTGATATGTGTGGATAAGGAGCTATACTTCTAAATTTATCTCTAGCCACTTAACTAATTCCAAATAAAACACCTTTGATATTTTGTACAAGCAGTCTGCTTAAATCAAGTGTCCTGAAGAAACCCCTGACTACAGATTAATCCCCTGGGCACTCCCTGACTACGAGTTGTTGGTTTTTATGCTTATGCATTCTTCATGGAATGCTAATGTAAAACAAGATCTGTCTTCATTTACCAAAGGGTTAACAAAAATTGCAATAATGAAATTAGCAGCAATCGGCTAAGGAAATTCTCAGTGCACAGTCTAGTACACATCAATTCCTTTTCTCCTCCAGGATAATAGATCAGGCAAGGAAACTTCCAACTGCCCCCTGCAGGGCTGTGGCAGGCACAAACGTGTATGTGCACTGCCCCATCTCTCTCCTTCCATCCACAGCTTGACTCCAGCTCCATGTGGCAGATATGACATGACATAAAATGGGCCGACTCCCTTCTGGTTTTCCTGCTTTCTCCAGGGCTGAATCTGGTCTAATAGCACAAGAGCCGCAAGTGGTTAGAAAGTAAGACTTAAAGTGTTTTAAAAGATCCAAATACATACTTGTCCCAAAACATCAGAAGTTACATGTGAGGTCAGGAGAGCACCTAGAACATCTTTCAAAATCCTCCCAACCTCTCTGACAAATGCTTTCTTTCGAGAATTACCAGCAGGTGAAATTGCTGGGACAGGCTCTTTCCAATGATCACTGCTCTTTCTAACCAAGAAGAACATCCCTCCCCTCTCCATATGTTAAAAAGCCAGTTAAGACCCTTGAGGTGGCAACAACCATAAGGTTAGATCAGCCACAGAAACTTCTCCTACACCCTTTGGATGATCGATAATGTGTCTTGTTCTGATTCTTATTAAAGGCATGTCACAAACTGGGAAACAGAGCCTTCAAGAGAGTCACATCCATGCTGGAGAGACATCCCTGACAAGAACAGAGCACAGCACTTAGTGAATAACATCACCGGGATGTTCTTGGTCAACAATTAAGGGAATTGTGCTGCATCCTGAGCAATCATGCTGCCAGTCAAATATATCAGCCTATTTAGGGCAGAGCAGGATGCAGTCCCAGAGGAGGAGGGCAGCTGCTTCTGTCCCCGGAGAAGGAAACGCATGGGGTCTTTTCCAACCAGAGATCCATGGCTCACTGCTGCTGAGGGCTTCCCAAAGACATACTGCATCAGCACATTCACCCATCAGTTTGGTCCTGCTACTGCCCAAAATAGTCTTGTTTATTTGTGAGCAGCCACAGCTGAAACCAGAGGTATTTGCAAAGCTTGTGCCATTATGTCGTAATCCTGGCAGTGAAAAGCATTCACAGTGATTATGAAAATAATTTAGGTTTGTGAAGCACATTTATAAAGCACAGTACATGCTATTTGTTTTGCACTTGGGAGTGTATGCTTGTTACTGAATGTTTGTTACTGAAAGTATGAAGGTGAAAAATTCTTTGTTGAATTCAGCATTTACAAGCTGATTTAAATTTTACATCAAATGTTTACACTACAGGGATTTTGAAATTTGGAAGAATCAACAGCAATAATCAATACTAGCTGACAACATCCACCTTGCTACATACTTAAAGCATGTTGAGAAAGAGAAGCCTTAAATTTGTCCCTGAGGGAGTGTGAGGTGACACACAACACACCAACAGCAAACTAACTCAATCTTTGTCATCAATATTTTTAATGTGAACTGAAAAATACAAGGTTTTTTTCAATATTAACTGCATCAAAACAGTAGTGCAAGCACATAAAGAGTGAATTATCTGTGCATTACTATTAATAAATAAATTCAATGCACTGTTAATAAATATGCTAATAGCATTCAGCTCATAATGCTGATATTCCTCAGATACTAGAACTGTGTGACAGCTGTGTCTGAATTTTATTCTGTGATTCAGCTAGAATAATAACTAACTAGTTATTTTCTTCTCTTTTGTAAGAAGAATGTAACAAAAGATATCCCTGTGATAAAACTAGCACAGGGTTAAGGAAATGACATCAAAATATTACAAAAGTAATTCCATAATGCAGATAGCCCCCTCATTGCTAGCTTTTGCAGCAAGCACATTGCAAAAGTTCTCTACAGTTAACACACCTCTAAAACTGAGGTTCATGAACTGAGACAAATTTTCCTAACCAAGAAATAATTTGAACAAAATTAAAATTCAAACCCTGGCTTGCTGTACCACCTGCTCTGTTGTGACACTGCAGTAGTGAAGTTTCTGCAGCTCTAAAGATAGAGCTGTGCAGTCAGAGTCTGAGAGCTGCCAAAGCAGCACAGGAAGGACCTGAGCAGCCCCAGGCAGGAGTGTGGACAGAGCAACTGCTGCCCACAGGACCCTGAGGCTGCCAGCAAGGAGATGGGGCTGGCATTATATTGTGTGCAATATTACAAGAGACATTTTTGAACAACATCTAATCAAATTTTTGAAGAGCAAACCTGCCACAGGAGCTCAGCTGTTAAAAAAACACAAGTCAAATTCTGCTGATTTTGGCTGGGATTGAGTTAATTTTCTCATAGTAGCTATTATGATGCTTTGTTTTGGATTTGTGCTGGAAACAGCATTGATAACACAAGGATGTTTTAGTTACTGCAGTGCTTAAACAGCTCCTTTTTTACTCCTCACACCACCTCACCAGGGAGTGGGCTGGGGGTGCACAAGAAGCTGGGAGGGGACACAGCCAGGAGAGCTCACCCTAAGTGACCAAATGAATCCTGTTCACTCCCAGAGACATCAGGGGCTTGTGTTGGGCAGATGCATTGACAGCATCTCCTGAAAAATGCCCCAGCCCACATGCAGCAAGTTCATCCACAAAATATTAGTTCACAAGAACTGTCTTATTACTATTTCTGGTAGCAAATTGCTGACCCTGCCTCCCTAAGCAGAGACTTCCTTCAGCTGACAAATACTCTTATCTGATGGATAAATACCCAATACCCAAATGACAGCAGGATGATCAAGCCAACAAAAGCACAGGAACAGGGCTGTCAGGAAGCAGTACAATAATTTAATAACCATATTGTCTCTTATAGGAAGCATCCACAATGACTTTTTAAGGGAAGGATTTTAGAGTCTGGCTGCTGTGACTTTTGCATAGTAACTTCTAAATCCTATTAAGGATTTTGTTTGTTTCTTTAATTGCTATGGATTAGAAGTCAATAACAGAAAAAAACCTGAGTACTAGTTCATGCTGGAACTTCGAGAAAAGACAACAGATGAGTATGATTTCTTTGTAAATGTATAAATTTGAAAATTCAACTCATTGAAAGTATATGCTATTTTGTGTAATTACAGTCCTCAATCTTCTTGTGAAAGACAAGCTGTTTTTCCTATGTTTGGTCTACAGGGAGTTCTGAAAATAAGCAGTCATCTTTTTCTAAAAATTCTAGATTATCCCAGATTTCTCTAACATGCTCTCAAAAAAATGAAACTCAAGAATAACATTTTTGTACAACGGTGTGATTTGATGATAATGCTGTCAAACATTTTGCTGGGCACATAAAATACCTGTGCAAACTCAAGCTAGTAAACTCTATGTTGCCTGAATAAACAAGACTTTGCCTGCAGTACAATAATGTTCCATTTGTAGCTAAACTGGAGTTTTGTACTACTCAGTTTGAAACAGGCCTCTGCTAATAATCATGGTGATCTGAAAGAGGCTGGTTCTGGACTGAAGATGGGGAAAGGGGACAACAGTATATTGCATGGCCCAGTAGGAAATACTAAGTTAGTCCTGCTACACTGGCTAGGAGCTGATACCAGGCAGGCTGCTACCTGGAGTAGCAGTCACATGCTCCAGCAGCAACTGCTGTCACCAAATGTTGCTCCCAATCTCCCCATAATCCCCACTAGGGCCACCACAATACTGCAGATTCTTATAATCATAGAACAGTTTGGGCTGGAAGGCTGAAACTAATCTTTGAAGGCCATCAAATCCAATCCCCCTTCCTCTACATCAGGTTGCTGAGAGCCCTGTCCAAACACCCAGCCTTGAAAGTTTCCAGGGATGAGGCATCACCACCTCTCTGGGCAGATCTGTGCCAGTGTTTTACCACCCTCACTGTAAAACTCTTCCTTATATCTGTATCTAGTCTAATTTGACACAGTTTAAAATCATTACCCCTTGTGCTGTCACAACAGGACCTGCTAAAAAGGTTGTCACCTTCCCTATAAGCCCCCTTTAAGTACTGAAAGGCCGCAATAACATCTCTCCAAAGCCTTCTCCTCTCCAAGCTGAACAGCTCCAGCTCTCTCAGCCTGTCTTCACAGATAAGGTGTTCTTTAATCATCGTTGTGACCCTCTGGATGCAGTCCAATGGGTCCTTCCTGTGCTGAGAAACCTGGAGCTGGATGCAGTATTTCAGGTTAACCCCCATATCCCTCCACGAGACATGCTAGCAAGCAAGTACAGAAGGGTCTATGTGCTTTTAGTTGAACATTCTCTGCCCAGGTCCAGCTGGTAGTTTAAATGGTTTGTACTGAGAATTATGTTGAGCTCTTTGCCCATTCATCTCGCTGAGAAGTCATCTTTGCCACCTCTCACCTCCCTCAGATCAAAGGAATATCAACCGCTTCTCTACCCATTTACAGTCACCACAGGCAAAGGCAAGGAAATGAGCCCTCAATCTGAAATACCATTGTGCTAATAACTAAAAATTCTCTCTTGTAGAGGTCCCTGGCACCAGCCTCATTGCTACAAAAAAAACCCCAGAATCAGGCAAAGAGAAGTCAGCTGGGAAGTCATCCCACAGGTATATCGAGAAACAACATGGATATGCATATCTCAATAATTTAAAGTTAGAAAGAATAAAATATTTATGCATTTGGGAAGGATGGGGGGGGTGGGGAAAAGCAGGAAATGTGAAGAAACAATTCAAAATATTTACTGAAAGGGAGGGAAAGGGAATTCTAACTAATGAATGACCCACTCCCCCAGACTGATACTCAGGCTCATGCTGCAAGATCATTATTTCAAATAGCATTCCTGAAGGACTCAAGGTCTGCAACACAAGATACAGATGTAGCTGTAATTATGAATACTCATCTTAAGGCAAACCTAGCATTCAGGAGGTCCTTTTACTTATGCTGCCATTTGCCACAAGCCTCCCAAAGCCAGTTCCACCACCGGAATTGCCCGGAAAGTTTGCATCCATCATGTTTCATGCTGGTTCATCTGCTCTGGGAACAAAACATGGAATTTTCAAGATTCACTTGTAGCTTTTAGGGTCATTTGGTATCCTAAGTAGCTCAGTTGCTTTTAGAGATCAACACAGTATGGTAATTTACTTCAGAATTATAGTTCTCTTGCTTTTGGAACACCAGTACTCACTGTATGTGTGGAGGAACCTTTCCACACATAGCAAAAAATATCCAGTACTATGGTGCAATTTTTCAGCTTTTCTCCATGAGTTGGTTCCCAGCCAAAATTCTTTCCTCCACTGAGAAAGCAGCATCTTCACTAGAAATCTTAGATCTACTAGCACAGAAGTAACAAATACAGCCAAATCTGCCGAAGAGACATTTCTGCTGGGTAACTGCCTATACTAGGAGGTAATGCTGCACATAACCATAGCCAGATGCTGACAATCTTACTCAGTCTCCTGAGGAATGCTGAGCACTTCCCACTGGCCATCAGGCCCTTTCAAGCATATTTAACTTCAGACACCTCAAAATCAGGTACTCCAATTCATTCCCCTCTGAAAAAGCCCATGCTTTTAAAAGTAACTATCTCATTGATGTCACAGCTATGCTCAGCCAGAACTGCTTTCTATCAAAGCTGGGAGGCACAGCTTTCTCTGTTTGCTTTTCAATGGCAGCCTAAAGGTCACATTCTTCTCTACAGCCACTAATTCTGCATGTGCAACAGAGGGTATAAAATATGCTTATGAGGTTTTGGTGTCTTCTTTGTAAATATAGCCTGGAATGCTAGTACATGCACCAGCTCTTGGCACTGAAGAGCTCAAGGACATGGGAAAAATAACATCCTGCTCTTTTCCCACTTCAAGGCCCAGGGCTCACCAAAATGTAATGACTTAGAAATGGATGGAAAGCAATGCCAGTGCTGCAGACAAAAGGATTTACAAAAGAATTAATAAATGACTGTCACTTCTCTTGCCTCAGGACTTTTCTGGGTAAATTATTACTCTTTAAAGTAGTGCACTGTGAGTAAGCTTCCTGACTCCCATTAACATTAGTAGCAGTGGCATAGCATAAGCTTTATGTGCCAGTTCTGAGGATTAATCACAAAGTTGTATCTGTAGGGCACTTGCTTTGAACTCAGCAAATCTGCAACAGAACAACTTTTCTCTGTCAGACTCTTCTTTGAAGAAAAATCACAAGGAGGTAGGTGGGCTGCCAGCTAAGCCACTTCTTAACCCACCAGCACTGCCCCCATAACTCCAACAAAACACTAAAGCAACAAGTGAAAACATTAAATAGCTCTCTCTTGCTGCATTTCCAGTAATGTTAGCCAAGGTGGGGGAGAAAGAAGGGACCTTTTTTTTCAGCAGGAAGAAAAAAGGATAAAAGAAATCACACAAAATTAATGCACTAAATGCACCATCAAGATGAGACTGGGGGTTTTTTAATACAGGATGAAAGCTGGAACACTTGAGAATAATTTCCATGTATGGATTTAGAAATCTAAAAATAGCACCTCATTTAACAAAAAAAAAGACAATAACTGACCCTAAAATAGATAGTGATGAATACATTCAACATCAAATTTTCTCTATTTTCTCTTCCCTTCTATGCTTGCTGGCACCTTTTCCACAGCCCACCCCATGTCATTTCCCTAAAGAGGGAAGAGGCAATTGTTTCTGAGCAGCCTCAGAGCAGCTTGAGCAGAGCAGGGCAGCCACGATGGATAAGGCTTCACAGGAGAGCAGCTCCATCAACTCGGTTCTTGTTATTGTTTGCCTGAGGTGCTGGGATTTTGTCTCACTTCGTGCTACACTGACAAATATCCACCTCCTCTGGTTTCCACATGATGTTGCTCCAGAAGCTTTCAGACCTCCCCTTCCTGCAGCTCTTCTGTTCTCTCAGCAGCAGTACATCTACCTGGCACAGGCTTTTGGTTTGGTAAAACCCCCAAAATGACCCACACAGAGGCACCATCAAGTAAAAGGGGAGTACAGGGATGCAGCCAGCCCTCAAACCTCAGCCTTCCCATTTCAGGGGCTGGAGAAAGGCCCAAGGCCCCTCTGCACCACTGCAGTGGCACCTTCAGCCCACTGCTTGGGCAGGTCATATCCCTTCAGCTTGCAGAAAGCCAAAATCACTGACACTATGCTAATGTCATTTCTCCCTCTTCAGAACTGAACAAGACTTCCTCCATAAAGCTCTTGCTCTCCAGTAAAGTCTACTGGTGCAACAAGTTCTTGGGACCATCTCTCTCAGGCCCAATTACAACAAATTTGCCTTAGGGGCCAAAGTGCTTTTAGACAGCTCTGAGATGAGAAGTATATATATATATATATACATACACATACATGCATCACACAGACTCTCTGCCACCAAACCAGTAGCTGGACACAGCTGAGAACCTGAAGAACAGAGCCATGAGCAGAACTTACCTTACTTACAGTGCTGAACTCCTCCAGCAAAGCACAGCACTGAAACAAGACACATTCTGACCTAAGTGCAGCCCTGGGAGCCAAGTTGCATGGCTGCAGTTGCAATAGTGCTACATTTTGGGAATGGCAGGGCAATACTGCAGGAGAAGGCTCAAGACACAGCAGCAAAGCTGTCTAAAGTCTAAAGAGAGCACTGCACCAACAAGGGATCAACTTTTGCTAGAGCAACATTTTGTACACAGTGATTAAGCACAGTGGTGTGGCTGTAACTGGGAAACATGCCCAGTAATTGCCTCCAGTATACCTGGGTTTAGCTGGTGCTCTCAGGTCTCTTGCTTTCATGAGCAATACATCATTTCAGCCTTCTCCCACACACATCCCTAACTAAAAAGAAAACCCATCTTATTACAAGAGCCAATGTTCGGTTCCTTCTGCCTGTTCATTCACACCCGAGGTCCACCACAGCAGCCATGTCCAAACACCCCTCACTTACTTCTACTGATGAGGCCAGCATTGTAGGAAGAGAAACAAAACACAGAAAATTCAGGACAACTGAAATATCTGTTTTCCACTCCTTCAGGAAAAAAAAAATCAGGTTCAAGTATCAGCTATTGATATTTACTAGCAGCAATATTTCACTTACATTACCTACTATCCTGTGCCATTGTTGCATATCCACCCCTGAAAATCATATTTAGGTGGGTATAAGATAGGTTTATACAGCAGGGTCTACAATAAAGTTTTTATAATGTGGTGCTCTAAGTAGCCAGAACAACTACCAAAACAACTGTTTTCTTCACCATTCTGTGTACTGACAGACATTTCAAAAATACTTCACCAAGACCTGTTTTGATACTTGACAACAGTGGGCGAGATTTTCATTATGCAGCACTCAGTCAGGAAACAAACCACTGACCCTTACACACTGCCCTCAAACCATACCTGTGAGGCGTCTTGGGGTAAATGCACTGGTTTGACAACATCCCACATGGTTGATTGAATGTTCTAATGACACCCAAATGAACTCATCATCATCCCACTTCGCAGCCTTCTCTGTAAGTCAGGGAACCAGATGTGCTGTATTACTGGACAGCTACATGTGATCTGGTACCAATGAACCTGACAGATGTTGACTAACACCAAGTATAGCCCCATCTTCACGTCACCTGCAGCTCTGCCCTGGATGCTGTGGCCTCAGACATAAATATGCCCAAAGCATTGCAACCAGTGTCATGGACTGGTCAATAACAAAATAACAAACCTAGCCCTAGCCAAATAGTTTGGCCAGAATTTTCCACACTCATGCCTCAAGGCACATTTACGTGTTGTGCAATCCTCAGGTCTGTGCAAACAGGCCCCATCCCTCTGACAGGGTCAGTATAAATAATGTGCAGGCTAGACCTCTCTTCTATGTCCCTTGGTATTTTGGTTTTGGGAGCTGCTTGCTAGCTATTGGCTGGCAGGTGTTAAGAAAAGGTAAAAACACAGGTTTAATAGCTGGTTTTGTTTTGTCGTTCAGTCGAAATTAAGAGATTGATCTCTATTGATCGGTGGAAAGGCTCCATCTTTCTGTTGCTTATCAGAGTGGTGCCAAGAGCTTGACACACACGAACACAAATAGAAGTAAATTTCAAAAAGTAGTGAGTGAGCAATGGCAAACTCATGCCAGTCTCATTCACCATCAGACTTTGCTGCAAAAGGAACATGACAGAAGCAACAGCTTCTGGTTATTGTCTCAGCACTGCCAGCAATGTCGGGAATTTGTTTGATTTTCACATAAATCTAATGCATCCACATCAATGAATAATAAACAGAGGAGAGAAGTTCTCTCTATACACAGGAGAGCATCTAGGCATCACATTTTTATTTCCCCCAGCAGCTTTTCCATTATGCTCTGTTTTCTCTTTTAGCTTCTCCCCAGGTGTTTAGACACATCACCTTGGCTCCCTTATTCATATTCTTAAAGGCACCACTAAAAGCTCATCCAATTGCATTCTCAACTCTCGGAAGGAAAAACAAACCAAAAAACACACAGAGCCTCCCAGGCATACAAAGAGTTCCTCTCTGCACTCACCGCTCCCCAAGGCTGTGAGATTCCTGCTCCTACACCAGGGAATGTTTTCTCTAGTTGTGCCTACAGCACAGGAGTAAAAGACTTGGAAAGCAGCAGTGTCCCTCCAGCTGCCAGCCATACCACTAAACAGCCCAGCCAGATGTTTTTTCCTTTCTGTCAACATCAACATGAAGGCAGCTGTTGAAGCAGATGGCTTACTGTCCCAAACTAGCTCCCCTCAATCCCACCAAAATGAGAATGCTGTGTGGACCAGATCCCTCTGCAGATAACTCGGAGCCCTGTTAGCATCCTCTCCATGTCTTCCTTGACTGAGGCTCCTGCTAACTTCATAGACGAGTTTGCAATTACTACAGGCCATGACTGCCTGGGGATTGGCTCTCCATGGCTTGCCTCTCAGTTAATGCATCTTCTGGGGACTGCACCAGCAAGTTTAGGAGCCCCCAGACCTTACTACCAGGTCTTCGCCCTACAACAATATTTACTATACTTTCTCTAAGCATTGCTTTGGTACAGCAACAGATCAACTCATCTGCTCTGTAAGGAAAGGACACCAAACACTCATCATGAATCCAACAAGCCAGTGACAAATGGCCTCTCTTCTCTGGCTAGTAAAATACTGAGGCTCCCCTAGTTGTGATAAAAAAACCATAAACATCCTTACCTTGCACTTGTCATCTGACTGCCAAAAAGTGGGGATTCATTTACATCTGGAACTCTGCTCTTACTTGCATAGAGGATTGGTTCCCGTTGAAAGCCCATGCCAGAGCTGTTAATCAGAGAATCCTATGAACTAGCAGCCAAAGAGATACATCAAATGATCTAATCCATCCATACATCACACAGATTTTCAAAGTGCTCCTGCCTGTGCAACCCTTTGTCTTGTCAAAAAGCTTCACCTAGCAGAGCTGTCAATTCAGCTTTTCAGGGAACCATGGATTCCTCCTGGAAAACTGGGAGGACCACTCTGAAATACTAATCCTCTTGCTATATCAAGGGGAGTTTTCTTGCATTTCCCTGCCTGGTTTCTTGTTACAAAAGCCTTTCAGTCTCAATTCCTTCCACGTGAAATATCTGGTCCTCTGGAAGTGATGACACAATGGACTTTTCTACTTCATCAACTAAAGTCAGTACAGAGGAGTGGTGCCCCAGCAAAGGGTTAAATGCCAGAGCCAAAACTTATTTACTGAATAAAAAAACCTGCTTTCATGTAAAGACCTAAACATCAATGAAATACAGCAGAAATAATCAACACATAGGTGCTGGCACAATGAGTTCTACAAGGGATTAAGATATTCCTGAAACAAGCTGAAGACCAGTTTAGGCTAGGTTCATGTGGAATAAATCACAGGTAGCTCTAGTGCACCCTCTGGCAGCAGATGGTTCACAGCCAGTAATCATGGTCAGGACTATCCTTGTCAATTAATCATTTCCTGACCCATGCCATTTTGGGATGAGAAGCAGAGCTGGCTGTGGCCAATCTACCAGCCCAAAGAGGATTTGTCACCCATAACAGGTTCTGCCCAGGCCATATCAGGAGGGCCATTTTTACGTCATATGCCTACAGTTATCCATGAAGTATGCATTTCTTTCAGATTTTATGTCTCTGTAATAGGACTGATAATTATTATTTCTCAAAAATGCGCTATTTTGATTATTTTTCAAATGAAATTATGGTTAAGATTACTTGCAGGTAAAACCAAGTACCAGCATGTTATTTGTGCTGTATCAGTTGCCATAAAATCAGCAAGGACACTGGTGTGGAGTGCAACTTATACATGGCATATATCCACAGCACCTACACATATTCTAATGGACAGCCTTTGATCCTAGTTCCTCACCCGAATATCTCCAAGGACCCAGGGTTTAGCAAGTTCTGAGGAATCCCCACGTTGTTACACCTAATCCACTAGCAACCCTTGAAGGGGGTTTTGCTATTTTACTAGGCAAAAATTGATACCCATGTAAGTATCCATTTGGATTCTGGTTTTGGTCAGTGAGCTTTCATTTGAAAATTAATTTTTTTAGAAAGAAGCATTCTTGATATATGGTTTTGTAAGGCTTTTCTAGGAGATAGGCTGCATAATCCCTGGCACTACAGGACACAGCATTGTCCAGCACTTACAGCAGTGGGAGTCTAAAGACCTGAGTTCTGTTTTTGGCTCTCCCACTCACTCTCCACGTGACATTTAGCAAGTCAATTCACTTCTCTGTAACCCTTTTTGTGAAATGGGTGTACTTGTGTTTATTCCTCCTTTGGCCCCCTGTTTAGGTCCAAAGGATACTGAGTGAAAACCATTTCCTAAGTGCTTCAAGACTCTAGGATGGAAGGTGCACTACACACCATCAGCAGCAGCATTAACATAGAAAAGTTTATTTCTGGGTTCTGTCCATTTTCATTGAAATGCCAAAAAGTCCCAGATCTCAAGGAGCCCTTTTCTTTTCCTGATATCTCTTGAGTATTTAGCACCCAGATGCTGATTACACACCATTTTCATCTTAGAATATCTCTTCTTGTTTCAGTAGAATTATTATTTTGGAATATAAGCCAAACCAAACTCTTAGTCCCCAGCCTATAGCTCCCTTCTGATTAGGATCTGTCTCTGTAAGGATTCATGCCTCTACTGACTTCCTCAGTGGAAGAAAAAAGATTAAGCCTTGCCTTGGCAGTTTAACACTTTTCTTCCCTTGGCAACACCATCAGGCAAAAGAGCAAGTTGTAAGGAATGGCATTACATCATGCTCAAATACATGATTATAACATGCTGCAAAATGGATTCTACAAGGAAGACTGATTTAGTGTGTGCCTATGATGATGAGTAAAGAGCAGCTGGTACTGAACTAATGCATTGCTGAAGACTGTATCAGATTAAACCAGTAATTCAGCACCTCCATGTCCTCTCCCATAAAATTTTAATAAATCCAATCTTATGGGAGGAAAGAAAAGACAGGGACCCTACTGAATTATTTATAACCTTAGTTATGTATGGCAAAGAAGCCCCTCTTAGGTGAGCAACTGATATTCTTCCATTGATTTTCTTCTCTGAGAATATCTAGGTGAGAATCAAGTTTGGGGGAAAAAACCCACAAAATACACAAGGATGCAAAGGGCAAGCCAGAAAAGACAAAGTTGATGAAGGCAGAGATGAGGGAAGGTTTGTATTTATGAAAGAGATATTGATCAATTGCACACACCAGTGGCAGACAGACTCAAATTAGCTGCCATAATTCCAGTGATGCAGAGGGACATGCAGGCTCAAGCTCCATTAAGTATAACCTACATCCAGAGCAGCCAGATGAGATTTGCAAGACTGAACTCTGAATTCCCACAAGAGATACCTGCAGTTGATTTATATTGCTGATTTCTTATTCCCCCACCAACTGTGCAATCAGTTCCTGGAGGTGGGTAGGGAATAATTGAACAGCTAAACTGTGATTCACCCAGCCAATTAAGGAGTCTTGGGATGGGCCCCTAGACAAATCCTTCAGCTTCATCCGGTCTTCATGGGCCAGAACTACATTCAGCTCTGACAACATGGCCAAAAGCACAATGACCCAGTTAACATTAAGAATCTGAAGATGTAAAGCTGCATTAGGGTTTCTGCACATTAATATTGACACATTTTATATTTTTTCCAAAGTAGGAGAGAAGGATGTCCTGATCGTACATGTGGATCAGGTTTATTCTGTAATTCGATGTCCAAAGAGCATCGCTGCAGAACAGTAATTAAAATGGCAACCACTGCCTAGTAGCTATTGACAGATAAAACCCAACCCTCTTGTTTCAGCCTGCAGCTCCTGTCAGGTCTGAGCCAGGTTGTTTGATTCAAAGTTTCTTGCCCCCTCTCTCATGCTGGCTGCTATGATGTTTCCCTGTGGATGGTGCATGGCTTTGTGAACAAATCACACTACGCTCATTTCCAAAATGTTCCACTTATGTCTATCTTCTTGCACTGAAGTAAGGAAGCACTTAACTCCTCATTACTAACTCTGTATGTCGCATATAATCACCTTGAAATATTTAACTGCCAGGATTTCATCTCACCAACATTGTGGGCTGGGGCATCAGACTGGGGTATAAACAAACTGGGACATAAATCATCATAAACCAGGCATTAAGTTGGTATATAAATCAAAAATTATAGAAGTCAGATAGATGAGACCCATTAGAGCCTCCTGTTTGTTCTTTCCTCTTCTCTCACCCTAAGAATGTGCAAGGCATCATTCTTGATTAGCCAAGAGACAGAAGAACGCCCATCTCTCCCCCTCTATGTCTCTCAAGAGGGAGGGAAGGGAAACAGAGAGCTCTGTATGCATATTAATAAAGCTATATTTTGACTGGCTGAATGACTGGAAATTATTAGCAATGGTATGTTTTACCTGTCAACATCTCCACACTGCAACAGCCAAAAAGTCTCTAATACTTCTTTGCAAAAAATCACTAGTGAGACTGGAGGGGGTTTGCTCTCAATTTTCCTGCACTCAGAACAGCTCTGTAAACAGCTTAAGACCCTCTTCAACAATGAAGATAAAAATGTCATTTCTCCCTGTATAACAGTGTGAGACAATGCAAAACATCACCTAAGCCACAGTGAATCCAAGTGCCTGCACTTACAAATATAACAAAAAAAAAAACCAAAACCAAAAACCCCAAAACCTATCAACATGAAGGTTGCCAAGCCAAGCGTGCCAAAGCTAGGCAATACAGGAATGGGACCCTTTGAAAGGGTCAGTGTGAAAGGTGAGAACACAAGCAACTCCTCAGCAAAGAACAATCAGCACAGAGATCAGTCAGCTGGCAGCACCTCCTCCTCCCTCTCACACAAGCACTTTCCTCTTCACTTACCCTAAAACTCCTCAGTGATGATAAGTCAGTCCAAGAAATTTCTATAGAGGTGGTCCCTAGCTGTGTTTTCCTCACTTACTCCAACCCAGTGTGAGTAGGGTGGCCATTTGAGGTTTAATTACAGAGTACAGAGCTCTTATAGTTACTCTGAAAGTCAACGGGAGCCACGCTCTGGAAATATGTAAAACTCAAGCTTTCTTTATTTCCAACTGGACACCCAAAAAGCCCAAACAAGTTATCTTTGATTGTCAGGCCTAAAATGAAAATTAAAGCAAACAACAAGAAGCTATTGGATATTAATATATTTATCTTTACAGGCCGTTCTTCAATACAATGACTAGAAATGTGACAAAGTCCATGAAGTGGTTAACTCCATCATAGAAGCAGTTTAATCTGCAGTTAAAAAGGCCAACAACCATACATTCAGCAATGGAAAATAAACCAAACAGAGGCATCTTTGAATGGAAGCAGAATATCCCAAATGTATGGAACAAGGCAAGAATATGTGATTACAGTTATTAAAGACTCAATAATGAGTGTGCTTAGAAGAGATAAATTAAGGCCAAGTATGCAGCCCAAACTGGGTCATCTCCTAACTTTACATGCTTGTATTTGCAACCTTAAAAATGCTCATTTGATTTTAAGTGAGCTTCGAGCAAACATCCAACTGCAGACCCAGGAATTCTAGTGTGGGGTTTCTTACTGATTCAGAAGAGTGGCAAGAGGTTCATCAGCAGAACAAGACTGTTCTGATTCGCTTGCGAGCCCCATTGTGTGAGCTGGGGAAGAACCCACTGGCTGAGGGAGCAGGATGAGACCTCCCCTCTGCCAAGTGTTTCACAGTTGCAGTAGTGTACAGTGAGACCTCTGACTTGTGCACTTTGAGTAGGGCTTTGGAGGGGATCGCTCCCTGTTTGTTCTCCGATTCACTCCAACACAGAGTTTGACCATTTTTGCACCTTCTCTCCAAAATTGTTCCAATCCACCACTCCAACATTTTTCCCCAATTGCAATGCTTATTAATCCCTCATCTTACCTCTCCCCAACTCTCCAGCACTGTTTTACCCCTTTCCCTATCCTCATTTTCTCCCTTCCCAAATCGTGGCCATATTTGCTATTCAGGCACCCCGTCAGCTCAGGACTGGAAGGTCTGCTGACCTCCTCCCTTACTCCATATCCCTGCTCTTCTGCCTCTAAGAAGCAAATAAAAAGTCATATGCAGCTGGGAAAGTTATTCATTAGTGTAGGTATTAAGGTCACAGGCATATTAGCAGATCCTAAGACAAAGCCTAGCAGAAGGCAATAAATTCCCTTACAGATTTCAAAATAGGTTAAACTTCAATGCCAGAAAAAAATTATATCTTAGCTTGAAATAGCAGGATATGAAGAAAACCCTACAGCAGAGAGAGAGAGAAGGGGAAATGAGAAGGTCTGTCACTACCACCTGGTCATTAGCTATGGGAGCAATGAATGCAACAAAGATCCAACAACACAAGACCTCCAGGCATGTGAGCACCTGCTGCCTGACTAACCTCTGGGATGGCTGCCCTGTCTGTTGTAATAACCAATGCATTAAGGAATGACATCATATTGTCAGCCAAATGGTGCTGACCAGCAGGATGGAGGCATACTTCAGGGTGTACTTCCATCTGGGGACCCAGGTAGCTAATTAAAAATGGAACAGGATTTCCTTGTAGAGGCACATAGGAATAGAAAGAGGCAAGAAAATACAGGAGAGAGTGAAAGAAAGGAGCAAGAAAAGTGGGATGCTGCCTATTTACTTCAAACATTGTTTTCTGTAGTACCCATGAAAGAAATAAAGCAAAATTTTTCTGGGGTCAGCCCTTATTAAAGATGCACCAATTAAATATTTATTGTTGCTTATAAAAGCAGATGGGGCCAAGTCCATGAGCCTGCTGGTGTAACCAAGGCACTGCCAAGCTATCAACCAAGCTTCTGTTCAAATCTCAACTTCATGTTCCATGGAATGAGAAGGCTTGAGTAGTCTGTAGAAATTAGAAGTCTAGACATTACAGAAATTTGAAGTACAGACATTTTCCTGAGTGTTAATTGTTGCTGGATATTTTTCCAGTAGTTTTACTGGTTATAAGGAAGTATTTGAGTGCTTTGTAGGCTCCTGCAAAATTCAGAGCATTAAGGCCAATAAAATCCACTCAGCTTTCAGCATAGATGCTGTATGAATTAAAATATTACCACTCTGTACACTCTGTAGAAATTATTCATTCCTCCAATACTTACTTCCTCTCAGAATGTGCCAGGCTATTACTTTTGACTTTAGAATTCATTTTTTATGCAAATGGCTTTTAGACCACCACAAACACAGGAGTGTTGCACTTACAGAGTGCAGATGAATGTTATCATTCCAATACAAAGCATTATGATTGTTCTGACAGGACAGCTCTCCATATTGATACTTTAAGTTCAGAGTCCATGTCCTATGGCCCTGCAGTAGAAATGTGGGGGTAGAAGAGAGGCAAAGGAGATCTCACAGTGCCAGGCAAGGAGCATTTTTTAAAAGCTCAGGAAATTCCAAACACTTAGGAAGCATCAGCTACCTGTTTATGAACTGGTTCACTCTAAAGCAGTCTGGTGACAATTTCTAAGCTGTGCAGGAAAAAATCAGTTTCCATAGCAATTCCAGCCACTTCCTGCCCAGATGCAGCACTCTTCACATTCCTGGACACAAAACACAGCTGCTGTGGAAGACAGGCTGAGGAGGCAATGGCAAGCTGCAGAAGAACAGACAAATTCCCTCTTTTGCAGCAGTGTTAAATCCAAAGTACAAAATCAGGTTTGTGACATATAGGGAGGAAGGAAAAATAAAAGACTTATAGACCCAGCTATCTACCTCACACAATAGGCTCTGTGAATCAGCAAAACAAAAGCTTTTGGAGACAAGGAAGAATTTTTTTGTCTCTCTCCTGATGTAGAGACTTTCATGCAATATAACACAAGCCACTGGGAGCTGTGCCAAAGGCTCCAAGTGCCATGCAGCAACCATCCCATTTTCAGCTACCAAGGCAGGAGAAAGGGAAGAAGGAGTCATTGCACTTGTTCTCTGAGTGAAAAACCAAATGTCACTCTTCAAGAACACACATCAGCAACATTCTTGTTTGCAGAACTTTAAAGCCACAGTAGTTTCTTCATCTGCCTTGGAGAGAATATGTGTCTTTTACATGAAACAGTTAATTCTCAGCGTGCAGCATAAGATGAATATAGAGCCTGGATTGCCTATAGCCTATTAAAAAAAAATGGAACAAAACAAACACACCCACACAAAGCCAAACAGGGATGAAAGCAAAATGAACTTACTACAGTCCTTCTGATGGTAAAAAAAAAACCCCAGCATCAACCCAACACGTGTTTGTTGTTCTCCGAAGAGTAAAACAGTAGACTGAACACTCCCTGGGGTTTGAGTGCCTTATCCCTCACAGTGGCTTTATGGAACAGCTCTGTTGGCTCCTGGAAGATGCTAAACTGAATACAGCACATCCCCTCACTGCCTTGGAGGTACTACCATTTTCACTGCAAACGCAGCCCTTCACCTGCTTTGCTACAATATATGAGATAATGGTTTCCTGAAGATTTTGGGGCAAGAAAAAATAGAATTAACATCAACATAGCCTCTCTTTTATTGTCAGCTTACTTAAAGGACAAGCACCCAGCTGAAATGCTTAATCACCTGAAGACAGTTCTCACCCTTCCCCAAAGCCTGCACCATTATTCTACAGCTCAATCCCTGCCATGAGCACATTCCCATGTTTTGTGAACACATCTGTAGTATAATGAAAGTGAACCTACAGAAACAGCAAAAAATACATGGAACAATGTGTGAATAAATATAGAACTGCTCACATTTTCTTGGCTTTTTACTGCAATAATACACCTCCAATTCTAAGGGCATCAATGATGCTGGTCTTGTTTTTCAGAAAACTATGGATCAGGTTTTGTACTCAAGGCTAGGGCCAAAGTGTGACAAGGCAAATGCTTAACAGTGACTCAGTCATATCATTATGGTGGCATCTTCCATAAAGACAGTTACTCATGCTCAAAGTTGTCCAACACAGCATTCCTTTGCTTCTCCCTTCCCCTCCCAGCTCATACAGATACTTGTTTTGTCTAATTAGATGAACATTTATCTCCTGACAGGCAAGAGCTGACAATACTACAATCATCCTTCCCTACATCCCTGTTTAACCAGAGATACTTGAGAGGAAGTGATTGCAGAGAAGACAAGTCCTATTTTCCCAGCTCATACTGCCATAGGCAATCAATTTGGAGCAAAGGTTCCATCTTGAAAATGTCAAACAGAATGAAAAAAAGATAAAATCAGAAATTGTAAAGTCAACCCCAACCATTCCTCTAGGACCAGCTGCTCTCTGTTCTTCTAGCATAGCTAACAGCACAGCTAGAGGAGTATCTGCTTTGTGTGCTGACTGGTGCCATGGGGTCCTCAGCCACAAATTAACTGTCCCTCACCCACTCCTGCAATTTAAGAGAAACTGCTGGAGCATCTGTCCTGCCCTCCAGTTCGAAAAAAGCAGTTTTTGTAGCCAATGGTAGGAGCCCTCTCTCCTCTGATCCCCAAACCACTGAACATGCAAAACAACAGATCTCCTTCCCAGCACCACAGCTGGCTGTCCATACACTAGCAAAAGAAAATAACCACTACTGAAATACAAATACAGCAAATGATAACAGCGGCTTCAGCCTGGAAGAGGCATTTTTCTTTACTAGGGTGACCAGATATTCTGCTTTCACCTTTCCAGTTCCTCTGAAGTTCTCCAAGATGCCAGTTGCCCCCATGTTTCTGCAGTAAATACTTTTTGTTTTTTCCCCCCATCTCATGCTACATATCTGAAAAATAATCCATGGCAAGAGAAAGAAGATAGCCAGGCCTGGGCCCTGCTTCTTTTGCTGCTTGTCACAACATTCACTGAAAGGAACAGGAAAATAATGGCCAGGTTGACTTGGAAATATCAGATTGACCAGTGTTGAGATGAAGTAGCTGTGTCCTGGATGAAACCAGTCCGGAGACATAGAGCAGAGTCAGCTGCTAAGGCAGGGGCTAAAATCACACGGACTTCCTGTAGGGACATACCCACTTTGTCTACTGCAATGCAAAGGGAGAAAAATCCCCTCAACCAAAGCACAATTTGAAAAGATTGGTGTTGGCCTTGTCTTTTAAAACAGGTTACTGTTCCTACACAGGAAATAGTCAGATTCAGTTCATTCTTAAATGCAGCGACCTCCAGAACCACCAGTGGTTAACCCCATATTATCAAAGCACTCTGTTGCACCAGCTGCTCAGGAGAGGAGCACTTCAGCAAAGTATTTCTGTCCTCCTCTGTCTTTAGATAGAACTGACATTTGCATCTACCTGTCTACATCTCCCTGTGCTTATCTGACTCCTGAAACTGGCAAGAAAACGTGGGTCAGAAATATGCACCCACACCTACACACTGCAGGGAAGGGACAAGCAGCCTCACCCTGAGAGTGCCTCAGACCACACCAGATATGTCAGTGTGTGAGCAGTGTCTAGACTGCACCTTTGGAGCCTGAAAAATGCCCTACCAATACATCAGGCTCGGGAACTTGTTGATTCTACCAAGGGATGCACACAACCTTAGATGACCAAGTATATAACCCTTTATTTGAGCCGTTGCTGAGATAAAGATTAATTTTAGAAAATAATTCTTACATTAAACAGTGAGATTCCCAGTAGATGGTTGCAGAAAAGTCATTGTTACTCAAACAGTGGCAAAACCACACATACAGAAAAAGCATAAACCAAGGCCCCTTCCTACTGCCCCATGAACCCTAACAGAAGGCATCTTGGGTGGCAGATGCATTTCTTTTTTTGCCCATAGATGAGCATTGTTATGTTTTACATTAACAATAAAACTAACACCAGCAGAGAAGACAGGTGGTAGGAGAACACCTGAAGGGAACTTCACCATTTGATCTTCTGATTTCAGGGACAAATTAGCACAGCCCAGTATTTTGCAAGACCAGCCTCTTACAACCTGCTGAGAGGCATAAGTTCAATTATTCCTTTCCCTCATCATGTCACAATAAAAATGCATATTTATCTGCATAGATACATTAAAAAAAAATCAATAAGCATTTAGCAAGACCCTCTAGAATGTTCTTAATTCTTTACCAGAGTGGACCAGAAAGGCCTACAAGCACCACCGAATCTCAAACCATTCTGGACCTCACCCTCACCAATGCAGGAAATCAATTATAGCATTGCACCTTCTCCTCCCCAGAGTTAAAAGGACCCTCCCAAAGCAACAGCTACATCAGGGAGGACTGAAACATAGCGAAAGCCATGGGAACACCAGAAGTCTGGCACAGTTCCCAAACCAACAAAGTAGCAGCTCACTATCACCTTTCAAGCTTCCCAGTCAGAATCAGCATTGCCTCAACCCCTGCCACCTTCAAGGAGACGTAACTGCTTCCACCAAAACAGAGCTGCTCAGGACATTCATCCATGACTATGTAATAACAAGAGCAATCGCAGTGGCATCCTTCCTTGTGAAACCCTACTCCTGCATTTTATCGGTGAAAACCCTTTTCCATCCCCAAGATGAGAAAGACAAAAGACTTAAGGTCAGCCAGTACCTCCCAAGGCAATTCCATCCCTGTCAGATCTTGTCACTTCAGCAAACATTACAAGTTGGTGACCACTGGCTACAATTATCACTGAGGGATAAGCTCCTTCCTTGTGCCTTAAAGGGTGCAGCAATTCTGTTTCTAGATCTTCAAAGGAGAGCGATGCCACACTCACACAGGAGCTGCTGGCAGTGGGACACATTCTATAATAAAAGCCAGCAATGAATCCTCCTGGCAGCAGGAAACTCAGCAGCAGCAGCAAAGGCATGAGAATGTGCTCACGTACAGAGCATTCCACTGAATTAAAAAATAGGGCATTGATTTTGTTATTCATTTTTGTATTTAACTCAATATTAATCTCTGCATGCAAATGCCTTTTCCCCACCGCCACATTCTCATGCCTCAGCAGAATTTCCAGTCAGCAGCAGAAACAGAGATGTAGGTCCTAAGAACAAATCGATCCGTCTGCTACAAAGACAAACTGTATGTGAGATGAGGGCTCTGAGGGGGCTGTCAATCAAAGCCTCTGTTCTCATTTATCAGGGAGCACCTCCCACCTGCACACGAGGAGAAGGGTGAAGAAAGGCAGCAACACTTACGCAAGGCGTGCCACTCATCCTGGCGGATTGTCTTGGTGATGTTGTAGGTAAGGTTCTTGGGGATGGTGGCTGAGGAGTAGTGGTACTTGATGTACGAGCACCGCTCAATTGCTCCTGGGAAAGGCAAAAAGCAGAAAAGTGTGGTTAAATGAATGTAATATGTCCTGCCAGCTATAGGCCAGATTGGTTTGAAAACCAAAAGCGAAGCCTAGGAGTAAAGCAATCCCTACCATCCCTGCCCGCTGTGACAACCAGCACTGTCTCTGGCCCATGACAAGTAAGCTCAGATCCAAACTTATGATACAGGAAGTTTATCTTTCACAAACTCCAGGGACCTTCCAGACTGGCCCTGGAGTAGCTGCCAGTGTCTGCTTTCACTGTTAGATATCTGTGTGGCAAATTACCCCTTCTTTCGTGTCTTCTCTGAACTATGAGCTAGCAACAGTCATGCAGTTACTGTATAGAAACCATAAATTCATGTCTTAGTTCTTTGTGCAGTCATGGTCATGACTCAATGCCCATACTTCAGGAGAGGTACAAAACAAACCCCTTTAATCTTCCCTTAAATAATAAAAAAACATCACAGGAAAAATTATACATACAGATAGCGAACAATTTCCTGACCCCTTTCCACCCCACAGCAGAAGGATACATGACAGGCTACACTGTCTCTTGAAGGTACCCAGACACTTTTACAGCAGGTTCAGAGACAGAATTCATTTGCATCCCTGAACAATGAGGCTCAGATGGCAACATCAGTGGTTGAACTGGGCAATTTTTTCCTCTGTATTTTCCTCAGGATTTCACCTACATTCCGTGGAAAAAAGCACCATATGCTGCTTCTGATGTCTTCTGGTCACATCATTACATCTCCTTTTACATATACTTTCCTTCCTGTAAAATAACTGCCCCTCCAGAATCTGATCTCCTGGCATCTCTCTGCATAGTTAGTGCCCTTAGAAGAATGGGGTCTAGTGTAGTCTGATGCCTTCCATGAATTATAGCCTAGACAAATTTTCACACCTGATCAGAAACCTGTAACAGTGCAACTGTTCTTGTATTGATGAAAAACAGTTTTTCTACATTGCTTTTGCCAGCATTCTCAGCTAACACTGGCATTATTAGACCTTCCCACTAAGCTGTCAGATTCAAAGCTCATGGAAGTCATTTTCCCACTAACATTATGTTATTTTGGCTCAGGCCTTTGATAACTAAATAGGTATCCTTAATGTGGTTGGCCATGCTGTTTGTTAGTAGCTACCACTAGTCAGAGAAGCAGTTATGCTGGAAATGCTTTTATGTATTAAAAATACATTAAGACAAGCACTCAATAGAATAAATTAAATGAAGCAATGAATTATATAAATAATAAAGAGCACTATACACAAGGAGGCAGGTAGAGGACACTTAGTGCCAGCCTGAACTGAAAAGGCAGACCCATTAGCCTTGTATCGACAGTTCCACTGGGTAAAATATGCTTTTAAACCACAACAAATACAGGTTTCTACTAAGGGTTGTAAAATGCTACTTGGCATGAACTTAGATGATAGACCATGAATTCGCAGCATGAAGAAGAAAACCCGTGAAACAAGTTATTAATTACATCACAGCCTACCAGCATCTTCCAAAGTTAGTGCAATATAAAAATTTGAGGTCCTCATTGTTTGGTTCTCTTAACGATTCTTCACATTCTGCCTTTGACAGCAATTAGATTAGACAAAGCCAAATATTATAGGGGGAAAAGGCAAAATATTTACATATGTATCCGCCTGCCCTGACAGCGTGATGGGCTTCTGTGTGAGTCTGCACCATCTGGGCACCAAATGTACGCCCAGAATTAAAGTTTCAAACTAAGAATAGTATTTAAATAAAAAGACAGCTAGTGTGCAAAGAGCTTTAAAAAAATCCCCAAATCACAACCTTGCCATCTTATAGGTTTTCCTATCCCCTTTTGCTCAGTTGCTTTCATAAATTAGAAGCATCAGCAAGAAAACGACAAATGCTCATTTGTCAGAAATTAATCTTTAAGTTATCAGATACCTGCCCAAACAAGAGATTTATATAGGATAGTAGAAAGGGACACAGAGCCAAGATACAAAATAAAAGCTTACAGAAGGAAGGGAGAAAAAATTCCTGTTCTATTTGCAGCTTTTCTGGAACCAAAAAGGCTAATTTCTAGTAAGGTCCATCAGATTCCTAATTCTGTAAAGGCTTTTGGTAGTAATGCAGCAAGCTGTTCAATATCACTTTTATCACCAAAGCATAAAGCAGAAAGAGATTATGGGCTGAATTCAGGTCATCACTTGACCATACATGTAATTTTGGGCTTTTGCTCACTTCCCCATGGCTTAATGAGACTTAAGTACACAAAAATATCAAATAAGGCATAGGTGGACAAATAAGGCATGGTACAGCACTTGGCATGGCAGTTCAGAGAGGGCACTGAAGCCCTGCCAGCTCCACCAGGAAGCAACAGTGTCCACTCAGCAGAAAGCCTCAGCAGAAGCAGGCAGTGTCCCTACTGAGAAATCAAGGTTTTCATGGTTCAAAATGACAATGCTTGTGATTGCTTGGCATTTAAACGCGAACCACTTACTTAAACCCACTCTCACAAGTGTAGGACAGTGACTATGCTGAGTCAATGCAACTACATCAGCATATACCTAACTAGAGGTGAGAATTAGCTTTTGAACCTAAGAAAGAGGCTTTCTGTTGTCTGGACCCACAAATAAAAATTCGGAGAACAGTGAGTTTATGGGCAGTGATGATTTCACACATCAGATGTTTCCCTACTTGTTCCATATAGAAGAGAACAATGTTCAAGATGCCCAAAGATCCAAGTCCTGGAAGTCCCTGTGAGAGCAGAAGCAGCAAGAACAGCAAGGATCAGAACTACTGCTCTGCTGGAAAGTCTTCTCAGAAAAGTGCTACAAAATCCTTACCTTCAGAAGAATTAATAGCTGTGCTCGCTCCAGTCTTCGGGACAGGAAGAAAACCAAGATTTCCCTTCCATACCCTCAATAGGGTAACAGCAATTTATGGAGCACCTCCAGCCTTCAGCACTAACTTAGAAAGACCAAATGCAACTGCAGCTTTGCTCTGCACTTTGCTCCAATAACTGGGAACAGTATTTATAGAGCAAAGCAGTGAGTGGGGTTTTTTTCACTTATGAGCTGCCATAGCAGGAGTTACAGCTGGCCACAAGAAACACAAAACCCACCACAAAGCTGCTCCAGGGACAGATCCAGTATATCCCATGTTTTTCTGATCAAAGGGAAATGCTTACTGAAAACCCTAAAGAAAAGTAGCTGACATCTTCCAATAGAGTGCTAAGAAAAGGATCAGCAGAAGGATGCAACTAGAACCATGCGGAGCAAACCTCTGCCATACCAGTATCACAAGCACAGATGCTCAGGGGATTCAGCAGCTGTTAACTGTGGCTGGCAACCCCCTGTTCCTGCAAAGGTCAGATGACAAACAAATCTGAGATAAGGAAACTAGAGATAGCTTCATCCTGAGCAGCTAAGTATTCACAGCATCAAACATGCATCTCCTCTTACTGACCCACTTACCTGCTCAGTTTCCTTCCCATCTCTGCTGATCATTGCTCCATACTATCACCTTATTGTTCCATAACACTTCCTCTTCTCTCAACTACAAGAAAAACTTTTAGCCGGGGCCATAGCAGAAATACCACCTGAAAACACTGATCTTTTTTCTATTCAATTTTCAAAACTTTACCAACCAACATCCTGATGGTAGTTCAGCTGCTGGAGAAACTCAGCTCCCACTGCATTACTAGGGCTGTAAACACCATCCCAGTAGAAGCCTCAAACACCCAAATGCAGGGTGTGACTGAACCATTATCCCACTCTAAACAGAAGAGGGTTGAGAGCAATTAACTGGTGTCCACACTGTATTTGTCTGGTGGGTAAATACACAACTTTCTCAGAACTTTTGGACCAGTCTTTCTTCATCACCATTGTGTTCCCACTACTCCCTTAAATATAATATTTCAACTCTTTCAAACTGCTCCAAGTAACAGTCTTTACCATGGTTCATTTAAGAAACAGAATGGGAATTCAAAATGCCACCAAGGTATTGGTTACTTCGGTCCTAAATTTTGGATGTCAGAAGCACCCAGAAGCATTTGCCCAGTGAGGTCAGTTTGACTTTTGCAAAGGTGGTCGCCAACTTTAATGAATTTCCAGCATCAGTGTGATCATATAATTTAGTCTTCTGCATAATACTGACCAACCCATCTGAGAGCTGGCAACAGAAAGAAGTCCTTGAGATGGTCTTTCATCAAACTGGTAATCTGTGAGAGCTGTTAGGTGACAATAATATCACTTCACATCCAGCCCAAGATGGCACAGAGTTACTTGCATGGGTTATCTGAGTATACTCCCCTCCTGTCTTGAGGACTAGAATATTTCACATTTCCCACCTGCCTCAGCTTTCAGGGCTGCAGATTGTGGAACCATCCTTAAAGGCTCAACTACAGATTAACTCAATGCCTGTGAATAAATTACCTTTGGTAGCTAGAGGACTTGCAGATACAGATAACATTTTCTCCCACACTGAGATTCTTTGCAGCAGTACCTGAGTTAGAGCAATCAGGGATCTCAGATGCAGAGAGCAGTTCACTCACTCTGGATGAACTACAGTACAGCCATTCCAGACTCCACAAGTTAGGACTGAGGGTCACCTTACATTCTATAACATTGAGAGATCTGAACCAGGAGGCACCCATTCTTCTCTTATAGTACGCATATTGATTTCTAAGAAGGATCCAGCTGTAAAACTAGTATTTGTTTTACTACATTTCCTGTAAGACTGATATTATGAGCCTTCGCTAGCTCCAGGCAGCTCTTCCTTCTTCTGTGTTGCAGATACCTCTGGATGAACTGTTTGCAGCAAGCAATTTATTCCACAAAATTCACCCTTTGTGCTAGTTCTAATTTTCACAAATCTGTTTGAGAATTACTACACAAACATTTCCTAGTAAAAAGAATCTTAGCTTCTGGCTTGCAAACTGCACTTGCTACATATATTTGCTCTTCACTATGAGAAACTGCCTTCTGTATGAGAGATTGCCTTAATTCCATTGTTTGGTTACTGTTCCCTCATTGGGTGACTATCTCCATAGCAAACGGAGAGATGCAGATTGGTCATTTAGTCTCTAACTGTTTCACATTATCTTCAGAAAAATCTATAGAGCAGAGGAAGTTCATAGTGGGTTGTTTTTTTCTTAGCATAACAGTTCAGTAAGGTTTCCAGAGGCTATAATCATACTTAGGACCAGGATTAGGTTACAAAAAGCAATTCCATGTGGCATATGTATCTGTTATTGTTTTAGACGTCTTCTCCCAACTGGAAAAGTTCATTGTTTAATTGTTTTAACATTTTTGCATCCTTCAAACTATCCCTGGCCATTCAGGCTGGTGCAATTTCAGAATTATCACCCTCAGATGTATGTGCTGCCCTCAGTTACTTTAATCATTTCTTATGAGTCATCAAAACTCATCTGGAGGTACCTTAATATAGCCAAGACTGTTGCAGTTCCAGCATGAATTAACTGGTCAAATTAAACCTTGGAGGAGGATAGAAGGAGAAATTAAGTTCTACTTTGACCAGCTGCTATGACAGAACTGCAATCAGAGACTGCAATCAAATTGCAATCATGCAATCAGATATGCTGACTAGTTAATGAGCACAGGATGACTTTTTTTAATGAAATCAGTACTTATTAGAAAATATTGCAACACCTTTAACAGGATTATTACTTCTGGAGTAATACTAACCATGAAAGTACTGGTTACATATTTTTTCCAGATCTATAAATAGATTAATACAAAAATGTAGGCATGCTATTCTTCTGCATTAACCATAGAATTATTTATGTTAAAAGAGTTCTCTAGATGTCAACCAGTCCAATGCCCAGCTTGGAAGAGGCACAACTTCAAAGTTAAAATCAGATCCAAAGATAGTTCATGTTGCTTAGGGCCTTGTCCAATCAAGTTTTACATACCTCCAAGAATGGAGATGCACATCCTTGAGCACCTATTTCAGCATCTGACTGCCCCTAATACCTAATCAGGAATTCCCTTGGTGCCACATGAATATTTTGAACAATAGAATACCTAAGAGTAAAGGGCTAAAAATCTAGGAAGAATATGCAAAAAGCACCACCTTAATCAACATGTCTGGTGAATATTCATTAAGTTATATGCATAAATAGAAGCCAATGTTCTAATTAATGAAGCTCAACATAGATTTTCAGTTGCAGCATGGGCCAAATTATTAGAACAAGAGATGATGTTTCTTCCTGACTGGCTCTGGCATCATCCTGCACTGAGGTTCAGCTTGATCTGCCAGTAGGACTTGTTGCTACTTGTCCCAGATAAAGTGAAACAACTCCTGGTGCTCATTGTTGCCTGCTGTGAGCTGCCAGGACATTGGGTTGATGCCTCCCTTCAGCTGATGAGTTGGAGCTTCTGTCTGTTTTAAGGCTCGGTTGCTAGCCCCTGGCTGCCTTCCCTACAAGTGGGTAGAGGTGCACTGTCAGGTTCTACTCACCTTAGGGATATCTGTGTAAAATCAGAGAGGGATCTGATCCAGTGTCCTTCCCCATTTGCAGACTGACCCAAGGGTCACACACTGGGAGAGACAATGAACATGTCTATGGGAACACGTGACATGGATCAGCAGGGCTCCTCTGAAAAGGACCACTTGATCATGTCTAGTTACCTTGCTTTGGTTCAGAACACAATGGGCTGTGATGAGATGAAGCCCATTAGATTCTTCACAAATAAAGCTAAATCAGAAGATGTGCTAATGGAAATTCAACTAATGGTACAAGAGCAGAGCCAGTTTAAAGTAGCATCCTCTCCTTGAAAACACAAAGTGAACATTAGGTCCTGAGCACAAATTGTTTCTTTTAAATTCAACTCCGCCATACCACACCAACAAAAA